>JAGFNQ010002098.1:447514-523555 GCA_024364735.1 Boesenbergia rotunda | reverse complement strand
GAGCGATTAGTGTTCGACTTAATCAATATTGTTTTGTGGAAAACTTTGTCATGATCTCAATTTCGGAAAAATTTTCCAATTATGGAAACTTTCAAATTATAATAAATTTTAGAATTAGGAATTTCAAAGTTTGGAAATCCTCATGAAATTTCGCAAACGTTTGAAATTTTCTAGTTTCTAAATTTTATAATAATTGTGAAAATTTCCCATCTTTGGAAACTTTCCAATTTTGGAAATTTTTCTATTTTAGAAATTTTCCAACTTTGGAAATATGTAAGTTTTCTTTGTACCAGAAACTTACAATTATTCTGAAAACCTATTTTCGAAATCTCGCAATTTTGGGCACTTTCTTTAAGAAAGTCTAGACAAATTCATGGACAATTAATTGACAATTAAATTTGAATTGGTTTTTAAATTGACAACAAATTCTTTATTTTGGATTGAGCCTCGGGGAGCCGTCCAATTTAAAGTTAGATGTTGTAATTTAATTTCCCAATTTTAATTGAAATTGTCATGTTTGATTTGGATTGAGCCTCGGGGAGCCGTCCAATTGGATTTACAACACTTTACTTTTCTTTGGGTATCTGAGCCTCGGGGAGCCACCCTTAGAAAACGATTTGTTGTAATTAATCAATCCATGAATAAAATATATTTTAAGAGGTGATGCTCTTACATATTGTTGTCTCCAAAATTAATTAGGAAAATGGTTTCCTATAGAGTTTTCTTAAATGAGATTTTCATGAAAATAATATGTAGTTGAATTAAGGGATTTGTCTCTTAATTTAATAAGATTTGATTTAGAGAAATCAAAGTCTTGAACATATTATTTCCGAAATTAATTATGACAATTTAGGAAATTGTTTCCCAAAACAATTCCTTAATAAAGTATGAAATTAGAATTAGGAAATCCGGTTCCTAATTCAATTAATGAGACTTGATAACTTAAGTCACATACATACTTTATTAAGGAAATCGTTAGTCATGACAAAAAGTCATGAATGTGCTTAGAAAAGATGAGACCTAAAACCCCTTACAAAATATTAAGGCTAACACCTTCCATTAATATGGTTAGAATCGGAGTTTTGTTTCTCGCTTGGGTTGATGGACACATCCATGCCCGACTTGAACCTTAACATGTTCAAACCATGGAATTAGTTTATGAATAATATAGTTGGAGTCAGAGGTCAATCCTTAGTTTTGGTTGTTGGACACATCCAAGCCTGACTAAACGGTTGAATGAGCTCCAACCATATTAAAACTATTTCTTGATTAATGGGTCAGCCTTAAGCTTGGAGCATCGATTTGTTGTGCCACAGCCAAGGTCGATGTGAAGAGAGGTGCAGTTGGGTGCTATGTATATGATGCATACTTGTTAATGAGTTAACAACCCAATGATTTATGCAAACATTCAATTAGTTGATAGCATAACGTGATAGTTACATATATGTGATATGTAATCGGTTAATTACCTACCTTCATAGCTAAGAAAACTTGATGGCCACAGCCATGGTGTTCTTATCTATGGTTGGATATCAACCTATTTGGAGATGTTCCTACGATCTCCCGAATTGATAATAAGGGTGAATCAATTCGTAAAATAAATAGGATTTAATTTATGTATGTTGATACATTCTTTAATAAATCTTCTCACATAATCTCAATTTGTATTTCTAGGATAATCACTCGATCATGTCTTACATAAACTTGCGTTCCATTTTGGACACCAATAAACTGACTGGGCCAACTTCATGGACTGGCTTAGAAACCTGAGGATAGTCCTTAAGGCAGAAAAGCCTGCTTATGTCCTTGAAGATCAACTTCCCAAACGTCCTTCTGAAAATGCAACTCCAGACCAGTTTCCTGAGTTGCTCAACCTGCTGAAGACTGTAGAGCCTTCTGTAAAGCAGGATCAGAAGACAATACTGTTAGTTGGTTCCTCAAAGAAAGTTCTAAGAGGAAGGCAAGACTTAGTTGGTTCCTCGAAGAAAGGTTCTAAGAGGAAGCCAAAGAACAGAATAAGGGAAAGAAGAAAAAGGCCAAAAAGACTGAAAAAACCCAAAAGACACTTGCCATCATTGTGGCAAAGAAGGTCACTGGCGAAGAAACTGCAAGATTTATCTTGAGTCCTTGAAGAAGAAGGCATCCGATGCCCCATCTTCTTTAGGCATCTTCGTTATTGAATGTCACTCTATTTCCTCAAATACCTGGGTACTTGATACTGGGTGTAGCTCACATATATGTAATGACATACAGGGGCTAAGGAATAGAAGAAGGCTCGTCAAGGGAGAAGCGAATTTGCGGGTTGGAAATGGAGCAAGGATTGCTGCTATTGCCATCGGAACATATTTGCTAAAGCTCCCAACTGGACGTGTCTTAGAATTGGATAATTGTTATTTCGTTCCTTCGTTAATAAAGAACATTGTATCTATTTCATGTTTGAATGAAAAAGGTTATCATTTAACTTTCAGTAACAATTGTTGTTACATAACTTTAAATGGCGTTCTTTATGGGAATGGAACTTTATGCAATGGCATCTACACGTTAGATTTATCCAGTGACGTTTTCAATATCGAAGTAAGCAACAAACGTGCTCGAATAGATAATCAAATAGACTCCTACACGTGGCACTGTCGTCTTGGCCATATAAGTAAGAAACGCATGACCGAATTACACCGATGTGGAATTTTGGAATCATTTGAACCCGGTTCATTTGATACATGCGAATCTGCTTAAAAGGCAAGATGACCAAATTACCCTTTCCCGGAAAAGGTAATCCAGTGGGAGAATTGCTTGGTCTAATACATACCGATGTATGTGGACCAATGTCAACTCTTTCACAAGGAGGCTATAGCTACTTCATCACCTTCATCGATGATCACTCACGATTCGGGTATGTGTTCTTGATGAAACACAAATCTGAAGCCTTTGAGAAATTCAAAGAGTTCAGAAATGAAGTAGAGAAACAGCTTGGCAAAAGTATTAAAATACTTCGATCCGATCGAGGTGGTGAATACTTAAGTCAAGAGTTTCAAGATTATCTAAGGGACAATGGGATATTGTCCCAATGGACTCCGCCGTATACACCACAGCATAATGGTGTATCTGAGAGGCGCAACCGAACCTTGATGGACATGGTTAGGTCTATGATGAATCATGCAACTCTTCCAAAATCCTTTTGGAGCTATGCACTTAAGACAGCTGTTTACCTGCTAAACAGAGTCCCAACTAAGGTAGTCTCTACTACTCCATATGAGATTTGGAATAGTAAGAAACCTCACTTAACTCACCTTAAGATATGGGGTTGTCCTGCTTATGTGAAGCGGGTTGTATCAGACAAATTGGATGCTAAGTCTGATAAATGTCTATTTATTGGATACCCTAAGGAAACGAAGGGTTACCAATTCTATCATCCCTTGGAACAAAAGGTGTTTGTTTCAAGGCATGCTGTATTTCTAGAAAAAGAGTTTCTTTTACAAGAAAACAGTGGGAGTGGGATTGAACTTGATGAAGTTCAAGAAACTCCAATAGACATCTCAGAGACACCTAGTCTAGGCCCACAACCGATAATTCATAGTGATGAGCTATCAGTTGAACCTAAAACTACACCACCTCTTCGTAGGTCTGATAGGACACGCAACATTCCAGAGAGATACGGATTTCTCGTAAGTGAATCGAATGACGTGTTGCTCATTGGTGATGACGAACCTATCAGTTATGAAGATGTTCTGAAAAATTCAGAAAGGGACAAATGGCTTGAGGCCATGAAGTCGGAAATGGATTCCATGTATGAAAATCAAGTATGGGACTTGGTTAACCCACCTGAAGGGATTAAACCCATAGGGTGCAAGTGGGTTTTCAAGAAGAAAACCGACATGGAAGGTAATGTTGTTACCTATAAGGCTAGATTGGTGGCAAAAGGATATCGTCAAAAACAAGGAATTGATTATGACGAAACCTATTCGCCAGTAGCTATGCTGAAATCCATTCGGATGCTCCTAGCCATAGCAGCTCATTATGATTATGAGATATGGCAAATGGATGTGAAAACAGCTTTCCTTAATGGAAACCTACTTGAGGATGTATACATGATACAACCTGAAGGTTTCACATCGGTTGATAAAACCAAGGTATGCAAGCTTCGGCGATCCATATATGGACTAAAGCAAGCATCTAGGAGCTGGAACATCCGTTTTGATGAGACAATCAAAGAGTTTGATTTCTCACAAAATCCTGACGAACCTTGTGTGTACAAGAAGGTTAGTGGGAGTGCAGTCGTATTCCTAGTATTATATGTCGATGACATCTTACTTATAGGAAACGATATATCAGTTTTACAGACAGTTAAGATTTGGTTGTCCAAAACTTTCTCCATGAAAGACCTGGGAGAAGCAACCTATATCCTTGGGATTAGGATCTATAGAGATAGATCAAAACGGTTGCTTGGTCTTTCGCAGTCTACATATATAGACCGAGTGCTAAAAAGGTTTAGCATGTCGGAATCCAAGAAAGGTTACCTTCCCATCAGGCATGGGATCAACCTTTCGAAGTCTATGTGTCCGCGCACAGAAGACGAGAGGATTAGCATGAATAAGATTCCCTATGCATCCGCAATAGGATCTATCATGTATGCTATGTTATGTACTAGGCCCGATGTATCGTATGCTCTGAGCGTCACGAGCAGATATCAATCTGATCCAGGAATGGATCATTGGGCGGCTGTTAAAACAATCCTTAAGTACTTAAGAAGAACTAAGGATGTATTTCTAATATATGGAGAAGGAGATTTGAAAATACGTGGGTATACAGATGCCAGTTTCCAGACAGATAAGGATGACTCCAAATCGCAGTCTGGATACGTATTTACTTTGAATGGAGGCGCAGTAAGTTGGAAGAGTTCCAAACAAGACACTGTAGCGGATTCTACCACGGAAGCGGAATATATCGCAGCTTCGGAAGCAGCAAAGGAAGCAGTCTGGATCAAGAAGTTTGTCTCCGAACTTGGCGTGGTTCCAACCATTGATGAAGCAGTGCCGGTATACTGCGACAACAATGGAGCTATTGCACAAGCAAAGGAACCAAGGTCTCATCAGCGATCCAAACACGTGCTTCGACGCTATCATCTGATCAGAGAGATTATAAGTAGGAATGACATACAAATTGAGAGAGTTCCCACTGAAAGGAATATAGCGGATCCTTTAACTAAGGCCTTGCCTCAAAACAAGTTTGAGGGTCATGTTAGAGCCTATGGTATTGGATACCGTAGCGATTGGCATTAGGCCAAGTGGGAGTTTGTTAGTGATATGAGAGAAGTGTCCTAAGGCAATCGCCTTATGATGTAAACATTTATTTTAATAAATGATAATTCACTATTTGAGTGTACATGTTTTGTGTATTTGATTGGGATCTTGAACTCATCTACTGAATGTCCGCAATACAACTCACAGCATAAGAGAATTTGTGATGGGATCACAACTAGTGATTATCTCTAATGTGCAATTGTGAAGTATTGAAATTATCCCTAGTCGATGAATTGATAAAAACGGACACTATCAATTCTGTTGAGACTAGCATGGGTTATTCTCTAATCAGCTGATTATCACTGGCTGGTGACATTGGGATGTCCGGAGATAAACATGGATGCTAGTTAAGGGAACTAGTTCATTGGAGTGACTAGCTGTAAGACTTCATATGGGAATCTACATGTAGATATGTCAATGAAGATCTTGCTGCGGCTTAAGTGCGATGTTCCTTTGACTTGCGGTGTTCAAGTCATCTTGGTCATGGAGACTTATACTTTGACATCTCAAGCAAGCATCTCCAAGGAGGTGTGGACCCAGGATGATTGGGTATAAGCCGAAGTGCCCGAAGATGTTTGAACAGCCTACAAAGGATTCACCACTCCTTGCGAGGAGATGTATACCCAGGCCTATCGTCGGATTGTTACTCAAAGCCTCTGGCCAGAGCATATCATGTTAAGAGTGCGAGTCTCTTAAATACATGAGAGTAATTAGAAATCCAAAGGACGAGAAAGACACTACTTGGGCTAGGTGTGACGTAGTCAGCCTAGTGGGGACTGACACCATAGACCGTGTCCTGAACCAAGTGGGTATAAGGTGGTGAAGGGAATGAGGCACGATTCATTAGAGCTGCTGAAGGGTTTCAGAATAATTTCTTCTGGGGTCAAACCGTTGATCTTTCGATTAATTGGGGATCATGATGTACTACTAGGTGCCACTCATGATCGTTCTATAATTAATGGGTTAATTATAGACGGCCAACATAAATCGAAAGCCTATTTAGTCACACGCAATACGAGTAATCCGAGGGATTTAAAACGAGTTGAAAATTGGATTTTCCGATCAAGAGAAATAAGTCGAATCTGAGTTGGTCAGAGGCGCAATGGAAGCTAAAAATGGCTAAGTCTTTTGAAGGCTTTTTGGGCGAATTAAATGAGTTTAATTCGCGACGGTTCGGGTCGGTTTGGGCCGGCCAAAGAGGGTGTTATGGCCGGCCATTAAAGGGAGATTAAACCAATTTAATTGGTTTAATTAATAAAATAAATCTAGTGAGATTTGTTTTATAAATTATGGATAAATAAATTTGTATAAAGAAATTTATATAAATAAAATTTATAGAAATTTATTCTTTTATGGAAGATTAAAATAATCCATGAATTGGTTTATTTTAATTTTATAAAATCAATTATGAATTGATTTATCCATATTAAGAAAGTTTATAAATTTCTTATAAAATTTATTCCATAATTTAAAGAGAAGAAGAATTAGTTTTATTATAAATTAGTTTATAATAAAACTTGGTTTAAACGGAATAATTAGTTAAGAAAATTTATAGGATAAATTTCTTATAACTAATTCCGTTTAGAGGGAGACTTAGCAAAGAGTTGCTACTATATAAAGGACCCAAAGGCTAGCCCTTTAATTACATCAATCAATTAATCAATAGTTGATTAATAGTTCCCTCTCTCTCTCTCTCTTTTATTCTTCTCCTTCCCTTCTCCCCACTTAGGGCCGGCGCCCACTTGAAGCCTAGGGCCGGCGCACAACCAACTCCTCCCCTTGAGGTGTTGCCGTGAGCTTTCAAGGAGAAGGAGAACCCGAACGCGAAGAAGAAGAAGCGGATAGCGACTCCTCTCTTCTCGGAATTCGATTCCGTTACTTCGTTGGTTAGTTTTCCTAATTTTTCTCTTGTCCTTCTAGTTGTGCCTTCCGAGAGTCTAGTAGTTCTCGTCGGCACAAAACTCGTGACTTTGCGAAGTCATCCCGAAGAGAACTCGGCGTGGACGCGAATAGAGGCGAAGCTTCCAAGGGACGCTACGGTTGGATCTCGTCCCTTTCTTCAAGTTACGCGAGGTATAAAAGTAAATTAGTTTACTTTTCCGCAAACTTTTATTTCATGATTATGTCGATACACTATAAGGTTGCATGCTAGATACGAAGTTAAAATAATTTAGGAAATTATTTTATGCAAACTCTTCCGCTGCACGTAAAAAATTTAAATTTTACGAACTCGTATCCTTGTCGACATGCACCCGGTCCCAACATAGTTATACTTGCATGAGTACCTATGTGATACATGTGTTCGACCTGCACATATTAGGTTAAGTTATTTATGATGACCTGGTGGGTGTCACATGTGTTAGAGTCATGCACCATTCTTGCATCATTGGATGCTAACGATCCTCGGCTCCCTTGTGCTCTATGCCTGTCGCCTGTTACATGATCTGTACACACTTCTACTCATGGGTTAATGGATAGAGGCGGGTGTATGCAATTGCTCTGTACTACTCCGCTCGGCCACTCATGCGTAGTGGTTCCGGAGCATGGTAGCAGGCAAGGATCCCTCCTTTTTCCAGTAATTTGAGGAGTTGAGAGAGATATTTCCCCCATTTTAACGTGGGGCGGAGGATTCATTCCACCAGCATCCTATCCACTCGATCACTCATGAGCAGTGATGGCAGAGTGTGTAAAGTGTCACAACCCTACCCACTCGACCGACATATGTGACATGTCTCGGTGGCTTAACTGGTGTCAGGGGTGACCATTGTTGGTGCAATCAGCCCAAGTGTGATCGGGTAAGATCATGGGATTTAATGTGTGTGTCAATATGATTAAGTTAGGGTTTCATGTTGATCTAATATGTGTATGTGAGTGTGCAGGTTTGCAGGATATACATAGACTTAGTTGGACGTCTTCGGGTCCGGTGAAAGATGGCATGGGGAGACGAGCCGTGGGCTTGCATGCATTCGAGGGACGAGAGCCGAAGTCGAAAAAGGCTTGAAGGTAACAGGTCGAGGCTACTGGAAGCAGGAACAATGAGCTGAGGGAAGCGCACTTCGAGGCATACACGAAGGATGGCATGGGGAGACGAGTCGTGGGCTTGCATGCATCCAAGGGACAAGAGCCAAAGTCGAAGAAGGCTTGAAGGCAACAGGTCGAGGCTGCTAGATGAAGAGTCAGCTAAGTCGTGAGGATTCGAGTGCTGAGAGAATTGTACTCGGGAAGGAAAACCTTAAGTGGTAGTCGACTGATGCTTGGATCAGTTGACTGATGAAGAGCACAAAAAGATCAGTCGACTGATCCTTGGATCACTCGACTGGTGTCGACCAAAATTTGAATCGTCAGGCTGTGACATTCAAATTCGCGAAGACCAGTTGACTGGTGTTAGCACCGGTCGACTGGTAATGGTCAAAACAGTATCGAGCACTATTTAAGAGGGCTCGTTTTTGGCTTAGTTTCCTTGGCGAAATAAGCTTGGGTAAAGCCTGTTAGTAGCCTCCAAGTGCTCAGAAGTTGTCAAGGGATTGTGGCAAAGATTCTCCACCCGTAAGGAGCGACAAGAGCTAGACGAAGGTCTTCCGGGGAGTCATCCACCGACGGATCGGGATCGTCCACCTTATGGATAGTTGTGGAGTAGGAGTATCATCTCAGAATCACGTAAACGGGTTGTGATAGCTTTGTTTTAGTTTATATTTAATGTTTTCCGCTTACGCTTGCTAACATGTGTAGGAAGAAAATCGAAAAGTAGCTATTCACCCCCTTTAGCTAAACGACAAGGTCCCAACAAGTGGTATCAGAGCGAGGTTCGTTCATCTACGAACTAACTGCCGAGAGAGCAAAAAGCTAGAGGAAATGACGATTGAAGAAAGATTAGGGGATGATATCAATGTTCCGCCTCTCTACGACCGTGAGAGTTTCGAGTATTGGAGAATGCGAACAAAGACTTGGTTCAACATGGATTGGGATCTTAGGATCATGCTCGAAGAACCATTTGAAGTTCCGAGAGATAAACATGGGAAAAAGCTCCGACCAAGTTATTGGACCAAGGAGCAACAAACACAATCAAAGGCAAACGAAAAGGTAATTTCAGTATTACGTAATATTTTGCCTAATGATATAATGAGTGGTGTAGGTGAATATAAAAGTGCACATGAATTATGGAGCAAGATGTCAGCGCTCCATGAAAACCCTACACAAGCTCAAGTAGTGGAAGAGCCAAAGGAAATGAGCTGGTCCAAGAAGAGGAGAAGGACCAATCGGATGAAGAAAGAAGCTCAACATCCGAAGAGGAGAAAAAAGAGGAAAAAGATTCATCCATCTCCTCAAGTGAAGTGGCACAAGAAATTGAAGAATCATCCACTTCAGCAAAGGGAGAAGAAGAGGTCTCCACATCAAGGATTGAGGGGGAGGAGAGATCATCTTCGATATCGGATCAAGAAGAAGTATCCACCTCCATCAAAGTAAAGTTAAAAGATCACATTACTTGCTTTGGATGCAACAAGAAGGGACACTACAAGGACAAGTGTCTATTAGGTAAGAAGGAGGAAAAACACTAAACCCAAGTTAATTTATTTAAGATATAATATGGGTTGTAGGGAGAAGAAGGAGAAAAGGCACATTAGGCGTTCCACGTGTGGTGAGCTAAGACTCTACCACACCAAATGCTCAAGGAAAAGAGAATTCAAGAAATTGAAGGATTTGAGGAATTGGGAGGAGAAAGGGAAGAAGAAAAGCTCACATCAAGGGGAAGCTACAAGGTAAGGGAGGTAATCCCTAACTTTAAACATTTTTCAATTTCCTCCATGCATGTTAAAGATAATGAGAATTATTTACCTATGTATAATTTTGATTTTAGATATTGTGATAAAAATAGGGTTAATATTGTATATCAAAATCCTAGGAAAATCATGTATCATGATAAACCTAGAATCTTTAGTCCTAAGGACCAAGGCATTAATCCAAAGAAAGGGAGTCACATGCCTAGACAAATGGGTAGATCTAGAAATGTCCAAGATGAACATGATGATGCTAAGGTTAAGAACATAGAGAGGGAAAATCAAGCCTTGAGGGCAAAACTTGATAAATTAGAGAAAACCCTAGATAGATTCATTATTGGATCTAAGGGTTTAGGCATGGTGGTGAGTAGTCAAAACCCCGACAATGATAGATCGGGTCTAGGATACCGATCTATGAGATCAAATGCTATGGAAAAGTCATATGCTAGGATGTCATATGACTATAGCAAGGGGAAGGCCAAAATGGCAAGGAAAAGTCATTTAAAAGGAAGAGGAAGAACTTAACTAAGAACAAGGTCTCCAAAGTTAAGAAGGTTAGGGTTGTAGGTCAAAAGGTACCGGAGGTACACCGGTGTGACCTTGCAATTATAGATAAGTCACTTAGGGAGGTGACTAAGGCTAAGAGCTTGAGGGGGAGCTCTAGGAGTCAAGATGAGACCCATGGTCAATAGTTCTCAGGAGGATTCCTCCAGGAAGACTAGATGGGCTGTGGAATGTGCCAAAGGATTTGGAGACAAAATTTGAGACTTAATCCTAGGGATTTTGCACATCAAAGGTGAGGTTCGTGCTTAAAAATATGACATTGGAATTGTATTGTATGAAAATTAGTTTTAGATGTGTAGATGTCATATAAACCAATGCTAAGGATACATTGTGGATTTGTATGGGTAGAAACATCAAGAGGAAGCCATAACTAGGACTTTAGGTCAAGGTTAAAATTAAACCATTTGGATAGTGTTGAGTTTTGTGTCAATCTTGAAATTGTTGATAGATTCATTTTTAAACATATTTTTCCCAAGTAGACATAGGTGTCACAAATCTCTCCATAAAATTTGAAAATTTTTGAAATTAGTTATGTATTTCTGAAACTGGGTCAGAAATACTGAAAATATAGTGTACCAGTTGACTGATGTAGAGGGCAGTCGATTCGTACAGTTCGATCTAGGAACTAGGATTTTATATGCATCAGTCGACTGATCCTCCATTAGTCGACTGATCTTTCTGTTTACTCCATCAGTCGACTGATCCCCCATCAATCGACTGATGCCACGAATCTTTAAAAGAATACCCCGCGCGGGGGCGGCCGAACCTAGGGTTTCAACGCCTCCCATTGTCGCCACCTTCCTCCTTTGATCTCCCTAGCTCCTCTAAGGCCTCCTATGACCGTGAAATCGTGCCTCTAGCCTTCCTCCACCATAGATCCAAATCTAGGGCAAGAAAAGCATATTCTTTGAGTCAACCTTGATCATCATCCATCATGCAATGAATGGAGAGACGGTAACAAAGTGTTTGCTTTATTTTTCCTTTTTGATCCTTGATTCATAACTAACTCTTTATTTTGTGCATGTTTACCTTGTTTTTTCTTCTTGATTGGGTCATTCTTGGTACATGCATATGGTATTTGCATTTTAGGGCTAGGCAAAAGCGAAGGGTTGGTGAGGGACCATCCCGACAGCCTCCCATAGATCCTACGGCACCTCGGTTCTATTCCGAGGTCTGCTGGTGGAGATTTGAAAATACTGACTTTATTTTAATGTATTGTCGATATCACAATCAATCATATTTCCAGGAGATTACTCCTCACATAATTGAGATTATCACTCATTTTGGATTGGAAAAGTTAGTGTACTGTCAGCATTATGTAAACTTTGACCTCTGCAAAGAGTTTTATGTAAACACTACTAGAAAAAATGCATTCAACAACAGTGAATCACTGTTGTCGTATGCCAAATACCACTGTTGTTAAAGGTCATGTTGTTAAAGGGGGGGTTTACGACAACAGTAAATCACTGTTGTCGTTTGGTCTACAACAACAGTTTGACAACAGTTTTCCACTGTTGTCGTATATCACATTCGACAATATTTTGACAACAATTTTTCACTGTTGTCTTTTATTATATTCGACAACAGTTTTATAACCGTTGTCGTATATCAATAACAACAGTTTATCACTGATGTCGTTTAGGGTTTTCACTGTTGTCGTTTAGATGAGTTTTAACAACGGTGTTTAACTGTTGTCGTATACCGAATTCATCGTTGTCTTCTATTATATTCGATAACAGTTTTACCTATATAGCACTGTTGTCGTTTATCTACAACAACAGTTTAGCTTTAAAAAAAGCTGTTGTGCGTTTGTACTGTTCCACAACAGTTTCATACCAATTTGACAACAAAGATATTTCCATTATATTTTCAATTAAAAGGCAATAATTTAACCTCGAAACAAAAACTATATATATATCAAACATCATCAACATATTTACAATAAAGATCCACCACAACCTTTCTACAGACGAAGCCACAAAAGTATCTTCTGTCCAAAAACCTTTCTATAGACGAAACCACTAAAGTATCTTCTGACCCAAATTACAAGAGTTCAAATTATATATAATTCTGACCCAACTAAACTTACAATGAAGTTCAAATCACAAAAATTATAGCTTGGAAGGTCAGATTAATGGTCTTCGAACATGATCATGAACAAGTCCCTGCAGCTGAAAAAAAGAGAACAAACACTCTAATTAGTTATTCTATTAAATGCATATGTCCAATAAAAAATGATCCATGAAGATATGTATCAACAAACAACAAAAATAACAAACTAACAAACAAACAAACAAAAAAGATATGCATGTATCAGCACTTGCAATTATAAGGAAACTGCTAGCTTGGCTTATCTAGACATTTACAGCCTTGCAATCACTTTTTAAGGAAAATACTCAGACGCCCATATTAAATATCTGACACATGTTCTTGATTGATTGTTTGTGATTCAGAATCATATTCTGAATCACAAACTGTGTCTGTTTAGGCAAATAAAAAAATATATTGAAGAATTGCATCCAATCAGGGATGTTAGGCAGAACTGTTGAAGCTCCAAAATATATTGAAAAAAAATGTATTGAAGGAATTTCTATTGGATGAATGTGTTTATATTTATGTTAATTTTATACGATCATACAATTAGTCATGCCAAATTCAGTCTGTCCACTACTATTTCGAGTAATATGATATTTGAGTTGAATCGTATCTAGTAGTAAATGCAGCTTGTTGAAAAGTTTAATTCCTAGTGATGAGTTCAGTGATCTGTAGTGGTGATTAGTTTATCCTCCTTAAATGAGAACACTTGAAAGGCTAGGCTGCAAATTCAAGTAGAGATGCAAGAAAGCAACTAAATATCAAGTTTCTGCAGGTTTTAGACCACAGCATTAAAAGGAATTTGGCCAAACTAGTACGACTCTATTGTTCAACGAATCTACTTGAACATCTAAGTAACTTTCATGTCCACTAAACTAATTGTTCTCCAACGTATAAAAAATAATCTTAGGTTACAACATCTCTAAAAAAATATTGTTGATGTATATTGTTTGATTCAGGAGAATATCACCCGAAAGCTTAGTAACTAACATTTACCAGGAAAAGTTTAAACCTTAGTAACTAACATTTACATACCTATTATCAAATATAATCCTGTATACAATCAGCTATCGCGGAGCGCAATTCATCAATTTCATCTTGGGAGTACTCTGCTTTTGCAAACTATGAACAAAAACACATTATATGATTGTACAGAATAAAACATAACAACTTGAAAAAATTTATAACTAGATAACTTGCACATGAAAATTATGGAAATCCCACATCAGTAGTACATCAGTAGTGCACTTCCCACTGTACTTATTTTCTTCCTTGGAAAGAATTAAACAATTTTATTGCTTAACACTGTGCTTCTCCAATAACTTCACTTGCACATGAAAATTATGGAAATCCCACATCAGTAGTGCATCATATTTCATGAAACTGCACAACAAAAATTACTATATATTTTGCTTCCTCCATATAACTTAACAATAAATAGAATGCTTGGAATACAAAAACAAATTCAGTAATGATAGAGAATCTTCTATCTTGGAATCTTTTGATAGCAAGCTACCTAGTAGTCAAGTGGTCTAATTATACCATGCATTCACTATATACAAGTTCTAGCAAATTGCCACGGGAAGGAATACATGTATTGCATCAGTCACTAGATATAAATATGATGCCTCATAAAGAGCATTTTAAAACAGCATGGGAAAATCAATCAAAGCTAATGGAAGCATAAAGCACTGTATGTGAAAACAACAATAAGTAGGAGACAACTCTGCAGGAAGCTTACGTCCATGGCATTGTGAAGAAGATGTGGAGAGGCACACCAAGAGCTTCAGCAACATGCAAATGTCCTGTAGGAATCAATTATATCAGAAGAGACAAAAAAAAATTGAGCAATTTTTTTCTATTGAGATATATATAAATCAAACAAATTTAAATATTATGCACTGATGAGTTAAAAACCCATAACCTCACTTTAACCACAATGTATGATAGAGACTCTAACACTACCGTTGCCTACGTTCAACGACATTGCAACCATATAAAGCATAAGTTTAGAATCAACCAAAAGAACTCTCTTATTCAAGTGTCACAAACAAGCATGTCAAAAGAAACTTAAGGCAGAAAATAGAGGGAGTTTTCTCATACATGTTTGATGTCATTTAGAGTAAATCTTCAAAATCAATTTATATTCATTTATAGAAAGTTTCGAATAATCGAATAATTGAATAACAGAGGCAGAAAACACCATGTTATGCTTTTACTGGGTCATCTGGATGCTAAACATCTAAGATAACCCAACTTTCTAGTGTTAGTAAATTATTAATTGAAGTTCAAGCTCCGCATGTAGACTAATAATTAATGTGCATATCTTACCATAAGCAGGAGGATTCGCAATAATTGCTTGTGCTCTAAAAGGCATCCCAGTAACCAAATCATGCTCTGTGCATGCTGGGAGTAGAGAATCAATTATCTCCTTCAGTTGTTTCCTTTGAACATTAATTTCTGCAGGTCCTGATAATATAAAACCCTTGTTTCGTGCTATATCTGTATTCATAAACATTCTGAAATAATCAATTTGACAGATCTGTAACTTATTATCCTTTGCAAGTAGGCAATGTAATATTAAACCAAGTCCTGTTCAGATTGCAATGCTCAGTAATGCAAATCGTGTGTGGCTAAAGTATCAAGTTGTGTGCAATGTTTAAACTTATGTTAAATTCTTGACATTTAGGGTCTGGATACTTAGATGGAATATACAAGGGAGATGAGAAGTGATAAAAAAAGTCCACAAATGATAGAGTTCCCCATGAAATTTTGTGATGCTTTCCCTTTTTTCCTTTATATCTTCCTTTCAAGTAATTGGGCCCTTAATGTTGAAATAAATTAGGCTAGACGGAAAGAATCTATAAGCCTATACAAGATATAGCATAAAACCTGTAGAAAAAATGTTAGGTGTATTTTAGACATATAGTAATTGTAATAGGTAATGTATAGTAAGAAACTAGACTAAGACTGGAACATAAGCTTACTGGTTCCCTTGTATGTCAAACAGTAAACACTCATTACTCAATTTCTGCTTCACTGTTTTTAATTTCTTTTTGTTATAGCAGTCATCAAATATCTATGTATGTCTGCATTCGTTATAGATATCACTCTAAAGAACAACTTAATATCATATACAAAGCATATGCAAAGGCATTTGATGCGTTTTTTAGTTTCTTGTTGAACCTATCCATATTGCCTGTGCTATTTCCTTTGAGAACCTAACTTCATTACAACAAACCAAAGAGCATAAGATGCTATAAATCTACTTGTAAACTACTAATAGGGTTGGCAGAAGATTATGCTCTACTGGACAATGTTCTTAGTTTCAAACTCATCAACAGTTAGTGAATGAATGAAGTTATCAAGGAATTAGTTGGGTCCTACATAAAAGAAATGATCAAAGCTCAACTAAACCTAGCTAATGCAATTTGGGAATCTAATAGAGCTCACGTACAAGTTTGGGAATCCAAAGGGAAACATCCAAGAATGAAGATCACAGCCAAGCCTTACCTGAAAACCCACACACCAAGCTTTCCTCTGCCCCTTTCTGTTTCGATCAGAAGAAACCCAGTCACATGCAAGAGCCCTAATTTCCAGAAATCCCTAGGAAGAGGACTAGGTTAGCTCCAACTCACGGTACCAAAAACAATCAATAGCGATCTCAACTCACTAGGAGGGCCGCTGGCAGTGGCACTCAGCCGGGAAGGAGTAATTCGCCTGTTGTAGCTAGCGATGAAGATGCGGTGTTGACGCAGGGTACTGCTTGCCTGGGCGTCAGTAGCTAGGGCACGCGATCGAGGAAGAAGAAAAGGTAAGTGAGGAGGCGTCGCCTCCTTACTTGCGCGATGAAGAAGAAGAGAGCGAGAGGAGTCGGGGCTCACCTCGCGAGGGTGAAAGGAAGCGCCGCTCTCGGGGCTTCCTTGGACTCGGGCGATGAAGAAGGGGGAGAGGCGTCGACTCGTGGCTGCGAGGGGTTTGTGTGAGAGAAGCGGAAATGGTCGGGGGTTTGGGTGGTTGGCGGGCGAGGAAGAGAAAAGATTAGGGGTTTGTGCGATGAGAAAAAAAGATGATTAAAGATCGAAAAATAAGAGAATGAGGATTCAATAGTTCGTTGTTTTTTTGCAGTTGGATATCCACCGTTGATTTTGTTTATTGCTTGAACAGCACAACAATACAACAACAACAGTTTAATATAACTGTTGTCTATTGTCATAATAGACAACAGTTTATCACATCAGTTGTTGTAAATCCCGCCTATAGACAACAGTTATTTTATAACTGTTATCGTTGAGTATACATACGACAATATTTTGTTATTACTGTTGTCTTTTTACGTATACAGACCAACAACAACAACGGTTAATACTAAAACTGTTGTTAAATTGACATAAGACAACACTTTATCAAAAAACCGTTGTCGATTATGTGTTGTTGAGTGCAAAAATTTAGTAGTGAAATCTCACATGTAGTAGTCCCGATGAAATGGCAAATGAGTCCATGGTAGGGGGAGTTATCATCTCTTTGTCACCTGCATTATTAGAATCATTCTCAGGGTGTCAACCCATTTTCATGCTTCCCCAATGTCACTGAGCCATTAACCTTGTCTAATGAAACCATTGATCAAATTCACCATCATTATTTCGATAATCCTCGACCTCCTCTGCAGTGTATTTTTATAGCTAGGCGCATGAGTTCAGTTAGCAACATCCTGTATAAAATTATCCTAGATTGCATTCTGCCCATTGTCACCAAGGGGAGGTCAAAGATTCGGCTACCTCACTTGGTAATGATGTATGCTTTAGAGAGGAGGTTAGACATTGTCATCGCCCGTCATATATACGCATCTATTATACATTTTTCGCATGACGTCAATAGGAAGATCTACATGCCATTCGTTCATATTTTGACTGATTCTTTTCATCTAGAGGTATTAGCATCACTAAAGGTCAGATTCATCAGCTGTCCAAGGACTACGACCAGATAGGTTCTCGGCAGCTCTCCTTAGCTGGGATTGAGAGACAACAGGGAGTGATAGTCTGGTGACGACATCATGTATCCTCTAGTTCTGATAAGGATGAGGAGGTTGCTGCTGCTCCTGTGGGGATTACAGAGGAGCGGTTCTCCCGATTAGAGGCAGAGGTTCATGGACTCCAAGAGGACTTTCAGAGTTTTTAGCAGCGACAGGCTGACATGTATGAGATGATGTTGCGCTGGGACCTAATGTATCAGGCCCCTCCTCCTCCTCCTCCTCCTCCTGGCGATGATGCATAGCCTCGGCATGACTTGGATGTGATGGTGTTGAGAGTATGTTTAGCTTGAGCATGTATTTTCTTATCTCTCAAACACTATATTTGGTATTGTAATATTTGAGGATTTCGGGATTATGATCCTTGTAGAACTCTTTTTATGGTGTTTGGTAAACCCTTTATTTTTCTTAGTATTGCTTATATGACGTGTTATTACTTTAGTTGTGGGTTGTGCGTACATGATGTTATGGTTATATGATAAATTTTAATATATCTTCTATCAAGTGATTATGGTATAAAGGGGGAGCTTTGATTAATTTTTCTTTCTCTAATGGTAATATGAGAAAAAGGGTGAGGGTTGAAAACATTTCTGTGATTTAAGGAGTATGGGATAGACTTGGAAAATATATGGGTTCAAACCTAACATGGAAGGTTGATACAAAATGAAGTGTTTTCAAAGAATTTGAGCTTTAGTCAAAAAGTCAAACATATTTAGATTTTTCATGAAAATATATTTTTCTCTGATAGAATACATCATAAGAAACATGTTTGCAAAATTTCATGATTTTTCAAATTTTATGGAATTTATTATGGGTTTTTGAATTTTGGCTCAAAGGCTGAGAATGTTCAGACTGGGTTGTATCAGTCGACTACCCCTGGGCCAGTCGACTAATCTTTCTGTGGGTTTGAAGTTTGAAGGTGCCAGTCGACTGGTAACTGACGCAGTCGACTGGGGCGTATGGGTTCTGATTTCAGGGGTTTTCAGAACTAAAAACTTATCCCAAATTGATACTAGGGTTTAATATTGCTTGGGGCAATCCTTTTGATGGTGTCAAAGGGGAAGAACTTGTGAGTTTAAGTTAGTTTTAACTTAACGTGTGATTTTAAGTTAGTTTTTAACTTAACTTATGAAGTTAGTTTTTAACTTAACTTGTGGTTATGCAAAATTGAAAATTGTGTGTGAAGGCATAGGTTAAGGGGGAGGATGCATGTGTATGCTTCTTAAATTTCTATGTTTGTAATTTTCAATTGTTGTTTTTGTACCTAACTTAAACATATTGCTACACATCAAAAAGGGGGAGATTGTTGGTGCAATCGACCCAAGTGTGATCGGGTAAGATCATGGATTTTGATGTGTGTGTCAATATGATTAAGTTAGAGTTTCATGTTGATTTAATATGTGTATGTGAGTGTGCAGGTTTGCAGGATACACATAGACTTAGTTGGACGTGTTCGGGTCCGGTGAAGGATGACATGGGGAGATGAGCCATGGGCTTGCATGCATCTGAGGGACGAGAGCCGAAGTCGAAGAAGGCTTGAAGGCAACAGATCAAGGTTGTTGGAAGCAGGAACGATGAGCCAAGGGAAGTGCACTTCGAGGCATACGCAAAGGATGGCATGGGGAGACGAACCGTGGGCTTGCATGCATCCGAGGGAAGAGAGCCAAAGTCGATGAAGGCTTGAAGGCAACAGGACGAGGCTACAGATGAAGAGTCAACTAAGTCGTGAGGATTCGAGTGCTGAGAGAATTGTACTCAGGAAGGGAAACCTTAGGTGGCAGTCGACTGATGCTTGGATCAGTTGACTGATGAAGAGCACAGAAAGATCAGTCGACTGATCCTTGGATCAGTCGACTGGTGTCGACCAGAATTTGAATCGTCAGGCTGTGACATTCAAATTCACGAGGACCAGTCGACTGGTGTTAGCACCAGTCGACTGGTAACGGTCAGAATAGTATCGAGCACTATTTAAGAGGGTTCATTTTTGGCTTAGTTTCCTTGGCGAAACAAGCTTGGGTAAAGCCTGTTAGTAGCCTCTAAGTGGTCAGAAGTTGCCAAGAGATTGTGGCAAGGTTTCTCCACCCACAAGGAGCGACAAGAGCTAGCCGGAGGTCTTCCAGGGAGTCATCCACTGATGGATCGGGAGCGTCCACCTTACGGACAGCCCATGGAGTAGGAGTATCATCTCCGAACCACATAAACAGTTTGTGTTAGCTTTGTTTTAGTTTATATTTAAAGTTTTCCGCTTGCGCATGCTAACACGTGTAGAAAGAAAATCGAAAAGTAGCTATTCACCCCCTCTAGCTAAACGACAAGGTCCCAACAACCATGTCATTGCATCATGTGCATATTATTGGATCGGTGGCGTCGATAGGGGGTGAATATCAACTAACGTTCATTTCAGAATTTTGTCTTCTCATCATTTGTTCGTCAACTTAATATCAGAGTCGTTAGTAGCATAGCGGAATAACAAAAGTAAAAATAACAAAATAGTAGACACGCAGGATTTAGTTACTTGGTTCTCAACCCCTAGGTTTAGTGCGTCCAAAGCCTATGTACTCGGTGTGAGTCCATTAATAGTCTTCTTTCAAAAATATCTAGAGGTGGAGAAAATCCGTCTTACAGTTCGAGAGATACAAGCAAAAGTAAATGAAAATTAAGTACAACTTGTAATAATAAATGCAAACCAAAGAAAGAAGATTCCGGCCAATCCGAAAGTCTGAAGCGCATCACACTTCTTCCTGGAGCCTCGTTGGTCGTAGAGCTTCGCTTTAGCACCTTTGCTTCGTAAAAAGCGAGTAGTAGGATGAAAAATTTGATGTACTGAAATCACAGCTCGAATCCCTTTATATATGAGTCACTTGGGTGCTTGAGTGCCTATAGGGGTGCCCTCCATGTGATCGAATCTGATACAATTAGCGAACATGGCGCGAAGGGATAAAACTGTGTTGAGGATGCCCTCAACCTTGAGGGTGTGACGACCCGACTTCTCTTCCTCTTAAGATGGACGTCACTTTTACTTAACCTTAACTTTACCTTATCCTTAGCCTTAGGTTACAACTACTTGACTTCCCTTAGCTTGCTCTGAATTTTTTTCTCTTTTTTTTTCAAAAAGAAACAACTTTCATTTTATTTGCTTTGCAAGGATTTGACCCCTAGACCTCTTAGTTGTAAAACTGAAGCACTAACCATCTGCCATAGAACACTTTCTTTTCAATGGCACCAGTCGGCTGCTAGAAGGCCAGTCGACTGGTATCGGCCACAGAAACTTTCTGTGCGCAGCACCAGTCGACTGGCTTCAGGGCAGTCGACTGGTGCATCGAATAGAAGGGTTCTGTTCGATAGGGCAATCGACTGTATCTGAAACAGTCGACTGGCACGCCTGAAAATTGCAGTTTCACACCTGGGAACTCCTTCCAAGGGTCCATAATTCATAATCTTCCAAAGCATATAGATAAATAACTCCAAATCTATACTAGTTTTATAAACATCTTAGCAACCCAAAACAAATCCATTAACTTGCAATTAGGATCTTTGCGGAATTAAATAAACTATCAAAACATATGAAATCTATGCTAGAGTTTGTACTCAACTTTGTCTCTATGGAAAGTTTAAACAAAAACATTACGTTATACCCATCCAAAACTCTAACCACAAGTTTCTATAAGACTTAACCCAAAGATCTCTCCCACGGCCGCCGCCACTGAACATCAATGCAAGTCCTGTTCGCCTCCTTTGCCTCCTATTTCCGCCGACTCCCATCCCTAAAGGGGGATTTAACGCAACTTAAGCGGAAGTTGAAACATCTCTTCATGAAAAGGACTTACTTACCTATAACATTAATTCGTTCCATTTATTTTGTGCTTGATACCCCCAACCTTCTGGCTAGCCGAGCTTGCTTAAGGACTGGCTTGCCCCGTGGTCGCGAGATCAAACTTCCGCCCGACCCTTTTTCTTTTTCTTTTTATTTTTATTTCGAAAAATTGCCAGAAAATTCAGAAAAATTCCTAATAATTCATGAAAATTATTGGGTGTTACAGAGGGCGCCTCCCATGTCCCTTGAGGGCATCCTCAAGGGTCATGGGGGTGCCTAGGAGCCCCTAATCTAGGGTTTGTTCTCCTATCTTGCCTCCAGCTCTAGGTTCTAGCAAGACAAACAAATTGTAACGCCCGCCCTTTTTTTTTTTCCTAAGCGGCGTTACGTTAACATGCTTAGGGCATGTAGACATCATAAGGCAGTGGAATAACTTAACTTATACATGCCCAGTTACCATTCTTAACTTATTGACATGGGAACCTTAGCATATTAACTTTGAACTTAAGCATCATATCATGTCTCACATAACATCATATCATAAGGTTCCATAAGTCATTATTCAAACATATAAGTAAACATATAGATTTCTGGGCCAAGTCACTACGACACACATGCGTTCTTGCCCTCCTGCTGCTTCCTTCATTGTCCCCTTGAATGATCTACGGTATAAGGAAATAAGACTATAAGCACACAGGCTTAGTAAGACTCTTTCCTACTCACAAAACCATTCATCATTCATCATCTCATAATGAGCACATAAAACATTAACATACTTGGTGCTCTACTTAGAACATAACATCTTACGTCACTTGTCGTATACATAGCATGGCATGAACATAATCATAGTAACATTCTAAGCATGGCATGATACATGGCATAAACATAAACATCATAGACATTCTAAGCATGGCATAATTCATGGCATAAACATAAACATCATAGACATTCTAAGCATGACATAATTCACGGCATAGTTCATAAATATAGTGAACGTTCTAAGCATGGCATAATTCATGACATAAATCATTCATTCTCATGCATACTTCTTAACATGAAACATAAGCATAAAATCTTATCAACATAGCATAATGCATAACATGAATGGATGCATGAGTGGAATGCATATACATAAGGGATGCTTAACTTTTAAAACATACTTTTAAATGCTTAAACATAATCATCATAACATCATTTGGGGTCCCCGGCTTGTACCACATACATACATCATAGTGCGCATCCCTAGCAAGTCCGAGGTTGCCAGCCCCAACTTACTAGGGTAAGGACAGCATAGTCGGTAGTCCCCGAACCGAGGCGTTCTTAAGGTGCCCATCCCTGTTACCCAGCTCCGGTAGGGCCAGAACCGTGGACAGCTTCGGTAGTCCAAAACCGGGGCGTTCTTAAGGTGCCCATCCCTTGGACCCATAATTCGGTCCGGTACAAGGTCATACATAAAGTAAAATACTTTTCATGTTTCATCATTCATAAGACATTCATGGCATCTTTATCATAACATAACTTGTTACGGCTCGGCCCGTCTACCGGCCCATTTACCGGTCCTCACGACCATCGTACCGTCAACCATCGACCGTGCCGTTAGCATATTTATGCCTTAAAGACATAAGCATCATCTTTCATTCATCATACTTGTCATTCATCATTCATTCATAGCATAACCATGTTACATAAAGCATGACTTAACACATGCTTGTCCTTTCATTGTTCATTCTTATTGCATAACATCATGATGCCGGGAAGGCATGAGCATTATCTTCATTCATAAACATGGTATGCATCTTCTTTCATAAACATGACATGCATATAACATGGCATGCATCATTCTCATCATGAACATAATCATAACATACTTAACATGGCATCATTCATATCATGAACCTAACATATCATAGCATCATTTTTTATCGTGATCATAACCCTATCATTCTTATCATGACATCATTCATATCCTGAACATAAACTTATCATACTTATCATGGCAACACATAAACATATACTTGAAGTTAAAGGCTCAACCCTAACCCTTGGGTCCTTGAGGTTGGCCGAAATATATGGGGTCTCTAGGGTAATCCAAAAATTCCCAGAAATTGTACTTAACCTCCACACATCATAAGGGAACATAAATTAACATTATCAAGATTCTTGGCTTAATTATAGATCTTTAAATCATGGTGGCCGAAACCCTTAAACTTAGGGTTCTTAGTTTTGTTTCTTTCATGTTGGCCGAAACCCTAGGGTGTCCTAGGGTACTCCAAAAATTCCAAAAAATTATACTTAACCTCTACACATCATAAGGGAACATTAAATAACATTATCATGATATTTAGAATAATTATAGACCTGTAAATCATGGTGGCCGAAACCCTTAAACTTAGGGTTCTTAGTTTTGTTTCTTTCATGTTGGCCGAAACCCTAGGGTGTCCTAGGTACTCCAAAAATTCCCAAAAATTATACTTAACCTCTACACATCATAAGGGAACATTAAATAACATTATCACGATTTTTAGCATAATTATAGACCTGTAAATCATGGTGGCCGAAACCCTTAAACTTAAGGTTCTTAGTTTTGTTTCTTTCATGTTGGCCGAAACCCTAGGGGGTCCTTGGGTACTCCAAAAATTCCCAAAAATTATACTTAACCTCTACACATCATAAGGGAACATTAAATAACATTATCATGATTTTTAGCATAATTATAGACCTGTAAATCATGGTGGCCGAAACCCTTAAACTTAAGGTTCTTAGTTTTTCTTCCTTTCAACATGAAATCCAAAAACTAACCAATATATCATGATAAAAATCATGGAAATCATAGGGAACTATTATACCACAGGTGAGGGAGTCTTACCTTGGGTTTCTTGATTTTTCGAACCTTGGAAGAGAAGAAAATGGTAAGATCTTTGGACCCTTGCCTTCTTGTCCTTGTATCCTTGGAAAAAAAACCTTAGATCTTGGGGATAAGACCTCTTGTGGAGTTTTTCCAAGGGGAAATCCTTCCTTGGGTGTTCGGCTAGGATGAGGGGAGGAGGAGTTTCGAAAATGCAAGAAATGGGAAGAAGAGGTAACTCCCAAAACCCCCCTTTAATAGCCCATTAAGGAGGCAAATGAAGAGTCTCTCCATGACTCTTCATCTTCTTCTTAATCTTAACTTATATCCACTTCATTTCCTCATAAAAATCCCTTGCTAGGTGAGTTGGTTAAGGCTTACATGGTTGTACAAGAGGTCCAAGGTTCAATCCTTGGCTCATGCACCTTTATTTTTATTTTATTTTTATTTTATTTATTTTATTATTTCTATTTCCTAAATTCCGAAAATCCTCCTAAAATCACCCATAATTATGCCAATATTCCTAAATAAAATTCTTTTATATTTGTATTAATTTTACCTAATTTATATTAATTTTACCTAATTAATATCCATTTTTGGAGCCCATTTAAAGCTCATTGGTACTTAGTTTTCTCAATTTAAATGAGAAAACATGGATTTTCTAGGCCAAAGTTCTCCTTAATATTTCTAGGTCCCTTGGAAAATTATTTAAACATGCTTAATATTTTAAGAAAATATTAAGAGAATTTTCTGGGTCGTTACAATCCCCCATACCTCGTGAAAGTTCGTCCTCGAACTTAGAATAACTCCAGGTACTTGCGCCTCATCTCGTCCTCGCGCTCCCAGGTAGCTTCTTCGAACCGTTGACTTTGCCATAGGACCTTGACTAAGGGCACTTCCTTACTCCTCAGCTTCTTGATTTCCCTATCCAAAAATCTGGATGGGTCTGCTCTCATAGCTTAGGTCCTCTTGCACTTGCACCGTCTGTGGCTCGATCACTTGGTCCATGTTTGGGATACACTTTTTCAGCAGGGACACATGGAATACGTTATGGATAGCTGACATCTCTGGAGGCAGCTCCAGTTCATATGCCACCTTACCGACTCTTTTCAGAATCAGGTACGACCCCACATAGTGCGGACTTAATTTTCCTTTCTTCCTAAATCTTGTCACCCCCTTCATAGGAGCCACCTTCAGAAACACCCAGTCTCCAACATTAATGTAACGCCCCAAAATTCCCATTTTTAGTTCTTAAAGTCCTTAGAATTATTTAAAAATGGTTTAGAAATATTTTAGATATTTTTAGGGATTTTTAGAATATTTTTATGGGATTTTTCGAGTCCGTTTAGTATTTAAAAAAAAAAGAAGAAAAAAAAAGATAGGGAGAAAAAAAAATCGTTAAGGGCAGCAAGGGGTTCGAACCCGCGACCAGCAGGAGACCAGGCAAGCGCGCGACCAGCCAGGCTAGGGTATCAAGCACAACAAGGGATGGAGAGAAGTATATTTAAGGGGTAGTTAGGTCGATCCGCCCCATAGGTATAAATAGATTATTAAAGAGAGAAGTTTTGTTTTCTCTGAAACCCTCTCCCTCTCCCAAGTTGCGCCGACCCCTCTCCCTCTCCTCTCTTGTGCGCACGCCACACCAAGCCCTAGAGGGCCGGCCAAAGCTCTCCTCCAAGAGATATTCCTATATTCGGGATCCCCGCGACGAGAGGAACGCGTAGGCGCGAAGAATTCTCCGAGATATCAAGTTTCTCCCGAGCTCTAGACGTCAATCTTGGTTGTAAGTCCAAGATATCAATGTAAGTACTGCTCACTTGCAGTAAGAGGCGGTTTTTCCGCGAGAATTTCCTTAAAAGTTTTTAAAAAGAGATATTTCCTTTTTGTTTGAGTTTTTGCATGTGATCTTAGTTCATTATATGCTTATATATATTGATTAAGTACCCTATGTGAGTTTAGGGTCCAAGAAAAGCTATGAGAAAAGAAAAGAGAAGATAAAGATAAGAAAAGAAAAGGCCAAGGCCTTAAGAAATCCCCAAAAGACAAGACTTAGGGATTTTAGCACGCAAGGTGCTCGAGAAAATGCCAAGGCATTTACAGATAAGAAAGAAAAGAAAAAAAAGCTATTTTATTTTCTAAGGCCAGTACCCGGCGTCCAAGGGCGTCGTTAAAGAAATCCAGGTGTCTAATTCCAAGGTCTTGGCCCTGGTAGACCAAGGTCTGCTCTATTAGGATTGGTGGCTCGCTACCCCAACCTTCTAGGGAACGCGCATATGAGATGGTACTTACGTCTTCAGTGGATCCAAGTGATTATTATTTTCAAGTATATGCTTTAGCAAAGTTTCGAAAGTTTAAGAAAGTTTTCAAAAGTTAAAGAATAGCTAAAGTTTCAAGTTGAGCCAAGAAAAGTAAATTGAGATTTATTATTGCTTGAGTATGCACGTTTTGAGTTATACATGTTCTTAGTTTCCTTTCAAGCATATTAGTATCTCATATGATTTTCATATTGTTCTAGAAGCATGTTTGCACATTTCGAGATTTTGTGAGCTAGATAGTACTTACTAAGCTTTTTGCTTACTAGATGCATTTCCTCTTATTGCAGATAAAGGTAAAGGCAAGCAATTCTGAAGGAAGGCGACGAGGCGGTGCTGAGAAAAGTGTGTGTGGTGGCTGATTTTGGAGAGATCTTTGAGACGAGACAATTTAACTATTTAAATTACAATGTTATAGTTTATTCAGATTTCAAGTTCTTGTTTTATGGAGTTAGCGAACATATAAGTTTTGGATAGTTTTAAATACTCAGTTTCTTAGAGTATAGATTCCATGTTATTTCTTTTAGCCTACATATTCTTATGATTGCATTGGATGAGTAGAAATATGAGTAATTGGAGATATTGATACTTTGTTAGAGAAATAGATGCATGTGCCATGATAGTATCAATTTCTCCTTGAATCAAGTTTTTACTTCTTAAATATGTTTAGAAAAGTTGCATTTATATTTCATAATGCTTTAGCAAGGTTATAGAACATGTATTTGGTGTTATGAATACATAGGAGTCAAGATTGGTACAAACTTTATTGTTAAAGTTCATATAACTTGAATAGTTTATTTTCTTCCGCAAAAGTCCTAATTTCAAGTTTATGGATCCGTTTTGATTGGCTAAATTGATTTGAAAACTGGCATAGAGTATAGAAATGGTGTCATGGTTCTATATGGTTCGAAGGTATAGGTTTGGTGGAGCTTTGAAGCAAATGCCGAAACCTGAAATTCTGATTTCAGGCCTATCAGTCGACTGATGCAGTATCAGTCGACTGATACCCGAAGTGTGAGTTGGGCGAGGCAAGTATCAAAAGCTTCAATAAGTATTATTTAACGGGTTTTGAGAAAGGAGGTGTGATATGTTATCATGCATGATCACTTAAGTTAGAATATCATTGTTAGATGAATTTAAAAGTTTAAAAAAAAAAAGATTTCCGTATTTTTAGTCATGCATCAGAAGTCGAGAAGTAGAGAAAAGTAACGATCCATCTAAGGTAGAGAAGGCGGGTCGCTACAATTAAACTCCAGGGGTCTACGCCGGACATCGGCATAACTCTTCCGGGTCGCTGATGTTCTGCCTTTACTTGCTGGCAGGTTAGGCATGTACCAACATGCTGCGCCACCTCTCTTCATGTCGGACCACCAGAATTTCTCCTTCAGGTCTTGATACATTTTGGTGGATCCCGGGCGCATCGAATAAGGGAAAATTCTTCCACTCAAGGAACCGATAATATTACTAACCTGATTATGTGTACTTTATTCGCGGCTTCTTAATTGCTTATATCCTTGATGATATAAGTGGCATACATGATTGTCATAATTGAGCTAGTGTCATTAATAGCCCTATAATGTAATTATATGCATATATCATAATTATATACTTATTATAATTATGGGTAAACATAATAATAGTATGGTTCCGAAATATTAGTTCACAACATGAGCTATGAATTATATTAGTTAATGGTTATTATACGATAAGTGGGATCATATTTATTATATTACCATAAAATAACTTAAGGTAATCTTATATATTATATATAAGATAATAGTGAAACATAGTTGATAATACTAATATTTATAATTAGTATGAAAATATAGTGGACACATAATCTATAATAGGTGTTAATATAATTAGGATACTACCCTATGCGTATCATTTTAGGTTATACCGTATGACTTATACCATTAACTATATTAGTATTAGTATAATGGAACTAACACTATACGCTAACATAGGTGAGAGTGTTATAATCTTATGTATGTAGGCTATCATATAATTCCCTACATGAGACTATATTATAGGTTATACATAATATCATAAATCATAATTACTTATCATATAAATTATAGGTATAACACCTATAATTGCTTATGGAATAATATGTATAGGTAATAACTTATAGGTTGAGATGATACATGTCAACCCGTATGTAGGCTCATATTAAGAACCTATATGATAGGTGAATTATGATAAGGAATTAGTATTATAATTATATTTATAATAATCTGATACAAGTACACCCTCTCATATTATTACCATTTGCTTTATATGATATAATATAATTATGTTATATGATTGATAACTAATATACTGTACAGGTTATATAACATTATGTTAATACTAGGTTCACCTTAATTACTAATATTACGATGGCGCTCAATTAATACCATGTTTATGAACATAAGGTTGAGTCACACTTATGACTAATTGTATTATGACTAACTTAGACCCAAGGTAAAAGGTAGGATACTTATACATGATTGTCTTATGATGTGACCTAAAATAGGTTATAATATAAGGTATATTGAGCATCAGGTCAGGCGATGAAGTAGTCTCGTTAAGTCGGTTACTCTGTCTTCTAGCCATACTTTTCTTCATAAAAGACAAGTATGGTCAATATCAGTTTCTTTTCTACCCCTATATTATTCTAAATATTTAATTCCTAAACTAAGATAAAGTATCATTCATCGTTACATATCGTAACGTACATTTCATCATAAATATCATTCATACTGGCATACCTTAAACTATAAAGCATCCTAAAAGTGCTTACTATCATAAAACATGCACAGGGGGTACTTACTGGAAGCTGCAGGAAGAGGGCTTGATGTGTGTGTAGTGAGATGGTTACTGCTCTAATACCAACCTGTAACGCCCGCCCGCCCTTTTTTTTTTTCCTAAGCGGCGTTACGTTAACATGCTTAGGGCATGTAGACATCATAAGGCAACGGAATAACTTAACTTATACATGCCCTGTTACCATTCTTAACTTATTGACATGAGAACCTTAGCATATTAACTTTGAACTTAAGCATCATATCATGTCTCACATAACATCATATCATAAGGTTCCATAAGTCATTATTCAAACATATAAGTAAACATATAGTTTCCTGGGCCAAGTCACTACGACACACATGCGTTCTTGCCCTCCTGCTGCTTCCTTCATTGTCCCCTTGAATGATCTGCGGTATAAAGAAATAAGACTATAAGCACACAGGCTTAGTAAGACTCTTTCCTACTCACAAAACCATTCATCATTCATCATCTCATAATGAGCACATAAAACATTAACATACTTGGTGCTCTACTTAGAACATAACATCTTACGTCACTTGTCGTATACATAGCATGGCATGAACATAATCATAGTAACATTCTAAGCATGGCATGATATATGGCATAAACATAAACATCATAGACATTCTAAGCATGGCATAATTCATGGCATAAACATAAACATCATAGACATTCTAAGCATGACATAATTCATGACATAGTTCATAAACATAGTGAACGTTCTAAGCATGGCATAATTCATGGCATAAATCATTCATTCTCATGCATACTTCTTAACATGAAACATAAGCATAAAATCTTATCAACATAGCATAATGCATAACATGAATGGATGCATGAGTGGAATGCATATACATAAGGGATGCTTAACTTTTAAAACATACTTTTAAATGCTTAAACATAATCATCATAACATCATTTGGGGTCCCAGGCTTGTACCACATACATACATCATAGCGCGCATCCCTAGCAAGTCCGAGGTCACGAGCCCCAACTTACTAGGGTAAGGACAGCATAGTCGGTAGTCCCCGAACCGAGGCGTTCTTAAGGTGCCCATCCCTGTTACCCAGCTCCGGTAGGGCCAGAACCGTGGACAGCTTCGGTAGTCCAAAACCGGGGCGTTCTTAAGGTGCCCATCCCTTGGACCCATACTTCGGTCCGGTACAAGCCCATACATAAAGTAAAATACTTTTCATGTTTCATCATTCATAAGACATTCATGGCATCTTTATCATAACATAACTTGTTACGGCTCGGCCCGTCTACCGGCCCATTTACCGGTCCACACGACCATCGTACCGTCAACCATCGACCGTGCCGTTAGCATATTTATGCCTTAAAGACATAAGCATCATCTTTCATTCATCATACTTGTCATTCATCATTCATTCATAGCATAACCATGTTACATAAAGCATGACTTAACACATGCTTGTCTTTTCATTGTTCATTCTTATTGCATAACATCATGATGCCGGGAAGGCATGAGCATTATCTTCATTCATAAACATGGTATGCATCTTCTTTCATAAACATGACATGCATCTTTATTCATATAACATGGCATGCATCATTCTCATCATGAACATAATCATAACATACTTAACATGACATCATTCATATCATGAACCTAACATATCATAGCATCATTTTTTATCGTGATCATAACCCTATCATTCATATCATGGCATCATTCATATCTTGAACATAAACTTATCATACTTATCATGGCAACACATAAACATATACTTGAAGTTAAAGGCTCAACCCTAACCCTTGGGTCCTTGAGGTTGGCCGAAACATATGGAGTCTCTAGGGTAATCCAAAAATTCCCAGAAATTGTACTTAACCTCCACACATCATAAGGGAACATAAATTAACATTATCAAGATTTTTGGCTTAATTATAGACCTTTAAATCAGGGTGGCCGAAACCCTTAAACTTAGGGTTCTTAGTTTTGTTTCTTTCATGTTGGCCGTAACCCTAGAGTGTCCTAGGGTACTCCAAAAATTCCAAAAAATTATACTTAACCTCTACACATCATAAGGGAACATTAAATAACATTATCATGATTTTTAGAATAATTATAGACCTGTAAATCATGGTGGCCGAAACCCTTAAACTTAGGGTTCTTAGTTTTGTTTCTTTCATGTTGGCCGAAACCCTAGGGTGTCCTAGGGTACTCCAAAAATTTCCAAAAATTATAATTAACCTCTAAAAATCATAAGGGAGCATTAAATAACATTATCATGATTTTTAGCATAATTATTGACCTGTAAATCATGGTGGCCGGAACCCTTAAACTTAAGGTTCTTAGTTTTGTTTCTTTCATGTTGGCCGAAACCCTAGGGTGTCCTAAGGTACTCCGCAAATTCCCAAAAATTATACTTAACCTCTACAAATCATAAGTGAACATTAAATAACATTATCATGATTTTTAGCATAATTATAGACCTGTAAATCATGGTGGCCGAAACCCTTAAACTTAAGGTTCTTATTTTTTCTTCCTTTCAACATCAAATCCAAAAACTAACCAATATATCATGATAAAAATCATGGAAATCATAGGAACTATTATACCACAGGTGAGGGAGTCTTACCTTGGGTTTCTTGATTTTTCGAACCTTGGAAGAGAAGAAAATGGTAAGATCTTTGGACCCTTGCCTCCTTGTCCTTGTATCCTTGGAAAAAAAAACCTTAGATCTTGGGGATACGACCTCTTGTGGAGTTTTTCCAAGGGGAAATCCTTCCTTGGGTGTTCAGCTAGGATGAGGGGAGGAGGAGTTTCGAAAATGCAAGAAATGGAAAGAAGAGGTAACTCCCAAAACCCCCCTTTAATAGCCCATTAAGGAGGCAAATGAAGAGTCTCTCCATGACTCTTCATCTTCTTCTTAATCTTAACTTATATCCACTTCATTTCCTCATAGAAATCCCTTGCTAGGTGAGTTGGTTAAGGCTTAAATGGTTGTACAAGAGGTCCAAGGTTCAATCCTTGGCTCATGCACCTTTATTTTTATTTTATTTTTATTTCATTTATTTTATTATTTCTATTTCCTAAATTCCGAAAATCCCCCTAAAATAACCCATAATTATGCCAATATTCCTAAATAAAATTCTTTTATATTTGTATTAATTTTACCTAATTTATATTAATTTTACCTAATTAATATCCATTTTTGGAGCCCATTTAAAGCTCATTGGTACTTAGTTTTCTCAATTTAAATGAGAAAACATGGATTTTCTAGGCCAAAGTTCTCCTTAATATTTCTAGGTCCCTTGGAAAATTATTTAAACATACTTAATATTTTAAGAAAATATTAAGAGAATTTTCCGGGTCGTTACACAAATAATCCTGAGTCTTAGTTTTGTAAATCTACCTGACCTACTAGGCTTTGCTTGGAGTCAACTCCTTAGGGTTTCCCAATGTCTAGCCTCACTAACTAGAACTTACTTTGCCTAGCTTCACTCACCAGGATTTCATGCCCAATCCTCAACCAGGACTTCGTGCCCAATTCCTCGAACCAGGACTTCAGTGCCTAACCCTCGGCTAGGTCATCATGCCCAATTTCTCAAACCAGGTCTTCAGTGCCCAACTCTCGAATAGGTTTTCATGCCCAATTCCCCGAACCAGGACTTCATGTCCATCCCTCAGCCAGGTTTTCGTGCCCAATTCCATGAACCAGGACGTCGTCTACCTAGCTTCACTCACTAGGACCTAGCTTCACTCACTAGAATTTCGCGCCCGATCCTCGACCAAGACATCGGTGCCCAACCCTCGGCCAACTCTTCGTGCTCAATTCCTTGAACCAGGACTTTAGTTCCCAACCCTCAGCTAGGTCTTCATGCCCAATTTCCCGAACCAGGACTTCGTTCCCAGCTTCACTCACCATGTCTTTGGTGCCTTGACAAGGACTTTTTTTCTAGTCATCTGATCTTGACTAGACTTCTTTCTGCTAAACATTAGGTCATGTTTGGCTTAGTCCTTAGTATAACTGACCAGATTTAGGATTAGTCATTCTGCCAAACATCAAGTCTTGCTGGCTTAACCCTTGGTTAAATTGACCAACCCTAGGTGCTAATCACTTTGCCAAAGATCAAGTCCTGTTTGTCTAACTCTTGGTCAAACTGACCAACCCTGAGTGCTAATCACACTGCCAAACATTAGGTCTTGTTTGGCTAACCCTTGGTCAAACTGACCAACCTTGGGTGCTTTGCTAATCACCTTACAAAACATCATGTTCTATTTGGCTAACTCTCTGATCAAACTTGGGTGTTACCCTACCAAACATCAAGTCTTGTTTGGCATAACCCTTGATCAGACTGACCAAACCTTGTTAAATTGTCAAACATCAAAATACTAGAGGTTGATTGTTCTTATCAGATGCTTTTTGCACCAACAATCTCTTCCTTTTTGATGTTTGTCAATAAAGTTAAGTTAGGCTTAGGTCCAAGGGTTTTAGGTCAATATTTGGGAGATTTTTTTTTAACTTATGGTACTCTCTCCCCTTTGACACACATAAAAAAAGCCAAAAAATAAAAAGTACAAGATTTGCACCAACAATGTGATTTTTAACAATACTTAGAATTTTTAATAAAAAGTGTGATTTTCAAGAAAAAAAATCTTAGTACTCTTTTGTTTTGAAAATATTTTAAGGAAAGCTTAGTACTTGAAAAATAATTTTGAAAAATAAATACATTATTGATTTGGATTGCCCTAAATATGACACAAACCTAGGAGTCTTGTTGATCACAAGAAGATTTCCTATGTGTCTTAGAGATTTTCCAATCAAAATAAAGAATTTTCAATATGTATTTAAAAGAATAAGTTTATTAGTTTGTCCTCTTCATCTGACACAATCCTAGCAAACCTTGATAACTACAAGGAAAATTTTCCTATGTGTCTTAGTGATTTTTCCAATCAAAAGAAATTTTTCAATATGTATTTAATTTTCAAAAATATTTTTTTAATTTGGATTCCTCCCCAATCTGACACAATCCTAGGAAACCTTGTTAACTACAAGAAAAACTTTCCTATGTGTCTTAGCGATTTTTCCAAGCGTAAGAATTTTTTTCAAAAAATTTCCAAAAATTTTTTAGAAAACTAAAAGAGTTCAAAAATATTTTGAAAACATGAAACCATATTATTTATGAAAATATCATATTTTTAAAAATTATAATAGTTCTTTTTAATTTAAACTCCCCCTAACTTTGACATAGTCCTAGGAAGCTTGTTGACCATAAGATGATCTTCCTCTACGTCTTAGGGTTTGACTTAAACGAAAAGAATAATATAACTTTTTTTAAAAAATATATATAAGTGTTTTAAAGTAATTTAGAGTCAATTTACAAAGTGAACTGTTCTTCTAATTAGGACTCCCCCTATGTTTGACACAATCTTAGGAATCCTTACAGATTATAAGAAAAACTTCCTATATATCTTCTGGATTTCTACAAATCATAAGAGCAATTAGGGTATATTTTCTAAAAAGAATTTTAAGAGAAACACTTTTGAAAGATATGATAATTTTTGAAAGAATGATTTTCCAAAATTTAATATTTGAGTGAAAAAAACATTTTTCAAAGACATGATAATTTTTAAAAAATACTAATTTTATCAAAACATAAATTTTTCACAAAAAAAATTAAGTCCCCCTGAACCTGACACCTTCTGGCTACCCTTGTTGACTACAAGGAACTCTACCAAAGTGTCTTAAGGGACTTTAGTGTTGACCTAGAAGATTTATTTCTAAATGTTGGTCAAACAATTTTTAAAAAGATATATTAATTTTTGAAGGCTTTTTATAAGTACACACAGTCATACAAGAAATTTATTAAAACATTATTATGTTTAAATCACTATTTTAAAAATAGATTTTTAAGAAAATATTCTAAGAATTTTTGAAAATATTTATCAATTAATTAGTCCTTATCATCTCACCCATTCGTAGTGTCGCAATACAAACAAACATGGTAGCCTTATGGGTGTTATGAGATGCTTAATTAATTATTCTCAATTTAATATTATAGATTGTATGACCTTGAGTTAGATTCAAGTTTAACAAGTAGTAGCTTAAAAGTAAATTTCAATAATTGACTTCCAGATCTTGGCAAGGCACAAGGGCCTTCTTGAGTATCGGAACAATGACCCTTTTCTTGACAAAGACTTTTAAAGAAATGATACTTATAATTTACTCTTTGAGAAACCCTGGTCTAACTAGTCTAGGATGTGACGAACTGCTTTGGCTAGTTCGACATAGCTAAGTCGACCAAGTCGAGTACTCCTTGTTAGATCGTTGTTGTCTTGCTAGAGGGGGGTGAATAGCAACTTCCGATTTCTACCTACACTGTTAGTGTGCGCAAGCGGAAACAATGACAATAAAAATAATCAAACGCTAACACATTACCATTTACGTGGTTCGGAGATGAAGCTCCTCCTCCACGACAGTCTGTGAGGTGGACGATCCCTCGATCCTTCGCGAATCAATCTTCGGATGCCCTCCGGCTAGCTCGTGTAGCTCCTTGTGGGTGGATAAACCTCACCACAAACTTGGACACACTTCTGAGCACCAAAGACTACTAACAAGCCCTAACCAAGCTTGTTTCGTTAGGGATTTCCAGCCAAACCCGAGCCTCTTTAAATAGAGCTCAAGGCTGGAAAACACCCTACCAATCGACTGCTCCCAGGGCAGTTGACTGCCCCCACTCAGATTCGACCGTTGCAGCTCAACGTTGGAATTCTGGCTACTTACCAGTCGACTGCTCCTGGGACAGTCGATTGGTCCAGGGTCAGAAACATTCTGTGAGTTTCTGTTCTCGCTGGCAGTCGACTGTTATATTCCCAGTCGACTGCCCAGCATACAAGAACACTCTTCCTCACTCCAACGACCCTCCTCCATGCGTGCCTTGAGGTACACTCCCTTGGCTTGTGTTAGTAATATGAGAGAAGTGTCCTAAGGCAATCACCTTATGATTATAATCATTTATTTTAATAAATGAATATTCACTATTTGAGTATACATGTTTATGTATTTGATTGAGATCTTAAACTCATTTACTGAATATCCGCAATACAATTCACAACATGAGAGAATTTATGACGAATTCACAACTAGTGATTATCTCTACATGTGCAATTGTGAAGTATTGAAATTGTCCCTAGTCGATGAATTGATAAATACGGACACTATCAATTCTGTTGAGACTAGCATGGGTTATTCTCTAATCAGCTGATTCTCACTGGCTGTTGACATTGGGATGTCTGGAGATAAACATGAATGCTAGTTAAGGGAACTAGTTCATTGGAGTGACTGACTGTAAAACTTCATATGGTAGTCTACATATAGACATGTCAGTGAAGTTTTACTGCAGCTTAAGTGCGATGTTCCTTTGACTTGCAGTGTTCAAGTCATCTTGGTCATGGAGACTTATACTTTGACATCTTAAGCAAGCATCTCCAAGGAGGTGTGGACCCAGGATGATTGGGTATAAGCCAAAGTGCCCGAAGATGTTTGAACAACCTACAAAGGATTCACCACTCCTTGCGAGGAGATGTATACCCAAGGCCTGTCGTCAGATTGTTACTCGAAGCCTCTGGCCAGAGCATGACATGTTCAGAGTATGGATCTCTTAGATACATGAGAGTAATTAGAATCCGTAGGACGAGAAAATGTTACTTGGGCTAGGTGTGACGTAGTCAGCCTAGTGGGGACTGACACACATAGACCATGTCCTGAACCAAGTGGGTATAAGATGGTGAAGGGAATGAGGCACGATTCATTATAGCTGCTGAAGGGTTTCAGAATCATTTCTGAGGTCAACCATTGATCTTTCGATTAATTGGGGATCATGATGTACTACTAGGTGCTACTCATGATCGTTCTATGATTGGTGAATTATAGACGGCCAACATAAATCGAAAGCCTATTTAGTCACACGCACTACGAGTAATCCTAGGGATTTAAAACGAGTTGAAAATTAGATTTTCCAATCAAGAGAGATAAGTCGAATCTGAATTTTTCAGAGACGCATCGGAAGCATAAAATGGCTAAGTCTTTTGAAGACTTATTGGACGAATTAAATGAGTTTAATTCATATGGTCTTGGCTTGGGTTTGGCCGGCCAAAGAGGGTCCTCACCCTCTTTGTTTGGCCGGCCACATCAAAAGGGAGAACCAAATTGTTTGGTTCAAGTTATAAAATAAACCAAGCGTGGTTTGTTTTATAAAATTATGGATAATATATAAATTTTATAAACCATGGTTTTGGTTTATTATTTTCATGGAAATTAAAATAAACCTCAATAGTTTATTTTATTTTATAAAACCAATTATGAATTGATTTTCCATGATAAGAAAAATTTATATAATAAATTTCTTATGAAATTTTATTCCATAAAGAAAAGCGAAACATGGTTGTTTTTATTATAAATTAAATTATGATAAAAACTTGGCATGATGGAATAATTCATAGAAAAATTTATATGATAAATTTCTTATGAAAATTTATTCTATAAAAAGGAGACTTGGCGGTTGAAAGACTACTATATAAAGGAACCAAGGCAAGACTTGGAAATCAATCCAAGAGATCTAGGAATAAGCCCTCTCTCTCTCCCCTTCTCTCCCTCTCCCTTCTCTAGTGCCGCCGGCCCTAGAGGCCCTTGTTGCCGTGAGCCACAACCACCACCGGCCTCCTTCTCCGGCGTCCAAGCTCCGGCGATCAGCCACCTTTGGCCACCAAGAATTTGCCGCAAGAAGAAGAAGAAGCGGGCGCAACTCCTTCCTTCTTCCCGGAATCTTGATTCCGTTCTTCGTTTGGTGGTTAGTCTTTCCATCTCTCTCTTGGTATTCTTGTCGTGCCTTTGGAGAATCTAGTAGTTCTTGTCGGCACGAAACTCGTGGCTTTACGAAGTCATCCCGAAGAAAACTCGGCGTGGACGCGAATAGAGGCGGAGCTTCCAAGGGACGCTACGGTTGGATCTCGTCCCTTTCTTCGAGTTACGCGAGGTAACAAGTAAATTAGTTTACGTTTCTGCAAAATTTTAAATATATGATCATGTCTACACAAGATAAGGTTGCATGCTTAGATGTGTGGTTAAATAATTTGAGAAATTATTTATGCTAAACCTTCCGCTGCACGTAATTAATTTTAAAATTACGAACCCGCATCCATGTCAACATGCACCCGGTCCCAACAGCTTGCCTCTTGAAGTCTTCTTCCACCGGCTATCGTCCCTCAGATGCGCACACAAGCCTTCCCTTGGCTTGCCGCCATGCCACCCTTCACGTGTGCCCTTTGAAGTCCACTTCCCGGCTTGCCCATGGAGTCCTCCTCCCTCGGCTCTTGTCCCTTCATGACTTAGCTGACTCTTCACTAGCAGCCTTGATTGTTGCCTTCGCGCCCTCTTCGTCTTCGGCTCCCGTCCCTCGGATGCACACAAGCCTCCAGGTTGTCTCCATGCCATCCTTCACACATGCCTCGACGTCCGAACCCCTCGGCTCATCATCCCTGCTATCCAAGGTCCCTCGGGTGAACACAAGCCTCCAGCTTATCTTCATGCCACCCTTCACCATACCGAAGCCGTCCAGCTAAGTCAATATGTGTAACCTGCACAACCTGCACACTCAAATACACATATTAAATCACAAGGGTAAACCTAACTTAAACCCTTTGCCTAAACATCAAAACACATGGTCACTCCAGACCATAGATTTCCTCAACACTCCTTACCCTTCCTGACTTCTTAGACCATGTTTCCCTAACGTAATATCATCTCGCCCCACTATGGTACTATGTTAGGCATGTATCAAACAATCTTTTTTCTATCTAGCCATACTAGATTAAGTAGGAAATAAACTAGCATGTATGACATGATAGATATATATGAAAAAATAAGCAGATGCATGTGCATGACAGTTATGCATGAGCATTTTAAGTTTATTTCTAAAAATATCAATTCTCGATTTGATATTGATCGTGTGAATTCGCAAATGCGTTAACCTATTTTGACACATTTGTTATTATTAAGTTGATTATTCCAGTTGGGTAGAATTTTATTAGTTTCATAATTGAAGGTGTTTTAATTTGAATTTAGTTTATGTATTTTATATTAACAATTTTTGAAGTTTGAATTAAGGTTTTAACATTGAGTTTCCAATTAAAGTTGAATTGTTAATTAAAATTTGAGATTTACTCAATTAGAATTGATTATTTTAAGAGTTAAGGTTTTTTTATATTTGGAGTAAGATTTTTAATTTTGAATTTATAATTAAAAGTGAATAATTAATTGAAATTTTAGATTTATTCAATTTATAATTTTGGCGGTAAATTCATCATTTCCACTATTTCATATAATTCTGAGTCTTCTATTGATTCTTTTGATTTTATATTTTCAATTATATTTAATATTTCTGTTTTATTTACTTTTTTATATGTTTTTTTAATTAAAGTTTCAATTTGGATTAATTCATCAGGTATTATATTTTCAGAATCATCTTCATTTTTAGAATTATATTCAGAATTAATAATTAAAGTTTGAGAATTATCTTCCAAATTTTATTTAAAGTTTTATTATTATCTTCAAAATTATTAGAAATATCTTTAGGATTATTAATTAAAATTTTATTATTATCTACAAAATTATTAGGATTATCTTCATGATTATTTATTAAAGTTTTATTATTTTCTTCATAATTATTAGGGGTTTCAGGATTATTTAAAATGTTAGAATTAATTTCTAAAATTATAGTATTAATATTAAAAATTAAGAAATTAATATTTAATATTTTAATATTAATAATGTTTGATTTAGATCCATTAATTGATTTATCATGCAACATATTTAATTTATTATGCAAAAAGTCTAATATATCAGGAAAAGTTACGTTTGCATGCATAAGGGTATTTTTGGAAACAAAATTATCATGCAAATTAAAATCTAAGCTAACAGGGGTATTTCTACAAAAAAAAATCTCTTTACCATCATCTCATTTTCTAGTATTGTCGATCTATTCTTCCTCTATTCTAGACATTGGTTCTTGTAGTACCCATGCTTCCGACACTTGAAGAACTGGATGTGGTTCTTGTCCCTCCGAACTTTAGCGCTGGTATCTTCGTTGCCGCCGGTCGGGTCGTTCGAATCTTACGAGTAGGACACTTATTATTGTAGTGTCCTCTCTCCCTGCATTTAAAACAAGTAATATGAAATTTGAAATTAGACATAATTAAATTTACCTTTTTTACCCTTGTCTCTCCGTTAATTCCTAGCCTTCTTGCTCATTCGGCGGTGAGTTCGATCAGAGCCACTTGCTCTGATACCAATTGTGGGATCGGTGGAGTCGATAGAGGGGTGTGAATATCGACTGACGTTTGTTTTAGAATTTCATCTTCTCATCATTCATTCGTTAACTTAATATCAGAGTCATTAGTAGCACAGCTGAATAATAAAAGTAAAATCAATAAAATAGTAGACACGTGAGATTTATTTACTTGGTTCCCAACCCCCTAGGGTCAGTTTGTCCAAGGCCTATGTACTTGGCATGTGTCCACTATTGGTCTCCATTCTAGAATTTCCGTAGATGAAGAAAACCTGTCTTACAGTTTGAGTGATACGAGCAAAATTAATTGAAAATTAAATACAACTTGTAATAATAAAAGCAAACCAAAGAAAGAAGATTCGCTTTAGCAACGCACTTTTTCCTGGAACCTCCTTAGTCATTTTGGCCAGGTCTTCTTGCCCAATTCCCCAAACTAGGACTTCGATCACCTAGCTTTACTCACTAGGACCCAGCTTTACTCACTAGGATTTCATGCCCGATCCTCGACTAGGTCTTTGTGTCATATTCCTTGAACTAGGACTTCGTGCCCAACTTCACAGACCAGGTTGTCGGTGCCTTAACAAGGACTTCTTTCCTAGTCATCTGATCCTAACTAGACTTCTTTCTGCCAAACATTAGGTCCTGTATAGCTTAGTCCATGGTCTAACTGACCATATCTAGATTTAATCATTCTGCCAAATATCAAGTCTTGTTTGGCTTAACCCTTGGTCAAACTGACCAACCCTAGGTGTTAATCAATCTACCAAACATCAAGTCCTATTTGGCTAACCCTTGGTCAAAATGACCAACTTTAGGTGCTAATCACTCTGCCAATCATTAGGTCCTGTTTGGCTAACCCTTGGTCAAACTGACCAATCCTGGGTGCTTTGCTAATCACTTTGTCAAACATCAAGTTCTGTTTGGATAACTCTCTGATCAAACCTGGGTTATACCCTACCAATCATCAGGTCCTGTTTGGCTTAACACTTGATCAGACTGACCAGACCTTGGTATATTGTCAAACATCAAAACACTAGAGGTTGACTATTCTTGTCTGATGTTTTTTGTACCAACATATATGATTCATTGTGCATTCGATTGTGATTGCATCATTTGTTTGCTTCATATGTTTGACATGCATATACAGGAGATATTATGTGTTTGGTTCGATGACTCTCCACCTGCTCATATGATATGGGCATTTTATCATCAGGATAGGCTGATTTATAATATGTCCATTCATTTGGTACTTTCAGTTATGCATATTCTGATATTTCCCTTGAGATTATATCCTATTATTTCTTTATAGTTTATACAACTAATTATATTCCCATGCATAGCTATCTCTATACCGACAGAGACTACTTGGACTCACCACCCATTACCCTATTTTTATTTTCAGGTTGATTGGTCGCTAGGGGAGTGTTCCAAAATATTCGTCATATAGGGGAGATGTTGATAAATTATATATTCGACCAACGGCTCCTCTCTCTCAGGGTGTGACAGTTTGTTTGTCTTGTGTATGTTTATCTTGCAAGAACCTGGAGTTGGTGTCAAGATTAGAGAAGCAAACGTAAGCAGACAGAAAAATCAGCTTGGACCAAGCCTAGTCCATGCGCCTGGAAGCTCCATGCGCCTGGAAGCTCCAGGCGCCTGGATTGCTGATTTAGGCACTTGGATAGTGATCTACGTGCCTGAATCAACCCAGATGCCTGTGACTTACTCAGGTGCCTATAATCCAGGCGCCTGGGAACAATCCAGGTGCCCAAGCTATTCCTAGGCGCCTGAAATGTCCCAAGTGCCCAGGAGGGTAATACGGGAACGTAGGACCCAAAAATTCATCCTCGAAGATAAGTCTCAGCGAATGCAGATCAGATAACACTGAGCTTATGTGCCCGTGAGGGCTATATATTTGCCTGAGAGACCAATATATAATGGGCTTCAAGGAGAGCATCTAAATCAACTAATTCATCATCCTACTACTCTTTTTGTGTGAAAGAAAAGTGCTAAGGTGAAGTTTTGTGACCAAGGAAGCTCCAAGAGGAGTGCGTTGTGCTTCCGACTTCCAGATCGGTTGTAATCATCTTAATTTGGTTTGATTTAATTATATGCTATAATAATTATTTTATCTACTTTTGGTTGTAATACTTGAACTGTAAGACGAGTTTGTCCACCTTCAGAAAACTTCCAGAAAGGAGACCACTAGTGGACTGGCGCTTTCCGTCTTAGGCCTTGGATGCACTAACCTTGTGGACTTGGGACTCAAGTAAATCTTGCATGTCTGAATCATTTACTTTGTCTTTATTTTCTTTATTTTTCACTATATTCTAACAACTCTGATTGAAAGATGAACAAACGATGAAATTTCAAAAAGGTACGAGAGTCGATATTTACCCCCTCTATTGACGCACCCGATCATACAATTGGTTTCAGAATAGGAGGCTCAGATAAGACTAATCGCTGAAGGAGCAAGAAGGCCACTGATTGCGGAGGAAAAGGGTGAAAAGGTAATTTTTTTAATGTCAAATTACATATAATTTGCTTCAAGTGTAGGGAAAGAGGACACTACAAAAATAAGTGTCATATTCGAATGATTTGGACAACACCACCGATGACAATAGAGGAACCAGTCCCAGGAGTCCAGAGAGATAAGAGTCACATCAAGTGTTTCAAATGCCAGAAGTTTGGGCACTAAGAGAATCAGTGTCAAAAATGGAGGAAGAATGGATCCATAATACTAGGAAATGCAAAGAAGTTACAAAAAATTAATTTGTGCAAAAATATTTCTCGAACTCATGTAAATTTAGATATTAATTTTCCTATTAAATTAGATAACCTACATTTGAAATTGAAAACTTTACATGTTAAATTACGTGATAATAAGTTTAAATCAAATTTAAATGATGTTAAAATCTTGAATATTAATTTTGTAATTTTTACAATTAATACTGTAATTTCTCAAATTAATTCTAAACTTTTATTACATTACTCTTTAGATGATTAAAAAAGGTTGATGAATAATTCTTTTATTAATTCTAAAAGTTTAAAAGATAATAGAAATTATTAATAATTCTCAGGATAATAAAATTTTTATTAATGATTCTCAAGATAATAATAAAATTTTAATGAATAACTCTCATACAAACAATTTTGAAAATTCAAATGTTAATCTTGATAATTTTGAAAATTCAAATACTAATTCTAATAATTCTAATCAAATTTTAATGAATAAATCTTAAGATAATCCTCAAACATTAATTAATCAATGTCAAGATAACCCACAAACTTTAATGAATAAATCTCAAGATAATCCTGAAACATTAATTAATAAAACTCAAGATAATTCTCAAATATTAATTAATAAATCTAAAGATAATTTTGGAATCTTAATTAACAATTCTCAAGATAATAATGAAAGTTTAATTAATAATTATGAAGATAATTTTAAAATTTTATTTGATAAATCTAAAGATAATGATAATTTTGAAGATGATTCAGAAAACCTAATTGATATTTCTGAACTCAATCATGTTAAAATTTTAATTAAAAATTACTATAAGGAATCAAATAAATCAAAGATATTAAAGATAATTGAAAATCTAAAATCAAAATAATAAATCAATGAATCAGAATTATTAGAATTAATTGAAAAGATAAAATTGAAAAAGGAAACCTGTTGGATTTAATTATTTCTGAAAATTTAAACTTAATTGAATAAGATAAATCTCAAGAAAACTAATTCAAATCATAATTAATAATAATAATAATTCAACTTTAATTGAAAATTCAAAGATAAATAATCAATCTAATAATTCAATATCAAATCTTAAAAACACAAAAATAAAAATACAAATTCAAAGAATACTAAGTCAACTTTAAAAATTCAAATTCTAATCATTATTAAATTATCATGTCTAAGAAATCCAAATTCAAATGCCTAAATGTTAATTCATAAACCAAAATTTGTTAATCTAAAATTCATTAACTAAATTTTAATTAAATTCCTACATTATGAAATTAATAAAATTCTACAAAATGAAACAATCTCCACAATAATAAAAATGCATCAAAGTGGATTGATATATTCGTGAGTTCAGATGAATTGCATCGAATTGAAATTTTGATATATTATTAGAAATTAAGTTAAAATAGCTTGACTTAATTGATACATGCATAACTACCATGATCATGCACTTGCTTATTTCCATCTATATATAAATGTCATATCATTCATGCTAGTTTACTTTCTGTTTAATCTAAAATGGCTAGATAGGAGAAAGATTGTTTGATACTTGCCTAACATAGTGCCAGGGTGGGGTGAGATGGTAGTATGATAGGGAAGCTTGGTCTAGGAAGTCAAGAAGGGTTAAGAGTACCCGGCTTGGTCGACTTAGCTAAGTTGAACTAGCCGAAGCTATTTCATCACATCCTAGACTAGTTAGACTAGGGTTTATCAAAGAGTAAATTAAAAGTATAATTTCTTTAAAAGGCTTTGACTAGAAAGTTCTTGTTGTTCCAATACCCAAGAAGACTCCTGTGCCTCGTCATGGCCTGGAAGCCAATTATTGAAATGTACTTTTAATTAACTAATTGTTTAATCTGAATCTAACTCAAGATCAATCAATCTACATACCGGATCCCATTGAACTTCCTTACCAACCCCCATATTTTCATATAGGCTGCACCTATTATGAGTCGTCCATCTCCCCGTGTTTAAGATATCGAATGCCCGATAATTAATTTAAATTATTGACAATTAAATTAATTATCCACGTGATCCTTGACTAGTATCACTTAACGTTTTCATCATGTCGGACCATGGTCCACTTGCAAGATTTGACATGACAATCCTTTTGAGCTCATCAAGGGGGTATCATCATCCCGACTAACCAGGACACAGATTCTGTCAATAATCAATGGCACACCATGTAGATAATATTATTACCCAACATACCGGGCATATCGATCTAACAGAATAGATCTCGCCCATTGATAAATCAAAGTAACAATAATTAAAGACATGTGCCGGTTATTATTTCGAGATTTAGAGATCATACTCCATAATATAAACTGAGGTCTAATCCAATTTATGAAGTCAGTACAAAATTGGATGACCTCTCTTTTGGTCCTACTCAATGCACACAAAGTGCACTAGTGTAATTCTATGGTTAAGACAAACCACACCTAATTACACTACAACCATCCCGATATTTTGTCCAACTCCATCTCGGTTGTGAGCCTCTTTCTTATACTTTTGCAAGGAACTTGATAACATGATCTTCTGTGCATCACCACGCACCATGTTATCTACAATGTAAAGTATGAGACATTTTGTGCATATACTAATATGAATATGCACCGTGTGATTTTGCGATTCTCTTTTAAAATGTAAATGTATTTTAACCAAAAGCAAGACTTTTAGTATACATCCTAACAATCTCCCACTTATACTCAAAGACTTTGCTGTTTTCAAAATGACATACATCTGACCCCTAGATCCTTCACATGCCTAAAAGCTCTCACTACCAAGTCCTTAGTGAAAAGATCTCCCTAGGTCATCCTCTGATGTAATCTAGTCAACAATAGTTATTCCTCTCCTGGGTGTTACTTGTGCTCTATGTGTTTACTTGCCTTATGGACTCATGATTCCTTCGAGTTTGCAATTGCACCAATTTAATCACAACAAATGTGATAGCTCTGAGCAAACCATGAATCACATCGAAGTCCATCTTGAGGTTCTTGAACCATGTAGCTTTCTTGGCGGTCTCAATGACTGCCATCTATCCAGCTACCATGGTGGAGTCCATCACGCAGCCACTGCGCGATACTCTCCCATATAATGGTTCTACCTCCTAAGAGTAAACACAAAACCCCGAGGAATACTTATATTTGCCCCTATTCTTGAATGGAATTCTGTATCCAAATAACCCTCGAAATTGGTTTGCCTGGTAAACTAGCATATAATCCTTAGTTTTTCTCAGACACTAATATATGTTTTCACCGCAATCCAATTTCCATGACCTAGGTTACACCAATATCTGCTAACCATGCCCACAACACAACATATATTTGGTCTCGTTTTTAGCATACATGAGGATTCCTTTAACTGATGCTAAAGGAACCACCATTACCTACTCTATCTCCTTTGATAATCTAAACATATCACTTTTGATAGCGTAGCTCCATAGCTAAAAAGTACAAAACTTTTCTTTGGAGGTATCCATGCTAAAATGAGTTAGGACAGTGTCTTGTATGAAGCTTAGGATAAACACAGCATCCTTGTCTGGAGATCCCTTAGATCTTTGATCCCCAATGTCTTACTCCTCCCAAGTCCTTCATAATTATTTGGACAACCATACCCTTATGTCTGATAGTATTTCGTTATTGTTTCCAATCAACAAAATATTATCTACGTATAGCACAAGAATACCACTTCTTTTTCGTCACATCACTTATATACACAATCTTATCCGTCCTTTGAACAAATCCATATGACTGGATTTATCTCTTCAAAGCAGATAATTCTTATCATAGGTCCAGGGATCATGTCCATGTTCTCCAAGGAGCCAGCCCATAGACTCTCCAAGAACATGAATCCTTTAGGTCGACAACAACCCTCCCACTACGATAAGGTATCCCCTGTGTATCATTTGTGACACGAGGTGCAGTGACTTGTGGTATTCCTTCTTGTACAGTTGGTACTAAGGTCAGAATATCCCCTTCTTAGTTGCTTAAGAATAATTCTACTCATGGGTATGTGGTTTATTACATAGTCCTTTTCTAAGAGTCAGTCATTCGTACCAACGGATATCCTCTGATCCTTAGGACTACTAAACCACCTTATGTTCCCTTAGGATAGCCTATAAATAGGTACACTAGATTCTAACTTATCAGTATCTCTTTTCAGCACATATGCTGAGCTACCCAAATCTGAACATGTCTTAGATTAGACTTTCACCTAGTCTTCATTTCTATGGGTCTAGAGACTACTGACCTAAGTAGTATCAAACACATACACTGTTGTATCTAGAACATATCCCCGAACATAACTGGCTAATCTCAGAGTAGCTTATCATTTTCCTAACCATTACCTTAAGAGATCTTTTTCCTTCTCAGTACTGCATCGTTCTGTTGGGGCATACCGGGTGCACTAAATTGTACATCAAGTAAATGTACTTTGACCCTTGAATAATTGCTTACAAAATAAACAAAGTCTTCAAGACTACCTCTATTCTAGATAGATTAAGGACCTATACTTATCAGATTGAACCAACTCCTACATACCTTTGGCTCTATACCCCTCGGCTTAGAAAAAGCCTCTTGGTCTTCTTTCCTTCCTAGTAAGAGTCAAAGATCTTAAGGAAGAGAAGTCTTCCACCACCAATGAACCCAAGAGCTCATTGGCTATCAACCTTTGAATCTCACTAAAGGTTAATAAGACCAAGTCTTAGAGTCCAAAGATATGTTCGATTCTTCATGGAAGGAACCTTTCTCTCACTTTGGTTAGATGATAAGCTATTAGCATTTAATTGCATCATGGGAGCTTTTGGTTTTAAAATGTACTAATTGCCTATCAATGTACTACAATAGATCATCCTTTTATTCCACTTTTAATAATAAAAACAATAGAATATCTTATTCCATAAATTGAACAAAAAGTTCTTTCCAAAATTAAGTACATAAAAGCAATCTTTTAGAACCAAAACTATACCATCCTATGTAAAAGACATGAATGAATAAATAAACTCTCACTGCAAAAGTCATCTCTATAGCCTATCCCATGTAGTTAGAAATCTCCTCCTCGGCTAGCCGTCGGGTTTCCTGGAACCCCTGCACAAAAATACGGACATGATTAGTGGCATCCGTATCTACACACGAGGTACCGGTAGATATCACCGCTAAACATGTTACAACGATAAAAGAAGAAAATATACCTGAATTATTACTCTGATGGCAGGGACAGTCCGCCTTCCAATGTCCAGACTGCTTGCACACAAAGCACTTGCCTTTCAGCTTCTTTATGCAACTCTGAGGTCCCTGTAATCCTGCTACTTTCTTTGCCCCAGCATGTTTCTTCTTCTTCTTTCCTTTCGGTTTAGAAGTATAAACCTCTTGAGCAATGAAAGTCTGTGAGCTCTGAAGAGAAACCGCCTCTGCCGCCTCGAGTTCTGTTAGATGTTCTGCCCACGAATACGAATGCTTGTCCATATTGTAGCTTAGGCGAAACTTCTCAAAACTATTTGATAGAGATTGGAGGATGAGATCGACCTGGGTTTCCCCATCGATTTGTGCTCCAAGGATTTCCATCTCTTTCAGCCAAGCCATCATTTTGAGAGCATGTTCCCTTACGGGCATACCCTCAACCAAGATGGTCATTGTCAAGTTTTTCATGACCTCCTTCCTAACGGCTCGATTTTGATGCCCGAAGACTTCATCGAGTTTGGATGTTATATCACAGGTAATGGGAGAAGCCTGATTTTGATGACACTCAGTCGTCTCGTCTGCTTCTAACCATTTCCTAAAATATTCAAACTCCTCTTCATCATTAATCCTGCTAGGTTTTTCGGTAAAGAACTCAACAAGATCACATTTGGGTTCCTTGGCAGTTGAGACAAAGTCCAGATTTAATTCCCAATTCATATTATCATTAGGGGCATTAATTTGGTTTTCTCTTTGAATTAAGTCAAGTGGGTCTAGATCCATTTTAAAATACCTGAGAATCACAACAATCACACACTTTAGTTTTTGAAAATATATTGACTCCTCAACACTAAATTTTCAAAAGCAACCAACACCTCAAAACACCGAGAATTTCACATGCCACGATGGTGTGGACGTATACGAATTCTACATTTGTGAGAGGAGGGTTTACCCATTAATTTTACTATCTTGTCTTTTTAACTTTCTGACAAGTAAAATTAATAGTTGGTCCTCTTCGGCCCTACAAATAATAGCAGTGACTTCATTTGGGAGGATACTAAAATTTGTATCTAAGTGTTTACCATTACACGACACTAAGAAAATAATTTCCGATTATGTGTCTTTCGTTGGGGAAGTACACACGTTCTTCAATAATTCCTATAATCTTTTCTGACCCAGTGATCTGCAGAATAACCCTATCCGTTATAGAGGAAGGCACTCAGAGCCAACGCGCGGGCTTGTTTACATCACTTGTCAGATTGTAATGGAGGCCACGGGACCCTTAGGGTCCCTCTCCCACTTAGTTATTTAAGTTGAGGATTTTCACATACACACACACAACAAGCACATAAACCAATATAATAAACAAGGAAAAATCCTAGATTTTTCTAATTATTATGGCCTTGGTCTCCAATGTGCCTCCAGTCGTGTCGCCACCTCGTCCACTCCTCCCTATCCCATGCACAAGCTTCCATGTAGGGATCTCCGAGCTGAGATGACTAGTTACTTATTTACATCCATTGATCCTATATTCCACACAGGAGTGTACATGTATTCTAGATCAAAAGTAAATAAATGCTCGACTAAATAGGTGTCATATTTAATTACAAAAATTAAATACCTAATTTAGCCTCGTCAACCCCGAGGATTTAATTAATTACAAAACACACAATCAATCACATACAATTTCCATTAATGTCATAATAGTTGGAATCTAGTGCCTGCAACAAAAAGTTAGCCTACGCACATCCAAATATTATCTAGCATAAATAAAGTACTTGATAATGTGCAAAAAATTAACCGAATCCTAAACACACAAAATCAGAAACCTCGCTCTGATACCAAATGATGGTTGTAACCACCGAGGTAGCAATACCCAAGGTATGGCTCGGCTTGTTTCCTAAGCAACCACGGGGTCGAACATGAGAGACCTCTCTATGTCTATGGATTAAAAATTTAATCCAAATAAAGACTCATCTCCCAAATGACTGTCTCGTCATCGTGTCAATTAATTCAAGTTACAACTTAGCCAAAACCAAAGTTAAGGCCTTGTAACTTTCTGAATCAAAAGACTGCGGAAAAGACGACGAATGGATCACCGATTTTTGTGTTTATCTTCGAGGTCCATGACATGATTAATTATCGATATTAATTAACACATAATTAAACTATGACAATTAATCAAGACACATGCAATAATAAAACAAGCATGAAATAACAAGAAAACAAGAGGCGCTACGGAGAGGTATACCTCGTCTTTTACCTCGCAGTCTTCTACCTTATGACCCTCCCCCCTTGGACGTCGTGTGGGCAATGAGCTACCAGGATGCGGAGTCACCGAGGCTTTCCAATTGATCTCTTTTCTGCCCTCTTCCAACCGCCGGTCAAAACCCTAGCACCTAGGGTTCACCTCGCCGGCAACCTCCCCACCTCCACTTGCGACGCCGGCCACACCAAGCCCAATGTTCACCGACCACAAGGGAGCTAAGGTGCGATGATTAGGAAGATGATGAGGAAGGAAGAAGAAGAAGAGAGAATGCTCCCACTTCCTCACAAATACCCATTGAAACCCTACTTCCTTTCTCCTCCTCCATCGATACTAAAACAGGGATGAAGAACCCTGCTTTCCGGCCACCGTCTACCTCTTCCCCATGCTCCTAGCTTGTTCACGCCAAGAAGGAAGAACTGAAGGAGAAAACTAGAAGAACAGGAGATAAAGAGAGAGTCTACACAACCGGCGCCGCAACCCATAAAGGATCGCCGCCGACAGCCCTATTCCTTCCCCTTTGTTCTCCGCCGATCACCAAGGTCATCCTCCATGATCTGGTGAAGTTCCACGCTCAAGAGGAAGAAACAATAAAGGTTGCGAGAGAAGAAAACCCCACCTTTCTTCTTCCCCTATACTCGACGCAACCTCACCCTAGGAGAGAGAGAAGGAGAAATAGGGTTTACGATTTTGGGTTATGTTGTGTATTGGATGATCAATTCATTAGCCTTGTATAATGACTTCTATGGAGTATTTATAGGGCTAAGGTAGGGACTATGAGGAGGAGTTGGTTCTTGGCCCGCTAATGGATCCAAACCAGATCTATTAATGGAGATCCATTCCACTAAAGGATCCCATTGAACTTCCTCACCAACCCCCATATTTTCATATGGGCTCCACCTATTATGAGTCATCCATATCCCCGTGTTTAAGATATCAAATGCTCAATAATTAATTTAAATTACTGACAATTAAATTAATTACCGTCTTGATTCTTGACTAGTACCACTCAACCTTTTTATCATGTCGGACCATGGTCCACTTGCAAGATTTGACATGACAATCCTTTTGAGCTCATCAAGGAGGCATCATCATCCCGACTAACTAGGGCACGAATTTCATCAATAATCAATGACACACCATGTAGATAATATTATTACCCAACTTATCGGGCTTATCGATCTAACAGAATAGATCTCACCCATTGGTAAATCAATGTAACAATAATTAAAGACACGTGCCCGTTATTATTTAGGGATTTAGAGATCGTACTCCATAATATAAACCAAGGTCTAATTCAATTTATGAAGTCAGTACAAAATTGGATGACTCTCTTTTGGTCCTACTCAATGCACACAAAGAGCACTAGTGTAATTCTATGGTTAAGACAAATCACACCTAATTACACTACAACCATCCCGATGGTTTGTCCAACTCCATCTCAGTTGTGAGCCTCTTTCTTATACTTCTACAAGGAACTTGATAACATGATCTTCCGTGTGTCACCACGCATCATGTTATCTACAATGCAAAGTATGAGACATTTTGTGTATATACTAATATAAATTTGCACCGTGTGATTTTGCGATTCTCTTTTAAAATGTAAATGTATTTTAACCAAAAGCAAGGCTTTTAGTATGCATTCTAACAGATATGATAATCTTTTATTACTTGACAACGTTTCCGTATACTTTCAGAACCCACATCAAGTATTTGACGTCGTTACCGGGACTTTTCGTATTAACATTAGTTGATATGCAATTTAGTTACTCAAGACATTTCTTTTTATTTTTGTTTATAAATTTTTACACATTTTTATTTTTGTGGATTGCTTGCAATTCAATTGTCTTTCTTTTATTTTTACATTTCTTTCCTTGTCTTTAATTTTGTATTTTTGTTAATAGTTTTTTCTTATATGTTCCAATGAGCTTTAACATGGGTGACAGGACACTGAACGAATTTGCCAGATGATATACGCAGATTATATATAATTTTATGCACCGTTTGATGCGTATCTATTTGTATTTCATGAGCATGATCTACTTTATCACATCCTATTTCATTAAGATTTTGCTACTTTTACTATCATAGTTCGAAGAACTGCTCTTTGTTTCTTTTCATTGATAGGAAATGATTCGGAGCATAATGGATGCGAAATGGAGCAAGATGATAACCAGAAATGGAGCTCGACTAAGGTCGTGTGGGATCACACAACCATGTGACCCCACATGGCACGACCGTGTGACACTACTTGAGGCAGGTCGTGGCCCTAGCACAACCATGACTTATCAGTCATGGCCAACATGGCTCGGGCTATCTAACTGCAGGCAGGCACATGGCCGGGCGATGCCACCCTAGTACGACCCATGCCTCTCCCCCACGTTTGGCACGGTAGGGTCATGGCACCTTGGCATGGCCCGTGCCCCCCCTCTTGCCGCAACTGGCATGACCCGTGCCTCTGGGAAGCAGGGGGTGTGTCCCCCCTATAAACGGGATTTCTCCCTCTTTTTGTAGAATCTTTGGCTTTGGGGACTCACCCCATGGCTTGGAGAAGGGATTTCCCTTCTAAGGGAAATCCTAGGGTCTTCTTCATTGGTGATCCGTCCACGTCCAAAGCAAGGAGATCCTTCAAGATGACCGGCGACACCTCGATAAGCTTTCTTCTCCCTCTCCCTCTTGTTTAGGATTGTAGAAGCTTAATATTTTATCTTCTTGTTTTATCCTTCTTTGCAATGGAGTAGATTCTCTATATCTAGGATGTATGGAGTAGCTAGGTTGATATTGTATGAACTATGTATTGTGCATTTTCTTATTCAATGACATGTTTATTATCTTGTTCTATGTGAATTATGCCTTATATATGATTGTTGAAATGTGTGAATGGTGAATACAGATAGTATGAGGGTTTGGCCGCCACATAGAGGGAGTGCCTGAGATCATATGATCGGGGAGCTTTCGTGATAGAGGTTACCTTTAGCCAGACATCTTGGACATTGCCTCGAAATGGAGGTCAATCTTTAATAAGAGATTAGCTAACACTACTTAATGGGTTTCTCCCATCTCTTGTTAGGAAGTGTTTAGCATAATCTAGGGGCGTATCATCGAGAGCCCTTAATGATAAAGGGTTACCTTTAATCAAACTCTCTAGGTTACCTATTCTACTTAATGGAATTGGATGCTCAAGGGGGAGGTACTCTAGTGCACTTCTGCAAGGTTAATATCGATACCTAGATAGGTTCTCTATAAGAACATAAAAATGGAGATTAGGATATGGACAATATATAGGGCATCAACTAGCATTATAGTGAAATTGAAATCCTAGATTTCACCCATCTATCCTTCCCCAAAGATCAACTCTCTCTCCCTCTTCTGTTATCTCTTCTACTTTCATTAGCAAGCTCTCAAGCAACCCTGCAATCGTCTAAATAGCTTATATTTGCACAATTGACTAGTGCTTAATTAATAGTCTTTGTTGATCGATATTACTTGATGACGTTTTCGTGCACTTGTGGACACAACATTATGTTTTTGGTATCGTTGCCGGAGATTGTTCGCATTAGCATTAGTCGATAAGTAAATTAGTTAGTATAGACACTTTTTCTTTATTTTTATCATAACTTGCTATTTCATTTCTTTTTCTTATTTTTTCATTTCTTTCCATATTTCTAATTTTTGCATTTTGTTCATAGATTTTCCTTATACGATCCCATAAGCTTTAACATGAGTAATAGGACTTTGAATGAATTTGCCACACCCCTATCTTCAATATTTCTACCTCCCAGCATGCAACCTTAGATTAAGGACTCTAATTTAGACACAGATCCATATGAGTACCTTTATAGAGTATGTGGAAGCATGACCCATCCAGCTGCTATGTGTCACCTATTCCAAAGAGTTGCTAACAGCCCTACAGAACATTAAAATCTATTTCAACCTCAACAAATTCTTGAGCAACAAGAGTATTTCCAGCCACAACAGCTTATTCCTGATCCACCTTAGTACTACAATTAGGATTGGATTAATCGTTAATATTTTGACTACAAATGCATGCAAGGTATTGACGAAACTTCTCAAGAATTCCATTATTCATTAGAATTCTAGGATGATTCATCATTGGATGGGTCACATCAATCTCAACATATTTAGCTAACTTTCTGGGAAGAAGTCCAAGAGTTAGAAACTCTTACTCCCAGTCATATGAAGACCACAGTGCAAGATCTGAGGAGCTTATAGTCCGATTCTGAGGAGCTCTAAGTACAATGGGGAGTTTGGTTTCTATGGACATTATACGATGTTAATGGAGATACTAATTCTGACTCTGCATCTCTCCATGACTCCTTTATTGCCTTGCATGACTTTAATGTAATGGATGACACTCAAAATTGTTGGAATAGCTCGGTATGGCTTGGCGGGTTTCCGAAGTGAACACGGGGTCGAACATGAGAGACCTCTCCATGTCTACGGATTAAAATTTAACCCGAATAGAGACTTATCCCTCAAACGACCGTCTCGTCATCGTATCAATCGATTCGAGTTACAACTTAGCCAATCTCAAAGATTGGGCCTTGTAACTCGCCTAACCGATCGACCGTGGAAAAGACAATGAGTGGATCGCCAATTTTTGTGTTTATCTTCGGGGTCCATGACATAATTAATTATCAATATTAATTAGTAACTAATTAAACCATGATAATTAATACACATGCAATAACAAAATATCACATAAAATGATAGACAAACAAAGGAGCCAAAGAGAGATTATACCTCGTTGTTTACCTCGCAGTCTTCTATCGTATGACCCTCCCCTCTTGGACATCGTGTGGGCGACGAGCTACCAAGACGTGAAGTCACCAAGGGCTACCAATATCATCGTCTTCTACCCTCTTCCAATCACCAACATAAACCCTAGAACCTAGGGTTTTCCCGTCGGCGAACTCCTCCATCTCCACTTGCGCCACCGGCCACACCAAGCCCAAGGATCGCCGGCCACAAGAGAGCTGAGGTGAGGATGAATAGGAAGATGAAGAAGTGGAAGAAAAAGAGAGCAACGATCTCTTCTCCTTCCCCATAACTCGTCGAAACCCTAGCCTCCTTCTTTAACACCGCTGGCGCCAACAAGGGAGAAAACTGCCCTGTTTTCTGGCCGCCGACCACCTCTCTACCTTGATTCTTGCTTGTGCATGCCAAGGAAAAAGATGTGATGAAGAAGGAAGGACAAATAGAGAAGATGGTGAAGAAGAGATTGAGAGTTCTCTTCCCCACCGCCGGCGCCGCAAAACCAGAAGCTTGTTGCCACCGGCGGGTCTTCTTCCCTCTTTTCTCCCTCTCACCGAGCTCTCCTTGATCTGGTTGAAACTTCACGCTAAAGAGGAGGGCTTGATGGAGGTAGAAACTGAAGAAGAACACCTCGTTCTTCCTCCCCTACACCCGGCGCAAGCAAAACCCTAGGAGAGAGAGTAGGGTTTTTGGGTTGTGTTATGTATTGGATGATCAAATCATTAACCTTGGTTTCATGACTTCTATGGGGTATATATAGGGCTACGATAGGGACCATGAGGAGGAGTTGGGTCTTGGCCCGCTAATGGAACCAAATACGATCTATTAATGAAGATCCATTCCACTAAAGGATCCCCATTGATCTTCCTCACTAACCCCCATATTTTCATATGGGCTCCACCTATTATGAGCGCATCCTGTTGGATCGAGAGAACCAATAGAGGGGGGGGGGGGTGAATATCGGAAAACGTTCGGATTGAAAAGAGAATGCGTAGCGGAATAAAAACTAAAAACACCCAAACACCAAGTTTTTTACTTGGTTCGGAGCCTAGGTCGACTCCTACTCCAAGGCCCACAGTCGTTGACCGTTTACTGCGGACAATTCTATAATCGCGCAAAATCAGTTACAGAAATAGAATTACAGTTAAAGTGCAGTACTGAAATTAAGCTCTGCTTTTTACCGACGTCCGGTGTAGATTACTTTTTCGGAGCAGTAGAACATCGTCGGCATTTTTATCTTGAGTCGGGAGGTTGCCGGAGCAGAGCGCAGAAGTAGAAGAGCGTGAAAGCGTTGAATGAAATTGTTGTTCGAAGCCTCGGGGTCGAGGGCCCTTTTATAGGCCCTAGGGTCGCCCGGAACATCGGGGGCTCCCCCCCAACGTGTCGGCCGATCCGCCTTTAACTCGGTCAGCTTCTGATCCCTTCAAACTCGGGATTAGATCTTGACCGGGGTGCCCGGGACGCTGGGGGCACCCGGATTGATCGGGTCAAACTCTTATCCTCTTGGCTTCATTGGAGTTGCTTCAACTTCTTGACCTGGGGGCGCTCGGAACGCTGGGGGCGTCCGGGAGCAGTGGGGGTGCCCGGAAGCACGGGGGCGCCCCGAACATGAACTGTCGAAGGCTTCTTTTGTATTATGTGTTTTGTGTTCACCTTGGGGGCGCCCGGAACACTCCGGGCACCCTGGTTAGCTGTTGCTTCACTCCTTTGAGGCTCTCTGAGCTGCAGACACTCGTTCCTTCGGTCCTGCATCCAGGGTTAGTCCAAAACACCATAGAGCAATAAGATATTAGTTTATACAGCCTTAGCTGTCTTGGTTCTGACTTTGAGACTCCAAAATGGAACCCTAGGTCGAAGCGACACCTACTGTTCCCTCGATGGGGAACGCGTCCTCACCTACTCCTCTCGGGAGAATGTACCTGATGCCAACCGCTCCTCTTGTTGGACTTTTGCCTAGCGGTCCTTCGCCAGGTCTTGGATACCAAGCTATCCTTCGCCCGGTGCCTAGTTGTCCTTTGTTAGGTCTTCAGTCCCAAGCTGTTCTTCACCTGGCGCCTAGCAGTCCTTCGCTAGGGCTTCAGTACCCTGACATTCCTTTGCCAGTGCCTAGCAGTCCTTCACTAGGACTTTTTACCCTGGCTTTCCTTCGCCAATGCCTAGCAGTCCTTCGCTAGGACTTTTCCTGCACACTTAAGTAACATATTAGATAACAAGTAAGACTTATCTTTTGAGCCTTGTTGCCATTATCAAAACTCAGGTTCGACTTTGGTGCTTTCTGCAACAACAATCTCCCCCTTTTTGATATATGGCAACCCTGGTTCAAAAAGTTAAGTTTAATCAAATCATATAAAAATTACCTTTTTTTTCCTCCCCCTGGAAGGAATCTCCCCTTAGATTTTTCAAAAATTCGTGGGGTTTTTGAAAATAGGTTTTAAGTCTGAAGATGGTTTTAAAAAAATATTTAAGCTTTAAAACTTATATTTTCCAAAATGATTTTCGTTGTGTACTTTGGAAAGAATTTAACCACTTTGACAAATTTTGAAAACTTTAAGAAGAGTTTTGAAAACTTAAGTTTTGACTACCGAAAATTTTGACGCCTTAAGTTTAAAGTACTCAAAAGTTTTGAAACCCTTAAGTTTTAAAGTACTTGGTTAAATTTGAACACTTTAATTTTAAGTACTTAGAGTTAAAAAAAACTTCAGTTTTAAGTACTTAGGAAACTTTTTAAGAACCGTTAGTTTAAAGTACTTAGCACTTTTTTGAAAACTTAAAAACTTAAGTACTTAATAAGATTTTGAAACTTTAAGAACTCAGTAAAATTTTGAAAGCTTAAGTACTTAGTAGAATTTTGAAAATTTAAGTACTTAGTAAGATTTTGAAAACTTGAGAACTTAAGTACTTAGTAGAATTTTGAAAATTTAAGTACTTAGTAGGATTTTGAAAACTTGAGAACTTAAGTACTTAGTAGAATTTTGAAAATTTAAGTACTTAGTAGAATTTTGAAAACTTGAGAACTTAAGTACTTAGTAGCTTAGTACTTTTTGAATTAAAGAAATTTTTTTGAAAAACATAAGTACTTAGAAAATTTTGAAAAGCTTGAGTACTTAGTAGAATTTTGAAAATTTAAGTACTTAGTAGGATTTTGAAAACTTGAGTGCTTTGAGAAACTTAGTACTTTTTGAATAAAGGATAGAGTTAAAAAAAATTTGAGCTAAAAAATTTTAAACTCTCTCCTTTCCTATCTCTCCCCCTTTGCCATATATCAAAAACAGATAAATATAGCAGAAATTAAATTGCATAAAGGAAATAACGTTCAAAAAGAAAAATATTTCCATGATTTTGCTGTACTGAACCAATTCATGATAAGACTTAAACCAAATCAGTTAATTTTCTCTTGTAGGGACCTGTCTAACCCAATTAGCTACTTACTAACTGTTATAAACAGTAGTTTTTGCTAGGGTTAGTCAAGTTTATGTGTTTCTGTTCAAGTTTGATTTTCTAAACTTGACACTTAACTTGATTGCTGTGTAAGTTGTATTTAGTGCCCCAATTACTGCAGATGCACTGACTTAAAGCATCTTGAATTAAGGCAAAGACCTAAGCATCTCAACCCATTCTAGGTTATCAATCAAAATTACCCTAAGGTGCTTGTGAGATGCTGGCTTCTAAATCTATAGGTGCATGCAGTTCTAGGGTTAGGGCCTAGGCTAAGTCCATTTGTGAAAAAGTCCTAGTTTTGAAAGGGGGTAGTTTTGAAATAAAACTAAGTCGAGAAAATTTTTTTTTAAAAAAATTGATTTTGAAATTAAGTAAAACAGTTTTTCAAATTCTTTTAGAAACTGATTTTTAAATCAAGTAAAGCAGTAAGAAAATCAAAAGTAGAGTTAACCTATTCTACAGAGCACAATCCTAACTGCCTTCTTAGTGAGCTGAACTCAGACTCAGGTAAGGGTTTTGTGAGTATATCAGCTAAGTTGGATTTAGAGTATATATGCTTAAGTACTATGTCACCCCTGGCTACATGGTCTCTTACAAAGTGATGTTTGACTTCTATGTGTTTGGTTCTGGAATGTTGGATTGGGTTCTTAGTTAGATTAATTGAACTTATATTGTCAATAAATACTTGAGTTTGGGTGTAGTTGAGCTGGAAGTCCTTAAAAGTGTGCATCATCCATAAAAGTTGAGCTACACATTCTCCTAAGGCAACATATTCAGCTTCAATTGTGGATAGAGCCACACAGTGTTGTTTTCTGATGCACCAACTTACTAGACTATTTCCTAACAGTTGGCAGCTTCCACTCGTGCTCTTTCTATCTAATTTGTAACCAGCATAGTCAGAATCCGAGTATCCTGACAAATTGAAGGTTGAGGTTCTAGGATATCAAATCCCTACATTTAGGGTGCCCTTTATATATCTTAGTATTCTTTTTAGAGCTGCTAAGTGCGTTTCCTTAGCACAGGTTTGGTATCTAGCACACATCCCTACAGCAAAAAGAATGTCAGGTCTACTGGATGTAAGGTACAGTAGACTACCTATCATACTTCTATAGAGTTTAAGGTCCACTGGTTTACCATCAGGGTCACTATCTATTTTTACATTAGTGGCCATGGGGGTACTTATGCTTTTAGAGTTATCCATTTTAAATTTCTTTATTAACTCTTTAGCATATTTGGATTGATGGACATAGTTTCCATCCCTAGTTTGTTTAATTTGTAAGCCTAGGAAAAAGTTAAGTTCACCAACTAGGCTCATTTCAAATTCATTTTCCATTATTTTAACAAATTCTTTTAGAAATTTTGAGTTGGTGGACCCAAAGATTATGTCATCTACGTAAATTTGGACAATAAATATATCTATTCCTAGGGTTTTAATAAATAAGGTTGAGTCAATTTGTCCTTGTTTAAATTCTTTAGAGATTAAGTAAGTTGATAAACGTTCATACCAGGCCCTAGGTGCTTGTTTTAGCCCATATAGTGCTTTAGTAAGTTTGTAAACGTGGTTAGGTCTTTCTAAGTCTTCAAACCTAGGGGGTTGTCCTACATAAACTTCTTCTTTAATGAATCCATTTAGAAAAGCTGACTTTACATCCATTTGGTATAGCTTAAATCCTTTATGGGATGCAAAGGCCACTAACATCCTAATGGACTCAAGTCTAGCTACTGGGGCATATGTTTCGTCGTAATCTAATCCTTCTACTTGGCTGAAACCCTTTTCTACTAAGCGCGCTTTATTTCTGACTATTTCTCCTTGATCATTCAACTTATTCCTAAAAACCCACTTAGTGTCAATGACGGATTTGCCCTCAGGTTTAGGTACTAATTCCCAGACTTGGTTTCTCTCAAATTGAGCTAGCTCTTCTTGTATAGCTATGATCCAATCAGGATCAGGTAGGGCTTCCTCTATAGTTTTGGGTTTAATTTTTGATATCATAGCTATTTGACTAAGATTTCTATAGGAGGATCTAGTCCTGACTCCTAGAGTTGGATCACCCACAATTTGATCGGTTGGGTGACTAAATCTGGGTTTCTTGGTTCTTCTAGAACTTAGTTCAGCCTCAGGAACGGCTGGTCAGTTTGGTTCACTATTTGATTCGACTCTTTGAGCTGGTTCATTTGTTGGTTCGATAATTGGTTCAGTTGACTCATTAATTGGTTCAATAGTTAGTTCGTTTATGGGTTCAATTAAGGGTTCAATAATTTGTTCATTATTTTCTTGATCAGAATTTGATGAAGTTAGGTCTGGATTTTCATATGTTGAGTTGATTTCTTCATCAAATATTAAGTTTGTTGTTTCTTCAATTTTCTTAGTTTGTTTATTGTAAACTCTATAGGCTCTACTTGTGGTTGAGTATCATAGGAAGATACCTGGGGTTGACTTGGACTGAAATTTTTCTAAATAGTCTTTGGTATTTAGGATATGGACTTTGCATCCAAAGACCCTTAGGTAGTGTAGATTTGGGAGTCTATGGTAGTACAGTTCATAGGGTGTTTTATTGTGTCGCTTGTTAATCAGAACCCTATTTTGGATGTAACAAGCCGTACTAATCGCTTCTGCCCAATATTGATTTGCAAAGTTAAATTCGTTAAGCATAGCCCTAGCGGCTTCCTATAATGTTCTATTTCTTCTTTCGACTATCCCATTTTATTGGGGGATTCTAGGACATGAAAATTCATATAAATACCCATTTACCTTACAGAATTCCTCGAACCGTTGATTTTCAAATTCTCCCCCGTGGTCACTCCTATGTTTTTTAATTTTAGTATCGTTTTGATTTTCAATTAATTTATAGAATTCATTAAATAGGTTTAGGGTTTCATCTTTGGTTTTTAGAAACCTAACTCAGGTGAACCTAGAGTAATCATCAACTATTACTAAGCAGTATCGGTTCCCGCTTAGTGACTTGGCTCCATATGAATTAAATAGGTCAAGGTGCAGGAGCTCAAGTGTGGTTTGAGTTAGATCAGATTGAATTAGTTTGTGATTAGATCTGGTTTGTTTACCTTGATTGCAAGATTCACAGATTAGGTTTTCATGATTTTTAATCTTGGGAATACCTTTAATTAAGCCAAGTTGGGTGATTTTTGAAATAGTTCTTAGGTTGGTGTGACCTAGTCTCCTATGCCAGAGGTTTGATTGTTCTAACTGGGTTAACATGCATTTAGGTATTAGGGGAAGGTTTATAGTGTAAACATTATTTTTCCTAGTGCCCTTAAGCATGATTTCTGAGTCTTGTACGTTTCTAATTAGGCAGTTAGAATTGTTAAAGATAACTATATAACCAGAATCACACAACTGACTTATGCTAAGCAAGTTAAAATTGAATTGTTCAACCAAGTATACTTTCTTAATAATAAAGTTAGATTTGAGTTCAATATTACCTGACCCAATTACCTTGAGTGTGGCATTGTTGCCAAATGCCATAGAGCCTAGGTTCTTGAGCTTGAGTTTAGTGAATTTCAATTTATCTCCAGTCATGTGTCTGGAGCAACCGCTATCCAACATCTATTGGTCCAAATCTCTATGTTCCTACACATAAAGAGTTTTGGTGATTTAGATCCAATTAGAATCAGGAATAGCTAAATTGATTTTCACAGCCTAATATGTCTCACCCAAATCTAGGGTTTTCAATCACGTTAGCCATATAGGTTTTGTGAGACAGGTTTTGATAAAAGACTTTTTGAAAAATATAATTTATTTTGAAAGTCTTAAATAATTTTGAAAATAGTTGAATTTATTTTTAAAAATATTTAAGTATACAAGTAACTGAAAATTTGTGTTAGATTTAAATTTTACAAAGACTAATTTGAATTTGAATTTCATAGATTGGCTTCCAGGTCTTGGCGAGGCACTAGGCCTTCTTTAGCCGTAGCCTTATTGGATCATCAACCCTTTCCTTGACAAAGTCTTTCAATGAAATTTCATTTTCAAAATTAATCTTTGAAAAGTTCTGGTCTAACTAGTTTGGATTTTGAATCGGTAGCTTCGGCTAGTTTCACCAGTCTAAAGAGACCAAGTAAACTTGACCTTATTAGAATTGGTTTTCCTAACGTACTATCATCTCACCGCCACCCAATACTATGTTGTTCAAGTTTCAGTTAAGTTTGTCCGGTCCTTATACTAACTATTCCTAAGTCTAAGCATGGTAAATTGCAGAAATTTAAATAAACAATCAAACAAGCAAATTGCAAGAATTAAATTCTATTTAACAATAAATATAGTTTTTAATTTGGCTCCCCCTAGACTAAAGCCACGGTAATGATTGGGCAAGATGTGAATCTTGTCCTTGGGGATCCAATACTGATTTGATCCAGTTGGTTTGTTCAGGTACAGTTTAGGTACCCATGCCTGAACTTTACTTCTGGACTGATTCAGTATAGCAAAGTAAGATCTTTGTCTAGATTTGGTTCTATAGCCAAGTCCGGATTGATTTAGAACTGATTTCTACTTTCCAAGAATCATGTCAAGACCCTTGGAACCAGAAGTGAATCGTTCTAAAGCTGATCTAAGATCCTTAACCTGAGTTTTCAGGGAGGAGTTCTCCTTCTCAAGTTTTTCAACTTGAGTAGGAGTTCCTTCTTGAACCTTCTCGGTTAAGGGTTCAGAGTCAGCCCCCTCTTTCAGGAGTTTTACTTCTTGTCAGAGGGATTCGACTCGGAGTTTAGCTTTCGCCAAATCTCGAGAAAGATACAAAATTAGTTTATTTAATTGACATCTATTAAATCCACTTACCTTAATTTCGCCGTCCTCTGTGAAGGTCAGTCTGTCATCGTCTTGTTCTGATTCTGACTCGGTCTGGACTTCTTCTGAGGCGGTTAGTGCAAGTAGGTTTGACTGTGGGACCTCTTCTTCTTCTTCGGAGGAGGACTCATCCCACGTTGCTTGAAGTGCCTTCTTCCTTCTATTCTTCTTGGTTTCCTTTAGATTCGGACACTCCGTCTTGTAGTGACCCTTCTTCTTGCACTCGTAGCAGGTCACGTTGGGCTTGTTCTTTTCGTTTGCGGGTTCAGCTGGTTCATCCTTTCTTAGGTTGGCTTTCCTTCTGTTGGTTTGATTTTTCAGTTCTTTGTAGTAGTTTCTTGCCAGTCGGACCAGCTTGGGTCGATCTCCTTCTTCATCTTCTAAGTCTGAGTCTGAGTTAGACTCGGGTTCAGGTTGAGGCTTTTTCTTGGTTGACCTTCCAGTTTTACCTGCAATGAAGGCAATACCTTTCTCGGCCAAATTGCAGTTAGTCTGTTCATGCAGTTCTAATTCAGAGAATAATTTATCTAATTTTATTTTTGAAAGGTCCCTTGAAACCTTATATGCATCTACCATAGATGCCCACAAGGTATTTCTAGGGAAAGCATTTAAAGCATACCTTATTAGATCACAGTTTTCTACCTTGTGACCAATAGTGTGTAGACCGTTCATTAGTTCTTGGATTCGGGCGTGAAGCTGAGCTACTGTCTCGTTGTCCGCCATTTTGATGGTGTACATCTTGTTCAGGAGCAGATCTCTCTTGCTGATCTGAGTGTCTAATGTTCCTTCATGCAGCTCGATCAGTTTCCCCCACAGCTCCTTGGCACTATTAAAAGGGCCCACCCGGTTCAGCTCCTCTTCTGTCAAGCCGCATTGAAGGGTCTGGGTCGCCTTTGCATCCGCTTCAATTTTCCGTTTCAGAGCGGTGTCCCATTCTGTGTAGCTTTGAGGTACTCCTTCAGCATTTCTCAGAATCTCCAGTCCGGACTGGATGATTATCCACATGTCCACCTGAGTTTTCAGGTGGACCTCCAATCGACTTTTCTAGTAGGAAAAGTTTTCACCACTAAAAAGTGGAGGTCTGGCTGTACTGAATCCCTCTTGCATGGCCATTAGGGATTTTTATCTGAAAAAGAAAAAAATGAAGAAAATTTGTCCCAAGACTTGGTCTTGGATTGTAGTGCGGGATAAAGAAAAAAATATTTGTCAAGTGGTGTTGCACCAACCTCGATCAACGAGAAGAAATTCGAAGAAATTTGAACGAAGAAGAATTTTCGAACAAAAAAAAAATAGAAGAAATTTGAATGAGAAAAAAAATAAAAACAATCCGAAAAATTTCAAACTGGTGGTTGCACCAAGTTTGAACTTTCCCGCTCTGATACCACCTGTTGGATCGAGAGAACCGATAGAGGGGGGGGTGAATATCGGAAAACGTTCGGATTGAAAAGAGAATGCGTAGCGGAATAAAAAAACAAAAACACCCAAACACCAAGTTTTTTACTTGGTTCGGAGCCTAGGTCGACTCCTATTCCAAGGCCCACGGTCGTTGACCGTTTACTGCGGGCAATACTATAATCACGCAAAATCAGTTACAGAAATAGAATTACAGTTAAAGTGCAGTACTGAAATTAAGCTCTTCTTTTTACCGACATCCGGTGTAGATTACTTTTTCGGAGCAGTAGGACATCGTCGGCGCTTGTATCTTGAGTCGGGAGGTTGTCGGAGCAGAGCGCGGAAGCAGAAGAGCGTGAAAGCATTGAATGAAATTGTTGTTCGAAGCCTCGGGGTCGAGGTCCCTTTTATAGACCCTGGGGGCGCCCGGAACGTCGAGGGCGCCCCCCCACGTGTCGGCCGATCCGACTTTAACTCGGTCAACTTCTAATCCCTTCAAACTCGGGATTACATCTTGATCGGGGCGGCCGGGGCGCTGGGGGCACCCGGATTGACCGGGTCAAACTCTTATCCTCTTGGCTTCGCTGGAGTTGCTTCAACTTCTTGACCTGGGGCGCCCGGAGCGCTGGGGGCGCCCGGGAGCAGTGGGGGCGCCCGAAAGCACGGGGGCGCCCCGAACATGAACTGTCGAAGCCTTCTTTTGCATTATGTATTTTGTGTTCACCTTGGGGGCGCCCGGAACACTCCGGGCGCCCTGGTTAGCTGTTGCCTCACTTCTTTGAGGCTCTCTGAGCTGCAGACACTCGTTCCTTCGGTCCTGCATCCAGGGTTAGTCCAAAACACCATAGAGCAATAAGATATTAGTTTATACAGCCTTAGCTGTCTTGGTTCTGACTTTGGGACTCCAAAATGGAACCCTAGGTCGAAGCGACGCCTACTGTTCTCTCGACGGGGAACGCGTCCTCACCTACTCCTCTAGGGAGGATGTACCTGATGCCAACCGCTCCTCTGGTTGGACTTTTGCCTAGCGGTCCTTTGCCAGGTCTTGGATACCAAGCTGTCCTTCGCCCGGTGCCTAGCTGTCCTTTGCTAGGTCTTCAGTCCCAAGCTGTCCTTCGCCTGGCGCCTAGCAGTCCTTCGCTAGGGCTTCAGTACCCTGGCATTCCTTCGCCAATGCCTAGCAGTCCTTCACTAGGACTTTTTACCCTGACTTTCCTTCGCCAGTGCCTAGCAGTCCTTCGCTAGGACTTTTCTTGCACACTTAAGTAACATATTAGATAACAAGTAAGACTTAACTTTTGAGCCTTGTTGCCATTATCAAAACTCAGGTTCGACTTTGGTGCTTTCTGCACCAACACATCCATCTCCCCGCGTTTAAGATATGAATGCCCGTCGATTAATTTAAATTACTGGCCATTTTAATTAATCAACCTCTTGATCCTTGACTAGTACCACTCAACCTTTTCATCATGTTGGGCCATAGTCCACTTGCAAGATTTAACATGATAAACCTTATGAGCTCATCAAGGGGGCATCATCATCCCGACTCACCAGGATATGGATTCTGTCAATAATCAATTGTACACCATGTACATAATATTATTTCCCAACTTACCGGGTCTGTCGATTTAACAGAATAAATCTCGCCCATTGGTAAATCAAAGAAATAAAATACTAAATACACGTGCCCGTTATTATATCGGGATTTAGAGATTCTACTCTATAATATAACCGAGGTTTGATCTAATTATAAAATCAGTATAAATTGAATCACCTCTATTTTGGTCCTGCTCAATGCACATAAAGCGCACTTGTGTAATTCTATGGTTAAGACAATCCACACCTAATTACACTACAACCATCCCGATGGTTTGTCCAACTCCATCATGGTTGTGAGCCTCTTACTTATACTCTGCAAGGAACTAATAACATGATTTTCTGTGCGTCACCACACACCATGTTATCTACAATGCAATGTATTAGACAGCAGTAGAGCGACATATATACCAGTGTTTGGTAGATATGAGATAACCACATATGAGATGGTCAGGCTGGGATCTCGTACGACATGGGACACAACGGCAGTGGTCAGTGGAGGGCTGAGAGATGATACATGACATTGGTTGGATTTTGGGGATGGTACAGTGAGTGTACGCATACATGCACATATGGGGGACAACCACCTGGATCTGATACTTCATCAGAAACAAGTGGCTATCCTAGGACACATGTTTGTAGTACTATTTTCTTGATGATATAATTTACCTTTCATCAAAAATACAATGCAAAGTATCAGACATTTTGTGCATATACTAATATAAACATACAACCTGTGATTCTATGATTCTCTTTCAAAATGTAGATGTTCTTATACAAAAGCTAGGCTTTTAGTATACATCCTAACAGAAATATGGATAGAACTTTTGGTATATTTCCATCCACCCTAGCCGATGTCCATGTTGATTAGGTGAAGGGTCCCTAGCGAATGAAGCTAGGTGAACTAAGTCCTGGTGAGTGAAGCCGGGTCCTAGCAAGGGAAGATAGGTGGACTAAGTCCTGTGAGTGAAGCTGGGCATGAAATCTTGGTTTGGGGGACTGAGCACTAAGTCTTGGTCAGGGATCGGGCAACGGAGTCTTTGCCGAGTGAGGGTTGCCGGATAGAAGTAGAGACGGGTCAAGGTCGGACGTCTCGAGATCCGAGTTCTTGGAGGTCAAGCAAAAGTGCGGAATAACGGAGGTCGCGGTTGGCAAAAGCTTTAGTAGAGCGGGAATTGCGAACAGAAGTAGAGACGGGTCGAGGTCGGACGACTCGAGATTCGGGTTCTCGGACACTAAGTGAATGTCCAACTGGAGGTTCCGGTTGGCAAATGTAACCTCTCCAGGGTGGAGTAAGTGAAGACGCGTTCCCCGGGAAAGGAAACATTAGGCGTCGGTTCGACCTAGGGTTTCGGGTGAAATCCAAAGTCAAAACCATTCATTTAGGCATAAGATTATTTGTGTGTTTGTTTTATGTTTGTTGTCTTATAGGTACCTAGAGTTGAAGGCAAGATAGGAGTGCAGAACACAAAACAGGCTGACCTGGGAAAAGGGTTCCCAGGAGCCTGAATTGAATCAGGTGCCTGGCAACCCAGGCGCCCCACAAGGGTCAGGCGCCCAACATCCTAGGCGCCTGATTGGTCCTAGGCGCCAGGGAAGGCAGTTTCTATCATTTCTGCATTTCGATGTTGGATAAGACTTTGACCGCAATGTGGCAGGCACCCCATAAGCCTCAGGCACCCGAGAAGGTTCTATATAAAGGGGTTCGATGCCTCAATGTTGAACATCAACTTTCACATCTGCAAAAGCATTCCGAGTAAACTAAACGCGCTCAAGTCGAAGCTATGCAACCTAGGAGGCTCCAGGAGGAAGTGTGCTGCACTTCGGACTTCCGGATTGGCTGAAGCTTCTTTTTCCATTTGGTTTGCATTTTATTTATGAGTCATATTTACCACTTTTTGTGCTTGTAACTTGAATTGTAAGACGGGTTTATCCGCCTCTGCAAAGTCCAGAAAGGAGACCATTAGTGTGTTCGTGCAAGTTGCATCAGTGATGTCCTCCTCTAAGTGTTTTAATGTTTGACAATATACTTAAGTCAGTGATACATTAAACAAGGGAAGGGGAGTTAAGAGAGGAGTAATAAAATGAACCAAAGTCCTAGTAAACCTAGGCAATAAGTCCTGGTTCGGAGAATTGGGCACTAAGTCCTGATCATGGATTGGGCACTAAGTCCTGGCAAAAGGCTGGGCACCGAAGACCTGCTCGTAAGGTGGGCACTAAGTCCTGGTCGAGGACTGGGCAACAAGACCTGGCCGATGGTTGGGCACCGAAGACCTAGTTCGAGGAATTGGGCATGAAGACCTGGCCGAGGGTTGGGCACCGAAGTCCTGGACTTAGGGTTTGGGCATAAAGTCTTGGTCTGGGGGACTGAGCAACTTAGCTGAGTGATGACTAAGGACAGAAGTAGAGACGGGTCGGGGTTCGGACGTCTCGAGATTCGAGAGTATCGGAAGCTAAGCAAAAGACCACCCGAAGGACTGGGTAGCAACCGTCTCCTGAATGGAGTAAGTGAAAGGTGCGTTCTCGGGGGTGGGAACTTGCGTCGGTTCAACCTAGGGTTTCGTGGAAATCCGAAGTCAGAACCAAGTCCTTAAGGCTAATATTGAGTGTATATTTACTTTGTATTTGTGTATCTTGCAGGTACCAAGAATGGAAGACAAAGTAGGGAAATCACACAGAAGGCAGCTGGATGCCTTGAAGCCAGGCGCCCAACAGGAATCAAGTGCCCAACAGGAATCAAGCGCCTAGCCCAAAGAAGAAAAAACAAGTTTCGTGAAGAAGAAAGAATAGGCTTCTATTCAGGCGCCCAGGATGATACGGGCGCCCAACTTGAAAGCTGTATTTGCTGTTTCGAGTTTGAAACAGAGATAAGCTTTCATTCAGGCGCCCGGGTGGTCCGGGGCTCCCTGGTCAAAGGTTTTATCAGCTGCGATGAGTTCGACGCGGGGATAAGGTTTGACCGAGTCCATAGGGGCGCCCCCATCATCACAAGCACCCATATGAAGCCTATAAAAGGGGCCTCGACCCCTTAGCTTCAGAGACAACTTTCTAGAGTGATTCTGATCATTCTGACTGATGACAAAGTGCTAAAGACGAGGTTCTGCATTCGGGAGGCTCCAGGAGGAAGGCTCGAGTTCGGTCGAGGCTTCAACCTAAATTGTTTGTTTGCTTTTTGTTATTCCGCACTTAATTTCATATCTTTTTCATTGTAATTATCAACTATAAGACGGGTTTTCTCCACCTCCGGAAATTCCGGAAAGGAGACAATAGTGGACTCACGTCGAGTATATAGGTCTTGGACGTACTGACCTAGGGGGGTTGGGAACCAAGTAAATAAATATCGCGTGTCTGCTGTGTTGTTCTTTCTTTTTCTGTTTTACTTTTCCGCTGTGCTACTAACTCTGATTTTAGAACGATCGAAAGTTTATGAATTTCAGAGAAAGATTTACGGTCGATATTTACCCCCCCCCCCCTCTATCGACGGCACCGGTCCTACATAGTGGACTCACAATTGAGTGCTTAGGTGATGGATGTACTGACCCTGGGGGGGGGGAACAAAGTAAAACCCGCGTGTCTACCTTGCGTCTTTGTTTAGTTTATTCTATTTTCCGCTGCATACTAACCTGATAGAAAGACGATTAACGGGAGTTTTTTGACGTATTTTCGAAGAATTTTTCAAGTTGATATTCACCCCCCCTCTATCGACTGGCTTCGATCCTACAAGTGGTATCAGAGCCTGGAAGCTCTTCACCGGACTAACAGCCTAAGGAGCAACAATGCCTGGAATTGAGGGGGAGCACGGGTGAATTCAAGTATTTTTAATTATGTCAATTTTTAAGTTCCATATTATTTGTTTCAAGTGTAGGGAGAGAGGACACTATAAAAATCGGTGTCCTACTCGTAAGAATCGTTCATCACCACCGGTGGCAAAGGAGGTACCTGCGCCAGGAGTCCGGAGGGACAAAAGCCACATCCGGTGCTTCAACTGTCAAAAGCATGGACACTACAAGAACCAGTGTTCGTCCAAGGTACGAAAAATTAATTTTGGCAATAAATTTCAGTTTCCTGCATAGTTATATCATTATGGTAATTTAGATAATTTTCTGATAAGTTAGATTTTTTGCATAACCAACTTAATGCACTACATGAAAAATTATCAAACGTAGAAAATGTTAACATATCGAACATTAATTCTTTAATATTTAATATTAGTGCTAGAATTTACGAAATCAATAATAATACATCAATTTCTAATATTTCTAATAATGTTAAGGATGATAATAATAATTTAATTTCTAATATTTCTGATGATGCTAAGGATAATGTTACTATTTCAATTAATAATCCTAACAACTCTAGTGATAATGATAATACCTTAAGTAATTATATTACTGTAAATCCTGATAATTCTGAAGATAATGTTGAAATTAATACTCAAGATAATGTTGATAATTCTAATATCTCTGAAATTACTATTCAATCTATTTCTGAAGATAATGGTGATGATAATAGTCAATCCTTAGTTAATATTACTGATTTGGAATAAAATACTACAACCTTAATAAATAACCCTGAAAATTACTCTACCTATTTTGAAGATAATAACACAACTCTTAATAATTCTGAATTCAACCCTGAAAATGAAGAAGAATATGATTTTGAAGATGAAGAAGAATACGATTCTGAAGATGAAGAGGAATTTATTAATATTGAACCTATAATTAAAGAGGCATACAAGAATTCAAATAAAATAGAAGTATTAAGTAAAATTAAAAACTTAAAAACAAAAGAAATAGTAGATGAATTAGAATTTTTTGAATTAATGAAAATGATGAAATTAGACCCAAAATTATTATTCAAATCTTAAAAACATTAATCTTAATTAAATTCACATTCAAATCTTAAAAACCTCAATCTTAATTAAACTTTAAATTTAAAATCTTTTCTTAAATATTAATTTAATTATTAACACATTAATTGTTAATAATTTTAACTTTAATTAATTCTTAATAATTTCAACCTTAATTAATTCTTAATAATTTTATCTCTAATTAACTCTTAATAATTCAACCTTAATTATTTCTTAATAATTTCAACTTTAATTAATTCATAATAATTCCAACTTTAATTAATCCTTAATAAATTAAATCCTTAAAAATTCTACAACTTTTAACAACTTAAAATCTTATTTAATTAAAGATTTAATTTTAATCCTTAATTCAACAAAATCCACGAACTAAACTCTAATTAATTACCTTCAGATATGAAATCAAATAAAACCTACCCAACTGGAACAATCAATTTAATAAATATGTCAAAGTGGGTTGACATATTCGCGGGGTCACACGATCTGTATCAAATCGAGAATTTGATACTTTATTAGAAACGTAATTAAAATATCTTGACTTGATTGATTCATGCATAAATGTCATGCCCATGCATCTGCCTATTTTTTCATAAATATCTGCGATGTCATTCATGTTTAATTTTCTGCATAATTTAGAATGGATAGATAGGGAAAAAGATTGATTGATACTTGCCTAACCTAGTACTAGGGTAGAGCGAGATGATAGTACGTTAGGGATGCTTGGTCTAGGGAGTCAAGAAGGGTAAGGAGTACCCGACCTGGTCAACTTAGCTAAGTAGAACTAGCCAAAGTTACCTTGCCACATCCAAGACTAGTTAGACCAGAGTTTTCAAAAGACTAAATTAAAAGTATTCATTGTTTAAAAGGCGTTGTCTAAGGAAAGGGTTGATGAACCAATAAGGCTGCGGCCAAAGAAGACCTCTGTGATTCGCCAAGACCTGGAAGCCGATTATTGAAAATTACTTTTAAGCTACTAATTGATTAAACTCGAATCTAATTCAAGTTCAAACAATCTACATTATTAAAATCGAGAAAAATATTCAAGCATCTCACAAACACCCATAAGGCAACCATGCTTGCTTGTATTACAACACTTAGAATGGGTGAGATGTTAAGGACTAATTAATTCACAAATATTTTTAAAAATATTTTCAAAATCTTTAGGATATTTTCTTAAAATTTTGTTTTCAAAATAATGTTTAAACATAATAATATTTTTATGAATTTCATGCTTGATTGGGTGCTTATCTATATATACTTATTTCAAAAATTATATCCTTTCGAAAATTGTTTGACCTACACTTAGACACAAACCTTTTAGGTCAGCACTAAAGTCTTTTAAGATATTTAGGTAGAGGTCCTTGTAGTTAACAAGGGTAGCTAGAAGGTGTCAGGTTCAGGGGGAGTTTTTTTTATTCTTTTGAAAATTATTTTCAATAAAATTATTATTTTCAAAAATTTAGATCTTTCAAAATGATTTGTGCTTTAAAAAATTATTATCATTTCGGTCAAAATGCATTTTTGAAAAATATTTTTAAAAACTTATTATATCCTTCAAAATATTTTTCAAAAATTATTTCCTTAAAAACTATCATATTATTTCAAATGGTCTTTCAAAAATGTGCTAATTGCTCTTTTGATTGGATAAACCCTAAAGACACATAGGAAGTTTTCTTGATGATCTACAAGGATTCCTAAGATTGTGTCAGGATTAGGGGGAGTCATACTCAAAAGAAATTGATTCTATTTTCTGATTACTTTTTGAAAAATTATTCGATAATTCTTTTCATTTGAATCAAACACTAAGACTTTGAGGAAGATCACTTGTGGTCAACAAGCATCCTACGACTGTGTCAGGTTTAGGGGGAGGTTTAGATTAAAAGAAAATTTAGAGGTTTTCAAAAAAAAATACACACTATCTCTTCAAAATATTTTAATTTTGAAAATACGATACTACTATTTTCCAAAACATATTTTGAAAATCTTTTAACTTTTGGAATATCTTTGAAAATGAATTTTACTTAAGTTTGGAAAATTTTTCAAGACACTTAGGAAAATTTTCCTTGTAGTTAACAAGGTTTCCTAGGATTGTGTCAGAATAAAAAAAACTAAATTAAGAAACTTATTATTTTTGATATTTACTTATGAAAAATCCCTAAGACACATAGGAATTTTCTTATGGTCAACAAGTTTCCTAGGATTGTGTCAGACTTAGGGAAATTCAATTTTTTTTGTACAATAATTTTAAAAAGTACTTAGTGTTTTTTAGAATATTTTCTAAACATGTACTAATTTTTTTAAAAAATAAAAGGGGGGGGTAGAATTTTTGAAAATCATTTTCTTAAAATCTTAAACATTTTCAAAATAGGGAGAAAGACTTAAGTTATATTTTTTCCCAAAAATCTCATTGTTGGTGCAAGTCTTTTCGTTATTTTTTTATGTATGACAAAGGGGGAGAGAGACTTAAGTTAGTAAGAGAGGCTTAAGTTAGTAGATTTTTTTTTCAATTTCTCCCAAGGATTAAACCTAGATTTAACTCTTAGACCCTCCTAACTTAAGATATTATCAAACATCAAAAAGGGGGAGATTGTTGGTGCAAGATGCATCAGTGATGAACAGTCTTCCTCTAGTGTTTCGATGTTTGACAATATACTAAACTTAGTGAAAATACACCAAAGGTTTAATCAAAGTGATCAAGGGTTTAGCCAAATATGACTTGATATTTGGTAGGGTAAACCCAGGTTTGATCAGGATGACAAAGATATAGCCAAACATGATATGATGTTTGGCAGAGTGAATAGAACCCAGGGTTGGTCAGTTTGACCAAGGGATTAAACCAAACCGAACTTGAGGTTTGGATGATATTTACCTAAAGATTGGAGGAAGTCTAGTCCGGATCATGATGACTAGCAAGGAAGTGATTAAGGTGGAAGAAACCCTAGTGAGTGTAGCTAGGTGAACTAAGTCCTGGTGAGTGAAGTCGGGTCCTAGCAAGGGAAGCTAGGTGGACTAAGTCCTGGTGAGTGAAGCTGGGCACGAAGTCTTGGTCCGGGGAACTGAGCACTAAGTCCTGGTCGAGGATCAGGCAACGGAGTCTTTGCCGAGCGAGGGTTGTCGGACAGAAGTAGAGATGGGTCGAGGTCGGACGTCTCGAGATCCAAGTTCTCGGATGTCAAGCAAAAGTCCAGCCGGAGGTCCCGGTTGGCAAAAGCTTTAGTCCAGCGGGAATCGCGAATAGAAGTAGTGATGGGTCGAGGTCGGACGTCTCGAGATTCGGGTTCTCGGAGGCTAAGCGAAAGTCCAACCAGAGGTTCTGGTTGGCAAACGTAACCTTGCCAGGGTGTAGTAGGTGAGGGCGCGTTCCCCGAGAAAGGGAACATTAGGTGTCGGTTCGACCTAGGGTTTCGGGTGAAATCCAAAGTCAGAACCATTCATTAAGGCATAGATTATTTGTATGATTGTTTTGTGTTTGTTGTCTAACGGGTACCTAGAGTTGGAGGCAAGATAGGAGTGCAGAACACAAAACAGGCTGACCTGGGAAAAAGGTTCCCAGGCGCTTGAATTGAATCAGGCGCCTGGCAACCCAGGCGCCTCACAAGGGTCAGGCGCCCAACATCCCAGGCGCCTGATTGGCCCCAAGCGCTTGGGACGGTAGTTTCTGTTGGATCGTGAAAACCGATAGAGGGGGGGGTGAATATCGGAAATCGTTCTTTTTTCAGAAAACTAAGAGTAAGTGCACAGCGGAAATAAAAATAAGAGACACAGCACAAAGACACGGTGGTTTTTACTTGGTTCGGAGCCTGTGTCGACTCCTACTCCAAGGCCCACGGTCGTTGACCGTTTACTTTGGGCAATTCTATATTCGCGCAAAATAGTTTACAATAATTGATTACAAATAAGTGCAAAAATAATAATATTAAAATTTCGATCTTCGTTACCGACGTCCGGAGTGGATTGGCTTGTTCGGGGCAACGGGACGTCGTCGGCTCGAGTTGGAGTGTTTCCGGAGCAAGGCACGAGCGTAGAAGATCGTTAGAGCATTGAGAGAACTGATGTCCTGAAGCCTTGGTCGAGGGTCCTTATATAGGGCCAGGGGCGCCCGGGACGTCGGGGCGCCCCCCACGTGGCCTTCGA
>JAGFNQ010002098.1:379317-446514 GCA_024364735.1 Boesenbergia rotunda | reverse complement strand
TGCCTAGCAGTCCTTCGCTAGGGCTTTGTGCTGGCAGTCCTTCGCCAGTGCCTAGCAAGTCCTTCGCTAGGGCTTGATGCTGGCAGTCCTTCGCCAGTGCCTAGCAATCCTTCGCTAGGGCTTTCTTTCCTGGCATTCCTTTGCCAGTGCCTAGCAGTCCTTCGCTAGGCCCTGCACACTGATTAACTTATTAGAAAACAAGAAAGACTTAAACTTTGACCTAGTTGCCATTATCAAAAACACAGGTTTGACTTAGGTGCATTTCTGCACCAACAATCTCCCCCTTTTTGATTTTGGCAACCCTAGTTCAAAAAGTTAAGTTAAGCAAGACATGAAAAGGTTTTATTCTTTTGTTCCCTTCCCCCTGGAAGGAATCTCCCCTAAGATTTTTCAAAAACCGTGGGTAAAAAAACCTTGTACCTTGAAACTTAAGTTTTAGGTTTCTGGAAGTAACTTAAGTTAAAAATACATAGTAGAGTTTTTAAAGCATAATTGGATACTTAGAAAATTTAAAGTCTTAGTTTTAAGATACTCAAAAGCAGCTTAAGTACTCGGGAAGATATAACAAGCTTTAAGTACTTAGTAGTTTTGAAACACTTTAGTATTATCTGAAAGGCTTAAGTATAAAGTATATTTGGAAAACTAAATGCATTTGAAAAACTTTAAGTACCTAACAATTTGACAAACTTAAGCTTTACAGTACTTATAAGAATTTTGACAAGCTTAATAAGAAACTTTTGAAGGGCTAGATACTTAGTAAAATTTGAAAAAAAAAATTTAAGCTAAAGTACTTAGCAAAATTTTGAAAGTTGAAACAGATTTTAAGCTAGAGTACTTAGCAAAATTTGAAAGTTGAAAAAAATTTTGAAGCTAGAGTACTTAGCAAAATTTTAAAAGTTTGAAAACAAATTTTGAAGCTAGAGTACTTAGCAAGTTTGAAAACAAATTTTAAAGCTAGAGTACTTAGCAAGTTTGAAAACAAATTTTGAAGCTAGAGTACTTAGCAAAATTGACAGTTTGAAAACAAATTTTTGAAACTTTTTGAATTAGAAAAAGTAATTTTCTCTTTCATATCTCTATCTCTCCCCCTTTGCCATATATCAAAACAAATGGATATAACATTAATAATGAATAAGAATTTGCTGTACTGAACCAATTCATAATTAGATTTACACTAGACCAATCAATTACACTAGATCAATCAGTTATCTAAATCAATCAATTATCTCTGTAGGGACCTGTCTAACCCAATTAGCTACTCACTAACTGTTATAAACAGTAGTTTTTGCTAGGGTTAGTCAAGTTAAGTGTTTCTGTTCAAGTTAGATTTTCTAAGCTTGACACTTAACTTGATTGCTATGTATATTGTATTTAGTGCCCTAATTACTGCAGATGCACTGACTTAAAGCATCTTGAATTAAGGCAAAGACCTAAGCATCTCAACCCTTTCTAGGTTGTCAATCAAAAGTACCCTAAGGTGCTTGTGAGATGCTGGCTTCTAAGTCTATAGGTGCATGCAGTTCTAGGGTTAGGGCCTAGGCTAAGTCCATTTTCGAAAAAGCCCTAATTTTTAAAGGGGGTTGTTTTGCAATAAAACTAAGATAAAAGGTGAAAACTGATTTTGAAATTAAGTAAAGCAGTTTTTCAAAATCTATTTTTAGAAAACTGATTTTTGAAATCAAGTAGAGCAAAAAAAATTGAGATACTCTATTCTACAAAGCACAATCCTAACTGCCTTCTTAGTGAGCTGAACTCAGATTCAGGTAAGGGCTTTGTGAATATATCAGCTAGGTTGGATTTAGAGTCAATATACTTGAGTACTATTTCACCCCTGGTTACATGGTCTCTTACAAAATGATGTTTGACTTCTATATGTTTGGTTCTGGAATGTTGGATTGGGTTCTTAGTTAAATTAATTGAACTTATATTGTCAATAAATACTTGAGTTTGGGTGTAGTTGAGCTGAAAGTCCTTAAGTGTGTGCATCATCCATAAGAGTTGAGCCACACACTCTCCTAATGCCACATACTCAGCTTCAGTTGTGGATAGAGCTACACAGTGTTGTTTTCTGCTGCACCAACTAACTAGACTCTGACCTAACAGTTGGCAGCTTCCACTTGTGCTCTTTCTATCTAACTTACAGCCAGCATAGTCAGAGTCTGAGTATCCGGTTAAAGCAAAAGTTGAGTCCTAGGATACCAAATCCCTACATTTAGGGTGCCCTTTACATATCTCAGTATTCTTTTTAGGGCTGCTAAGTGCGTTTCCTTAGCACAGGTTTGGTATCTAGCACACATCCCTACAGCAAAGAGAATATCAGGTCTACTGGCTGTAAGGTACAGTAGGCTACCTATCATACTCCTATAGAGTTTAGGGTCTACTGGTTTGCCATCAGGGTCACTATCTATTTTTATATTAGTGGCCATGGGGGTACTTATGCTTTTAGAGTTATCCATTTTAAATTTCTTTATTAATTCTTTAGCATATTTGAATTGATGAACATAGTTACCATCCCTAGTTTGTTTGATTTGTAGTCCTAGGAAAAATGTAAGCTCACCAACTAAGCTCATTTCAAATTCATCTTCCATTATCTTGACAAATTCTTTTAGAAAGTTGGTGTTGGTGGATCCAAAGATTATGTCATCTACGTAAATTTGGGCAATAAATATATCTTTTCTTAGGGTTTTAATAAATAATGTTGAGTCAATTTCGCCTTGTTTAAATTCTTTAGAAGTTAAATAGGTTGATAATCGTTTATACCAGGCCCTAGGTGCTTGTTTTAGCCCATATAATGCTTTGGTTAGTTTGTAAACATAGTTAGGTTTATCTAAGTCCTCAAACCCTGGGGGTTGTCCTACATAAACTTCTACTTTTATAAATCCATTTAAAAAGGCTGACTTTACATCCATTTGATATAATTTGAATCCTTTATGGGATGCAAAGGCCAATAACATTCTAATGGACTCAAGTCTAGCTACTGGGGCATATGTTTCATCATAGTCTAGTCCCTCTACTTGGCTGAATCCCTTAGCTAGTAAGCAGGCTTTATTTCTGACTATTTCTCCTTGATCATTTAGCTTGTTCCTAAAGACCCACTTAGTATCTATGATGGATTTACCTTCAGGTTTAGGTACTAATTCCCAGACTTGGTTTCTCTCGAATTGAGCTAGTTCTTCTTGCATCGCTATGATCCAATCAGGATCAGGTAGGGCTTCTTCTATAGTTTTGGGTTCAATTTTTGATATCATAGCTATTTGACTAAGGTTCCTATAGGAAGACCTAGTCCTGACTCCTAGAGTTGGATCACCCACAATTTGATCGGTTGGGTGACTAAGTCTGGGTTTCTTGGTTTTCCTAGAGCTTGGTTCGGCCTCAGGTCCGGCTGGATGGTTTGTTTCGACTCTTTGGGCTGGTTGATTTGTTGGTTCAATACTTGTTTCAGTTGACTCATTAATTGATTCAATGGTTAACTCGTTTAAGGGTTCAGTTAAGGGTTCAATTAAGGGTTCAATTAAGGGTTCATTATTTTCTTGGTCAGAGTGTGATGAAGTTACATCTGGATTATTAGATATTGAATTGATTTCTTCATCAAAAATTAAGTTTGTACTTTCTTCAATTTTCTTAGTTTGTTTGTTATAAACTCTATAGGCTCTACTTGTTGTTGAGTATCCTAGGAAGATACCAGGGTTTGACTTGGATTGAAATTTTCCTAAATAGTCTTTGGTGTTTAGGATATGGACTTTACATCCAAAGACCCTTAGGTAATGTAAATTTGGTAGTCTATGGTAGTACAATTCATAGGGGGTTTTGTTGTGCCGCTTGTTAATTAAAACCCTATTTTGGATATAACAGGTTGTACTAATTGCTTCTGCCCAAAATTGGTTTGCTAGATTGAATTCGTTGAGCATAGCCCTAGCGGCTTCTTGTAAGGTTCTATTCCTTCGCTCAACTATCCCATTTTGTTGGGGGGTTCTAGGACATGAAAATTCATGTAAATACCCATTTACTTTACAGAATTCTTCGAATCGTTGATTCTCAAATTCTCCCCCGTGATCACTCCTAAGTCTTTTTATTTTAGTGTCGTTTTGATTTTCAATTAGTTTACAGAATTCAACAAATAGGTTTAGGGTTTCAGCTTTGGTTTTTAGGAACCTAACCCAGGTAAACCTAGAGTAATCATCAACTATTACTAAGCAGTATCGGTTCCCGCTTAGTGACTTGGCTCCATGTGAATCAAATAGGTCAAGGTGCAGGAGCTCAAGTGTAGTTTGAGTTAAGTCAGATTGAATAAGTTTGTGATTGGATTTCGTTTGTTTGCCTTGATTACATGATTCACATATTAGGTTTTCATTATTTTTGATTTTGGGGATACCTTTGATTAAGCCAAGTTGGGTAATTTTTGATATAGTTCTTACATTGGTATGACCTAATCTCCTATGTTTGTTCTAATTGTGTTAACATACATTTGGGTATAAGGGGAAGATTTATAGTGTATACATTATTTTTTCTAGTGCCCTTAAGTATGATTTCTGAGTCTTGTTCATTTCTAATCAGGCAGTTAGAATTGTTGAAAGTAACTATATAACCAGAATCACATAACTGACTTATGCTGAGCAAGTTAAAATTAAAGTTTTCAACCAATAGAACTTTCTTAATAATGAAATCAGATTTAAGCTCAATATTACCTGACCCAATTACTTTGAGTGTAGCATTATTGCCAAATGCCACTGAGCCTAGGTTTTTGAGTTTGAGCTTGGTGAACTTCAATTTATCTCTAGTCATGTGTCTGGAGCAACCGCTATCCAACATCCATTGGTCCAAATCTTTATGTTCCTACGCATAAAGAATTTTCTTGATTTGGATCCAATTAGAATCAGGAATAGCTTAAATTAAGTTTCACTGCCTAGTCTGTCTCACCCAAATCTAGGGTTTTTAATCACGTTAACCTTATAGGTTTTGTGAGACAGGTTTTGATGGTAACAAGTTATTTTGAAAAGTTTGATTAATTTTGAAAACAATTAAATTTTAAAAACTTGATTAATTTTGAAACCAATTAATTTTGACAGAAGTTTAAATCTACAAATAACTGAAATTTTGTGTTAGATTCGAATTTTACAAAAATTAGTTTGAATTTGAATTTCAAAAATTGGCTTCCAGGTCTTGGCGAGGCACTAGGCCTTCTTTGGCCGAAGCCTTATGGGATCATCCACCCTTTCCTTGACAAAGCCTTTTAATGAAATTTCATTTTCAAAATTATTCTTTGAAAAATTTCTGGTCTAACTAGTTTGGGTTTTGGATCGGTAGCTTCGGCTAGTTCCGCCAAATTGGCTTCCCTAACGTACTATCATCTCACCTCCACCCAATACTATGTTGTCAAATTTCAGTTAAGTTTGTTCAGTCCTTAGCTAACCATTTCTAAATCTAAGCATGGTTAATTGCAGGAATTTAAAATAAACAATCAAACAAGCAATTGCAATCAAGAATTAACATTATTTATCTAATAATGAATATTGTTTTCAATTTGGCTCCCCCTGGACTAAAGCCACGGTGATGGTTAGGCAAGATGTGAATCATGTCCTTGGGGATCCAATACTGATTTGATCCAGTCGGTTTGTTCAAGTATAGTTTAGGTACCCATGCCTGAATTTTACCTCTGGACTGATTCAGTACAGCAAGGTATGATCTTTGCCGAGATTTGGTTCTATAGCCCAATTCGGATCGATTTAGAACTGATTTCTGTTTTCCAAGGATCATGTCAAGACCTTTGGAACCAGATGTAAACCGTTCTAATGCTGATCTAAGATCCTTAACCTGAGTTTTCAGGGAGGAGTTTTCCTTTTCAAGTTTTTCAACTTGAATAGGAGTTCCTTCCTGAACCTTCTCGGTTAAGGGTTTAGAGTCAGCTCCCTCTTTCAGGAGTTTTACTTCCTGTCGGAGGGATTCGACTCGGAGTTTAGCTTTAGCCAAGTCTCGAGAAAGAAAAGAAATTAAATCACTTAATTGCGATCTATTAAAACCTGTTACCTTTATTTCTCCGTCTTCTGTGAAGGTCAGCTCGCCGTCCTCTTGTTCTGATTCTGACTCAACTTTTTCTGAGGCGGTCAGCGCTAGGAGATTGGACTAAGGCGCCTCTTCTTCTTCTTCTGAGGAAGACTCGTCCCAGGTTGCTTGTAGCGCCTTCTTTCTTCTCGTCTTCTTGGACTCTTTCAGATTTGGACACTCTGTTTTGTAGTGGCCCTTTTTCTTGCACTCGTAGCAGGTCACATTAGGCTTGTTCGCGGGTTCAGCTGGTTCGTCCTTTCTTCGGCCGGTTTTCCTTTTGTTGGTTCGGTTCTTCAGCTCCTTGTAGTAGTTTCGAGCGAGCCGGACCAGCTTAGTTTGTTCTCCTTCTTTGTCTTCTGAATCGGAGTCTGAGTTAGACTCAGGTTCAGGTTCGGGCTTCTTCTTCGTTGTCCTTAGAGTTTTGCCTGCAATGAAAGCAATACCTTTCTCGACCATATTTGAGTTAGTTTGTTCGTGTAGTTCTAGTTCGGAAAACAATTCATCTAATATTATTTTAGAAAGATCCCTAGAGACCTTGTATGCATCTACCATAGATGCCCACAAGGTGTTTCTTGGGAAGGCATTTAGAGCGTACCTTATTAGGTCACGGTTTTCAACCTTGTGACCTATTGTGTGAAGACCGTTCATTACCTCCTGGATTCGTGCGTGGAGCAGGGCTGCTGTTTCGTTGTCGGCCATCTTGATAGTGTAGAGTCTATTCAGTAGCAGGTCCCTTTTGCTGATCCTGGTGTCCGAAGTCCCTTCGTGCAGCTCGATTAGTTTTGTCCATAGCTCTCTTGCACTGTTGAAGGGGCCCACTCGGTTCAGCTCTTCCTTTGTCAGTCCGCATTGTAGGGTTTGCGTTGCTTTTGCGTCGGCTTCTATCTTGCGCTTTAGAGTGTTGTCCCACTCCGAGTAGCTTTGTGGAAGTCCTTCCGCATTTCAGGGGATCTCCAGACCGGACTGGATAATGATCCACATGTCCACCTGAGTTTTCAGGTGGACCTCCATGCGACTTTTCCAGTAGGAAAAGTCTTCTCCACTGAAGAGTGGAGGTCTAGCGGTGCTGAATCCCTCTTGCATAGACATTTGTTCTGTAAAAGGAAACTTACAAACAAAAGGGTGTCCCAAGACTTGGTCATGGATTAGCAGTGTGGGATAAAGATAATTAAGTACACAAAAAAAATTAATTAAATTAGAAAAGAAAAAAAAAATTCGAAAAAAAAATTTCAAACTGGTGGTTGCACCAAGTTTGAAAACCCCACTCTGATACCACTTGTTGGATCGTGAAAACCGATAGAGGGGGGGTGAATATCGGAAATCGTTCTTTTTTTCGGAAAACTAAGAGTAACTGCACAGCGGAAATAAAAATAAGAGACACAGCACAAAGACACGGTGGTTTTTACTTGGTTCGGAGCCTGTGTCGACTTCTACTCCAAGGCCCACGGTCGTTGACCGTTTATATTGGGCAATTCTATATTCGCGCAAAATAGTTTACAATAATTGATTACAAATAAGTGCAAAAATAATAATATTAAAATTTCGATCTTCGTTACCGACGTCCGGAGTGGATTGGCTTGTTCGGGGCAGCGGGACGTTGCCGGCTCGAGTTGGAGTGTTTCCGGAGCAAGGCACGAGCGTAGAAGATCGTTGGAGCGTTGAGAGAACTGATGTCCTGAAGCCTTGGTCGAGGGGTCCTTATATAGGGCCAGGGGGCGCCCGGGACGTCGGGGGCGCCCCCCACGTGGCCTTCGATCCGCCAGAGTCTCGGTCGCGTCTGATCCTCTGGATCCGCTTTGACCAGGGCGCCCGGAGCGCTCGGGGCGCCGCTTTGACCGGGTCAAAGTCTTATCGCCTTGGCTTCGAGGGGTTCGGGTTTGATGTATGCGCATGGGGGCGCCCGCAGCGCAGGGGGCGCCCGGGAGAGCGGGGGCGCCCGGGAGCACGGGGGCGCCCGGCCCAGTGTGTATTCGAACCATTCTTCTTGTTACTTGTTTTGTATAGCCCTTGGGGGCGCCCGGGACGCTCCGGGCGCCCTACTCAGCAACTGCCTCTCTCCTTTGAGGCTTTTCGAGCTGCAGACACACGTTCCTTCGGTCCTGCATCCAGGGTTAGTCCAAAACACAATAACATAATAATTTATTAGATTTATACACCCTTAGCTGTCTTGGTTCTGACTTTGGTCTCCAAAATGGAGCCCTAGGTCGAACCGACGCCTACTGTTCCCTCGACGGGGAACGCGTCCTCACCTACTCCTCTCGGGAGAATTTACCTGATGCCAACCGTTCCTTTAGTTGGACTTTTGCCTGACGGTCCTTTGTCAGGTCTTGTAAACTGGCAGTCCTTCGCCAGTTGCCTAGCAGTCCTTCGCTAGGGCTTCGTTGCTGGCAGTCCTTCGCCAGTGCCTAACAGTCCTTCGCTAGGGTTTGATGCTGGCAGTCCTTCGCCAGTTGCCTAGCAATCCTTCGCTAGGGCTTGATGCTGGCAGTCCTTCGCCAGTTGCCTAGCAATCCTTCGCTAGGGCTTTCTTTCCTGGCATTCCTTTGCCAGTGCCTAGCAGTCCTTCGCTAGGGCTTTTCCTGCACACTTGATTAACTTGTTAGAAAACAAAAAAGACTTAACTTTTGACTTATGTTGCTATTATCAAAACACAGGTTTGACTTAGGTGCATTTCTGCACCAACAGTTTCTATCACTTCCGTTATTTTGGTGGTGGATAAGGCTTTGACCGCAACGTGGCAGCCGCCCCATAAGCCTCAGGCGCCCGAGAAGGTTCTATATAAAGGGGTTCAATCCCTTAATGCCGAACATCAACTTTCAATCCGCAAAAGCATTCCGAGTAATGCAAACATACTCAAGTCAAAGCTCTACGACCAAGGAGGCTCCAGGAGAAAGTGTGCTGCTCTTCAGACTTTCGGATTGGCCGAAGCCTCTTTTTTCATTTGGTTTGCATTTTATTTACGAGTCATATTTACTACTTTTTATGCTTGTAGCTTGAACTGTAAGACAGGTTTCTCCGCCTCCGGAAAGTTCGGAAAGGAGACCATTAGTGGACTCACCATTGAGTGCTTAGGCCTTGGATGTACTGACCCTAGGGGTTGGGAACCATGTAAAACCCGCGTGTCTACCTTGCATCTTTCTTTAGTTTATTCTATTTTCCACTGTGTACTAACCTGATAGAAAGACGATTAATGGGAGTTTTCCGACATATTTCGGAAGAATTTTTCAAGTCGATATTTACCCCCACCCCTCTATCGACCGACATCGATCCTACATTAGGTAGTGTAAGAGGGATGAATCGAGCATGAAGCAGGTAAGTGCCTATTGTCGGGAGCATAGGGAGCACATTTAGATGACAACTTGACTAGGCATAGAGATTGAAACTTGAAAGACTATGACCACTTATAGCACTAAGCAAAGAGAACTACTACTTAGGTCACACTCAGATTGTTTAGATATCATGCTTACAAATGAAACTATTTGATAGAGTTAAATTAATTCACTAAAGATGATGATCCACCAATAATAACACATGAGTTTAGATTGCGAGTTTTGTTTGAGGACAAGCAAAGGCTTAAGTCTAGCGATGTGATGTACGTAGATTATATATGATTTTATGCACTTTTTAACCCACATCTGATTGTATTTCATGAGATGATCTACTTTATCACACCCTATTTCTTTACGAATTTGCTACTTTTACTATCTTGGTTCAGAGAATTGCTCTTTGTTGGTTTTCATTGATAGGAAGCGATTTGGAGCTGAACGGATGTGAAATGGAGCAAGATGATCACCAGAGCAAGAGCTAGAGTTGGACTGAAGCCGTGTGAGATCACACGGCCATGTAACCCCACATGGCACAGTCGTGCCATCTTGGCATGGGCATGTGGTACTTCTTGAGGTAGGTCGTACCCCCAGGCATGGCCATGCCTGATCAGTAGTGGATAGCACGGCCAGGCCGTGCTACCCATTTGTAGGTAGGCACAAGGCCGGGTTGTGCCACCCTGTCATGACCCATGCCTCTCCCCTTGCATCCGATGATCCATCCACCTCCGGAGTGAGGAGATCCTTCAAGAAGATTGGTGACACGTCGATAAGCTTTCTTCTCCCTTTCCCTCTTGTTTAGGGTTGTAGAACCTTAATATTTTGTCTTCTTGTTGTATCCTCATTTGCAATGAAGTAGATTCTTCATATCTAGGATGTAGGGAATAGTTAGAATGTGATAATGTTGTATGAACTATGTATTTTGCATATCCTTGTTCGATGACATATTTATTGCCTTATTCTATGTATATTATGCCTTGTATGTATTTATTGAAATATGTGAATGGTGAATACATGTAGTTATGAGGGTTTGGCCGTCATGTAGAGGGAGTGTCCGAGATTGTATGACTATTTAATGTAGAACAGTGTGCATAAGGAATTGCATCACAAATTTTGCTCAGGCAAATGGAGAATCACTATTTGATGTATAAGACAAATTCAAAGTTTTATTAAGATAGTGTCCTTATCATGGTTTGGAAAGATGGCTGACAGTGCACATATTCTACACGGGGATTTCTTTCCCAGAAAAGTCATTATTGGATTCAGTTGTAGGAGGTTCTTTGAAGAACAAAAGTTTGGATGAAGCGTTGGATTAATTAAGCTAGTGATATTAAACCTCCAAGAGTGGACAGCTAAAAATGTGAAGACATCTTCCTAAAAAAATCCAAGAATCACAAGCTACCACCCAAGAAGGTTGAAAATCAAAAAGAGATCATCATCAAGTCACAGAATGAGAGGTTCAAACAATTGTAGGCCAAGATAGACCAACTGACTTCACAATGCCTCCATCCCACTCAACCAAGATCTATTGAGCAATGTAATGCTTTCAAGCTTAAAGGTAGACAGAGTTCCAAAGCACTTATGGAAAGAGAAGAATACAATGAATCATAAAAATCTAACTCCTATCCCTCTAGTGAAAGTAGTAGGTCATCTGTACCATTCCCACAACAATTGGTGGAGTCAAGTCTAGGGAAGAATATTGGACCTCCATCACTTAATCAAAAAAGAATTGTGGGAAGGAATCAGAAACCCATTTTGATGCATCAATAGATGACTTATGTACCACCAGTTCCTTCTCCACAAAGGCAAGTGAAGATTATGAGCGACAAAAAATTTAACAAATTCTGTGATGATAATACTTTCTTATTTGTGAATGATAATGAATTTTCTGATGATGATGAAATAGTCACTTGCAAATTTATTGGAATACTTAATAATGAAAAGTTGTTTAATGAGGATGAATAATCTAAAATTTTTGATGAATTTGTCGATCCTTCAGATGTAGATGTTGATGTTAGTGGGCTCTTCACCACTTATGATGATGTTGATATGATGGGAACAACTAATGTAAGCTATGGAAGAAATGTCCCAAGAATCGTGCCTTTTTATCACACAACCATTTGACTCTTTGAAAGTTGAAGGAATTGAAATGGTTGAGGATATGTGGGTAGGGACTTGTGCAATGGAACCAAAGCCCAAATAATCACCTGTAGGCCTGATTACGCTGGCTAGAGGGGGTGAATATCCCTAAAAAGTTAAACTTTATCTTTTTCTAGTTCTTAACAAAGATAGAAGTTAGTTGATAAAAAAACATAAGAAAATAACAACACAAAACTGAAGAGACAGTAGAATTTTACTTGGTTTGCAATCTAAGTGGTTGCTAATCCAAGGTGATGAAAGCTTACTAGAATTTCTCCTTCTTTATAGGCGGAGAAGTCTCTTACACTTATTGAAAGCACAAAACACTTAAGCGTAGAATTAAAAAAATTACAATTGAATTGATGAATAATTCTGAGCTATGGGGCTCTATTTATAGAGCATGGAAGACTTATCAAAATGCTGACGTGGCACCTCACGGGCGCCTAACTTAGGTCTAAGGTTATCCATGTCGAAACGGTCGTTAAAAGGCTAATTGACTTCTCGGGCACTCGACTGCAACACCGGTGCCTAGACACCTGAGCGCCAAGTTCACTCAGGTGCTTGTATTCCCGGTCGCCTGAGTTCACTCAAGCGCCTAGTTCTGGAGTTTTGGTCAACCTTTGATTGACCAATCATTTGGTACAACTTTTATATGATTCTCTGCCTCTCCGTAGTTGAGCTCATCCAAACCCAACTTTGGCCTTCTCCTCGAACGGGCTTCCTCCCCAGCTTCTCGTCTCTCGGACGTCACGTACATCCTTCTTGTCTACCGGTATACTCTTCCGTAGTCTTTTCATCCCTCGGATGTACCAAGCCTATCGCTCCCTTCCTGTGTCATTCTTCTTGTCGGCTGCATCTTCGGCTCATCTTCCTATGATCCTAAGCTCTTGCACACTTAGACACAAGGTATCAAACCAACAGGACCTATCTTGAGTCGATTGATCACATTAAAATTATTCTGGGGTGCTTACATTGCCATTTTCAGAGGGACCACCACTCAAACAAGTATTAGAGCCACTACACGACCATGAGGAAGTCACATCCATGTGTTTGGAACTTTTAGGTAACTCTCAGCAATGCAAGGTTAGTATATCTAGTGAAGTTTTGGAAAACATCATAGAGCTACCCATAATTAATTTTGTTGGATGTGATTCAATTTTTGATACATACTCAGTTAATTCTATTATAGTTCTAGTTATTTCTTATATTACATGCTTGTGGGAGATATGTTCTTTAGTTGGGTGTGCACATTTTTGTAGGGCCGAAGATTGCATCCTTAATCTGAATCGTCTCCGACCACCAGAAAGATTATTCAAGGAGACAATAAAGGAGAGAATTTTACTGTTGAAGCGATCTATGGTCCGGAGTGACCATGAGTTTTGATGTTTGAGCAAAGGGTTTAAGTAAGGTTTTCCCTTGTGATCTAATATTTATATTTGAGTGTGCAGGATGTACAGGTTACACATATTGGCTTAGCTGGACGGCCTCGATACGGTGAAGGGTGGCATGGAGACAAGCTGCGGGCTTGTGTGCGCACCTGAGGGACTATGGAGAGCAGGAACGATGAGCTGAGGGGCACGGACTTTGAGGCATGCGTGAAGGATGGCATGGGGGCAAGCTGGAGGCTTGCGTGCATCTGAGGGATGGGAGCCGAAGATGAAGAGGGCACGAAGGCAATAGTCGAGACTGCTGATGAGGAGTCAAGTGAGTCATGAGGGTACGAGTGCTGTGTGTTGTACTAGGAAAATCCTAGGGTTCGAGTGCTGAGAGAAGTGTACTCAGGAAGGGAAACCCTAGGTGTGTGAGTGGACCAGTCGACTGCTCTTGGGGCAGTCGACTGATAAAACTCACAGAAAGGAAGTCGACCCTAGACCAGTCGACTGCTCCAGGGGAAGTCGACTGGTGGCACTCAGAATTCGAACGTTGGGTGTCAACGGCCGAATTTGTGTGAGGGCAGTCGACTGGTCGACTGGTGGTGGCCAAATAGAAGGTAAGTCCTATTTAAGAGGGCTTCATTTTGGCCGGGATCTTTGATGAAACAAGCTTGGTTAAGGCTTGTTAATAGTCTCTGGTGGTCAGATATTGTCGAGGTGTTGTGGCGAAGTTTCTCCACCCACAAGGAGCGACAAGGGCTAGCCGGAGGTTATCCGGGGAGTGATCCACCGAAGGATTCTTGGATTAGTCACCCTTATGGGTGGATACCAAGTAAATCGGTATTGTTAGCATTGCTTTCTTGTTGTTAGTTTTATTCTTTTGTATTTCCGATTGCGGAGGTATCCCAAGTTCACCTCATTTACATTTCAGTTTTATTTTGTTTAGTAGTGTAATATTCTATTTTGTTTATTTTCAGGCCAATAACATCCCTAGCCAGTCGTGGAAGCCTCCATGAGCATGGAAAGAATTTGAAGCCAAAGGCTGGAATTTTCCAAAGCAGGGGTCGTGTCTATTTGACATGGGTTGTGTCCCCTTAGTACGTTACATGACACGATCGTGTCTCCTGCTTAGTCCTCTAACATGCCCTGACCGTGCCCCTAAGGCATGATCATGTCTCTTGGGTAGAGACTTCCATGCCATGGTCGTGTCATCTAGGCACGGTCGTGCCTCTTCGCTTCACACGGTTGTGTGAGTTCTCACACAACCGTGCTTCCTCTGCTGACCAACTGCAATGCTCTTTTTCTTCTCCTTTCTCCTAACCCTAACACTCAACTTGATTTTCTTGTCTAAATTTTGTTGTGTAGGATTCAATAATGAGTAGGAGATACAACTATAAGATTGAGGGATAATTTTGGAATAGAATGACTCAAACATGTTGCATGCATCACTTGGTAATTTCCCTTACTCTTAAAACTCCTCTATATTAATTTTGGCTTTTATTGGGACTATGAAAAGTTTAAGTCTGGGTGCATCAATGTTTTTTTGTTAGTGTTAGCTAGTCTTTATTATATTTCTTTTGCATAATAAAATTGTCTACTTGCACCAATCATCACATTAATTTTGTCTTATTCTTAAGTAAAAATTCTAATATGCTTATTCTTGACTTATGTTATTTGATTTTAGTGCTAGTATGTTTGGTGAATGATTTTTCTCCATCTTTAGTATATGAAGTGAGTAAAGTTTTTATTGAAAATATTTAAGTGATGGTCTAGTTTTAGGATCTCCCTTCACCTTGTCCAGTTTGGATAGTAGATAACTCAATAAATAGTCATAATTCATAGAACTTGTTAATACTTGTATTCCCTTGGTAATCTCTTAAACCACATCTTGGTTACTAGATAAGGCTCAGGTCATGCCAACTCACTTAGAAAATCAATATCCCTATATTTGTATTTGTATATATACATATGTGTTAGTGCTACACTTGTAAAGCACCAAAAAAAAGAAAAGAAAAAATATTTAAAAAGCATTTCAATAAGGGATAATATTGTGAGTGGAAATAAGCAGCTTACCCTTTTAAGACTGAGTTAGGTTACTGAGGAAATAAATGTTATATTTCTCTTGACTGAGCATGCCTTTGAGACCATGCGTAGTTTGAGAGGGATGAATGAAGCGTGAGACAGATAAGTGCCTATTGTCAAGAGAATATTGAGCACAGTTAGATGACAACTTAACTAGGCATAGAGATTGAAACTTGAAAGACTATGGTCACTCATTGCACTAAGCATGGAGAACTACTACTTAGGTCATACTCAGACTGTTTTGGTATTATGATTATCAATGAAACTTTTTGATAGAGTTAGATTGATTCACTAAGGATGATGATGCACTACATAGACATATGAGTTTAGATTATGGATTTTTATTTGACTACAAGTAAAGGTTTATGTAATGCCCGGAAATTTTTCAGAATTTTTCCAAAATAAAAAGAAATTAAAATTTTCTTTTGTAAAGTAAAAAGGGTCAAAACCGAGGCTCGAACCAAGGACCCTTAGTATAGTAATTAGTTTAATTTTCCATTAGGTGGTGGTAAAGCATAACATTAAGATATGGAAACGATTTAAGATAAGTGCAAGTAAGCACCTAAGCACCTATTCATGGAAGTTGCTTCAACTTCCACTTACCACTTAGTATATAAGGAATAGAAAGAGAAGAAATGAAAAGTTTCCTCACTTTTTCTTCTTCCTCTTGAGTAAGAGAACCTAGGGTTTTTCATTTCTTCTTTGTGCCTAAGTATTGGTGACCGTACGAAGGACGTGGGCGTGGGGTAGATCCTGAAGGAAGTTTCCACACTAGACCTAGCACTTAGTATAGTGAGTTAGTAAGTAACAAGGTAAGTAGATCACTCACCTGCAGTAAAAGTTGTTCTCGTACGATTTTAGTTTTCGTAGAACTTAAATTCTAAGCCTTTTATGTGTGTGATCTGACTATAGCAAGACCAAGGTCTTGATTTGCCCCAAAACGAGTTTTGGGATTAGGGCACGCAAGGTGCTCATTGAAAAGTACAGAGTAAGACCGAGGTCATACTAAGCCCCAGAACGAGTTCTAGGGCTAAGGCACGCAAGGTGCATTGAGGAGTATAAGACCAAGGTCTTGATATGTCTCAAAATAAATTTTAGGAACATTACTTTTCAAGTGCAAAGAATATGCAAAGTAAGCATTATAAGTACAAGCATTACAAATTTTAAGTATATTACTTTTGTAAGTGGCATGTACCGGGCCGAGGCTCACAGAGATCTAGGCGAGCCTAGTAGAGATGCTCTATTAGGGTTCGATGGCTAGCTACCCCGAAACCATTTAGGGATGCACGCATTGGTACTATGTCGGGCCCAACAGCTGGATGCTTATTTATTTTAAAGTATAAGAGTATACAAGTTTTCAAGTTTTCAAAAGCAAGCATTTGTTTCAAGCTTGTTAAGCATTTTTTTTTCATTTCAATCAAGGTTTTCAAATGCAAGCATGTGTTACAAGCATATTCATGTTACGTATGTTTTTAAGCAAGCATTCTTTTGACCAATAGCATGTTTTATCTAGATTGCATGTTTTGTGAGAACATGGTCTATTTACCAAGCAATTTGTTTATAGTTTGCATTCTTTTGCTGTAGATAATGGTAAAGAAAGGATATAGTCAAGGAGGCTACGGAAGGATGATTGGTGTCAGTGGCGGCAGAGCCGTGGAGTGAGAACTTGGGATGAAACTTGCTAGTGTTTTTGTAACACCCAATAATTTTCGTGAATTATTAGGAATTTTTCTGAATTTTATAGCATTTTTCAGATTAAAATAAAAAGAAAAAAAATAAGGGGTCGGGTGGGGCTTGATCCCGCGACCACAGGGCAAAGCAAGCCCTTAAGTGAGTCCGAATAACCAGAAGGGCGGGGATATCAAGCACAAAAAGGGATGAAGCCAATTAATGTTATAGGTAAGTTAGGCTTTTTCATGAAGAGGTATTTAAACTTCCGCTTAAGTTGTGTTAAGACCCCATTAGGTTTTTGGAGGCTGCGCGAATAGGGGGTTTGGGGGCTGCGAAAACAAGGGTTTTCTTCCTCCTTTTTCTTCCTCTTGAGTGGAGAACCTAGGGCTTCTTCCCTAGGGCCAAGGAGTGGAGTTTCCTCGCAAGGAAGAGAAGAGGAGTCCTACGCTAGGTTTTTTCGAAATACTTAGTGAGTTTTCTTCAAGAAAAAGGGTAAGTAGATCACTCACCTGCAATAGAAGTAGTTTCCGTTATGTCGTTTCCGATGTAGAACCTTGATTTTATGATCTAAGTGCATATTTTAAGTTTATGCTAATTGCGTGTCTTAAGTTTATAAAGAGAACATGTTTATTAACTTAGAACTTGGTTTTGATTAAGTTTTGGTTGTGTGACCTAAGTATGATAAGACTAAATTCTTGAAATGTCCCAAAAATGAGTTTTGGGTTAAGGGCACGCAAGGTGCTCGATGAAAGTTCCAAGTAAGAAAGGTAAAGTTTATAGTGCAAAATTTATGCAAAAAGAAAGATAGCTTGATAAGTATAAGCATATTGAGTAAGAAAGCATTTTACTTTTGTAAAGTGACATGTACCGGGCAAATGAGAGGCCCACAGAAAGTTAGAAGGAAGCTCTAATAGGGTGCGGTGGCTAGCTACCCCGAAACCTATTAGGGATGCGCGCATTGGTACATTGATACCATGGTACAGTGTCAAGGCCTGAGAAAGTTGATTATTATTTTGAAGTATATGAGTATATGTAAGTGTTTCAATTTTCTTAAGTGCATGTTTTTGGTTATGTATGTTGACATGACTATGTTATAAGCATGTTAAAGAGAAAGAGCAAAGAAGTTAGTGTTCTAAAGTATGGAAATGTATCATTAGTAAGTTTTAAAAGAAATCATGAGCATGTTAAGTTTGCAAGTGTTTTGATGCTAGTAAATGTTTTCAAGCATGATTGAGCATGATAAGTGTATGAAAGTTCCCATGTGCAAATATTTCCAAGTGCATGTATTTTGAAGCAAGCATTCTTTGAAAAGAGCATGTTTATCATTTATCGTATGGATTTGTGAGCTAGGATTTACTTACTAAGCAATTCGCTTATTAGTTGCATTTCCTTCTATTGCAGACAAAGGTAAAGATAAAGCATAAGTTAAGGAGGCGAACGGGACTTGCATTGATGTTCAGTGGCGGCGGAACCGTGGAAGTGATCTTTGGGATAAGTCTTAGAGGCGTTTTGATTTATAGAAACTCATGGTTGATGTTTTGGATTGGTAGGATGTGATCACCTTATTTAAACTTTACATGAAGTCAAAGTTGGGTACAAAGTTAGTAGAGATTGCATGTGTTTTGATAAGTTTGTTAAATTTCATAGAAATCCTAATTTCAAGTTATTGGATTCGTTTTGAGTTGTTAAGATGCTTATAAAACTAGTATGGAGTGTAGATTTGGAGTTGTTTCATTATATGCATTAGAAGTGTGTGAATAGTGGACCCTTGAAAGGAGTTCCCAGGTCTGAAACTGCAGTTTTCAAGCGTGCCTGTCGACTGGTTCAGAACCAATCGACTGCGATATCGAACAGAACCTTCTGTTCGATGCACCAGTCGACTGCCATGAGGCCAGTCGATTGGTGCCGGGCACAGAATGTTTCTGTGGCCGATACCAGTCGACTGGCCTTATAGCAGTCGACTGGTGATATTGAAAAGAAAGTGTTGTAGGGCAGATGGTTAGTGCTTTAGTTTTACAACTAAGAGGTCTAGGAATCAAATCCTTGCAAAGCAAATAAAATTAAAGTTTTTTTTTAAAAGAAAAAAAAATTTCAGAGCAAGTTAAGGGAAGCCAAGTAGTTGTAACCTAAGGCTAAGGATAAGGTAAAGTTAAGGTTAAGTAAAAGTGATGTCCCCTTTAAGGGAGAGAAGTTAAGGGGTCGTCACAGAGTGGTATCAGAGCAAAAGGTTCCACCCCTCCGCCACACTGACATCAAGCATCAATCCTGCCGCCTGCCAAATAAGAAGTTCATATGTTGTAGTTTTTGTATACTTTTCATTATTGACTACTAGTATCAGTAAGTGAAAGATGATAAGGAAGTATGTTAGTATTATTATATGTTGTTATGTGCATGATCAGTATATGCTATATGAGTAAGATGATAAGATATGACATATCATGATATGAGTATGATGATATGAGAATGATGATAGTGAAGTAATGTAATGTCCTTAGTGAAGTAATGTCATTATTCTCTTTATGAGATAATTGTAACACCCAATAATTTTCTGGTATTATTAGGGATTTTTCAGAATTTTTCTAGCATTTTTCGGAATTAAAATAAAAAGAAAAAAATTAAAGGGTCGAGTGGGGATTGATCTCGCGACCACACGAGAAGCAAATCCTTAAGCAAGCTTGGCTAACCAGCTAGGCAAGGGTATCAAGCACAAAAAAGAGTCAAGCGAAATAATATTATAGTTGATTTAGCCCGTTTCATGAAGAGGTATTTAAACTTCCATTTAAGTTGAGTTAAGACCCCATTAGGGCTTGGAGGAGGCCGCGCGAGCAAGGTGGGAGGCTGCGAAAACAGGGAAGAAAAGGAGAGTTTTCTCCTCCTTCTTCTTCCTCTTAAAGTAGAAAACCTAGGGCTTCTTCCCTAGGGCCAAGGGTGAAGTTTTCTTGCAAAGGAAGAGGAAAAGAACCCTACGCTAGGAATTTCGAGATACTTAGTGAGTTTTCTTCAAAAAAAAGGGTAAGTAGATCACTCACCTGCAATATAAGTAGTTTCGTCATGTATTTCTCATTGTAGAACCATGTTTGTGATCTAAATGCATGCTTTAAGATTATGGTTTTCTTATTTGTGTGTTTTAAGTTCCTAAAGAATACATGTTTTATCATAGAATATGAATTGGAGTAAGTTTTTGTGTATGTGACCTAAGTATGACAAGAGTAAGTTCTTGAAAAGTCCCAAAAAGGAGTTTTGGGGTTAAGGGCACGCAAGGTGCTCGATGAAAGTTCCAAGTAAGAAAAGGTAAAGGTTTATAGTGCAAGATTTATGAAAAAGAAAGTTAGCTTGATAAATACAAGCATTATGAGTAAGAAAGTCCCAAAAATGAGTTTTGGGGTTAAGGGCACGTAAGGTGCTCGATGAAAGTTCCAAGTAAGAAAAGGTAAAGGTTTATAGTGCAAGATTTATGAAAAAGAAAGTTAACTTGATAAATACAAGCATTATGAGTAAGAAAGTCCCAAAAATGAGTTTTGGGGTTAAGGGCACGCAAGGTGCTCGATGAAAGTTCCAAGTAAAAAAAGGTAAAGGTTTATAGTGCAAGATTTATGAAAAAGAAAGTTAGCTTGATAAATACAAGCATTATGAGTAAGAAAGTATTTTACTTTTGTAAAGTGACATGTACCGGGCAAATGAGAGGCCCACAGAAAGTAAGAAAGAAGCTCTAATAGGGTGCGGTCGCTAGCTACCCCGAAACCTATTAGGGATGCGCGCATTGGTACACTGATACCAGGTACAGTGTCAAGGTCTGAGAAAGTTGATTATTATTTTGAAGTATATGAGTATATGTAAGTGTTTTCAGTTTAAGCATATGTTTTGCTATGTATGTTGACATTGTTATGTTACAAGCATGTTAAAGAGCAAGAGCAAGGAAGTTAGTGGTTTAAAGTATGGCAATGCATAAGTAGCAAGTCTCAAAAGAAATTATGAGCATGCTAGATTTGCCAATGTTTTAGTGCTAGTAAATGTTTTCAAGCATGATTGAGCATGATAAGTATGTGCAAGTTTCCATGTGTAAGTATTTCAAAGTGCATGTGTTTTGAAGCAAGCATTATTTGAAAAGAGCATATTTATCATTGATCGCATGGATTTGTGAGTTAGGATTTACTTACTAAGCAAATCGCTTATTAGTTGCATTTCCTTCTATTGCAGACAAAGGTAAAGAAAAAGCATAAGTCAAGGAGGCGAACGAGACTTGCATAGATGTTCAGTGGCGGCGGAACCGTGGAAGAGATCTTTGGGCTAAGTCTTGTAGAACATGTCTTTTGGTGTTTTGAATTGATAGAATGAATGACTTTGTTTAAACCTTGCATAGAGACAAAGTTGGGTACAAACTCTAGTCTAGAGTTCATATATTTTGATAGCTTATTTACTTCCGCAAAAGTCCTAATTGCAAGTTTATAAGGTTGTTTTGAGTTGCTAAAATGTTTATAAAACTAGTATAGAGTATAGAAATGGAGTTATGGCTTTGTATGTCTTGAAAGTATATATTTTCTAGATCGTTGGAGATAGTTTTCAGTTCAGAAATGCTGGTTTTCAGGCGTGTCAGTCGACTGGTTCAGAACCAGTCGACTGCCCTATCGAACAGAAAGTTTCTGTTTGATGCACCAGTTGACTGCCATGAGGCCAGTCGACTGGTGCCGGGCACAGAAAGTTTCTGTGGCCGATACCAGTCGACTGGCTATTTAGCAGTCGACTGGTACTATTGAAAAGAAGTGGTATAGAGCAGTTGGTTAGTGCTTCAGTTTTACAATTAAGAGGTCTAGGGGTCAAATCCTTGCAAAGCAAAAATAAAATGAAACTTTTTTTAAAAAAAGTTGTTTTTGGAAAAAAAAGAAAAAAAAAATTCATAGCAAGTTAAGGGAAGTCAAGTAGTTATAACCTAAGGCTAAGAATAAGGTAAAGTTAAGGTTAAGTAAAAGTGACGCCCGCCTTAAGGAAGAGAGAGAGAAGTTAAGGAGGCGGGTCGTCACAATAATAGTAAGAGAATGACAAGTTGACGTCCTAGAAAGGCTCAAAACGAGGAGCGAGCTTCTAGAGGGTAAAAGACAGAGTCAGTACCACCACCAAATCTCTTAGAGGTGGTGGTGCAGTTACAGAAATAGTTAACAGAACAACAGCAAGTTATTACCACCTTAATGGCTAACTAGCAGGCTGCTCCCATTACTCCGCTGGTGGAGAATATAGTAGCACCAGTTGTGACCGAAGATCCATCGGTTACATCTGTAGTCCCGGCAAGGGGGGTACGACAAGAAGTATACCTCATCTAGTGGCAGATATTGAAGCCAGGGAACTTCTCATGCACAACCGAACCATGGGATGCTCAAGCATGGTTCAAGTCTTTAGAAAACATAGTAGAGCTACTGGACTGGCTTGAAGTAGAGAAGATAAAGTGTGCATTTTTCTGCCTTACGGGAGATGCTAGAATATAGTGGGAGAGAGTCAAGGTCAAGAGAAATGTCAGCTAGATGACATGGGCCGACTTCGAGACTGAGTTCTTCGAAGAATACTTTCACATGCGAGTAACCAACAAGCACTATGATGAATTCATGGAGTCCAGACAATGAGAACTATCCGTGGATGAAGCAGTGAAGATGTTTAAGTGGTTAGCTCATCTGTGCCCAGAGCTAGTTAGCACTGAAAAAGAAAGAGTCAGACTAATGTTGAAAATTTGAAGGCCTGAGATAGCGTTAAATGTGGCCAGCGGTGTTAAGAGGCCACAACCCTCCGAAGAACTGATAAGTAGTGCTTTGATCACTGAGCACTACTTAAACAGTACAAAGGCCACCAGAAATGTTGAATGATGAAGTTCTTAACAACCATACATTCGGGAGAGGTCATGGCATCTACTCAGTGGCTACGAGCTGTATTAATTCAAATTTCCAACCGAGAGCTCTATAGTGATTTAGTAGTCCTTGAGATGAAGGATTTCGATCATTTTAGGGATGGATTTCTTGAGCAAGTATAGTGCCTCTAATGAATGCCGCAAAAGAAAAATCAAGTTCACACCAGAAGCAGAACCTCCATTTGAGTTTATTGGAGACCCAAAGTGAAAGACAAAAAGGTTCTTATCTACCTTACAAGTTCAGAGAATGTTAGAGAAGGGGTGTTCTGGTTTTCTAGCTCATATAGTAGATGCAAGTCAAAGAGAAGGATTAAAGAAAGAGGAAGTGAGGGTAGTCTGTGACTATCCGGAGGTGTTTCCTGAAGAGTTACTAGGACTCCCTCCCAATCGAGATATTGAATTTGAAATTGAGTTTGTTCCAGGAACCAACCCAATTTCAAAGGCACCTTATCGCATGGCACCAGCAGAACTGAAAGAGCTACAAGAACAGTTACAAGAGCTGCTCGACAAGGGTTTCATCCGCCCTAGTCATTCCCCTTGGGGAGCTCCTGTGTTGTTCGTCAAGAAGAAAGATGGATCCATGCGAATGTGCATAGATTATCGAGCCTTGAATAAGGTAACCATCAAGAACAGATATCCCTTGCCAAGGATAGATGATTTATTCGATCAGTTGAAGGGAGCCACGGTGTTCTCCAAAATAGATCTGCGATCAGGTTACCATCAACTCAAAGTGAAGGAGAGTGATGTGCCAAGGACTGCTTTCAGTACAAGATATGGGCACTAAGAGTTTGTGGTCATGCCCTTTGGAGTGACAAACGCCCCTGCGACGTTTATGGATCTAATGAATAGAGTGTTCAAGGACTTTCTTGACAAGTTCGTCATTGTCTTCATTGATGATATCCTAGTGTATTCAAAGACTCAGGAAGAGCATGACGAACACCTGAAGATAGTGTTGCAGACCTTACATCAGAGGGAGCTGTACGCCAAATTCTCAAAGTGTGAGTTTTGGCTTGACCAGGTGGCCTTTCTAGGCCACATCATTTCCAAAGAAGGCATTATGGTAGACCCAGCCAAGATTGAAGCAGTTAGTAATTGGAGTCGACCAACGAATACTAGTGAGATCAGAAGTTTTCTGGGTTTAGCAGGGTACTATAGAAGGTTTGTAGAGGACTTTTCAAAGATAGCTTCTCCACTTACAACCCTTACCAGAAAGAATAAGAAATATGAGTGGACTGAAGATTGTGAGCAGAGTTTTCTTGAGTTGAAGAAGACACTGACAAGCACTCCTATTCTTACAGTACCCGAAGGTGATAAGAGCTTTGATATATACAGTGATGCATCAAAGCTAGGACTTGGAGCCGTACTTATGCAAGAAGGCAAAGTCATAGCTTATGCTTCCAGGCAACTCAAGGATTATGAAAAGAATTATCCCACTCATGATCTGGAGTTGGCAGCTGTAATCTTCGCTCTAAAAATATAAGACTTGTGCCACCTTGATGTCCTTGTCAGCATTATCACCACCATTACAGAAGGAAATAGTAGATTATGGAGTTGAGATCATTTATGGGCAGTTAGCTCTATTGACACTAGAGTCAACCTTGCTTGAAGACATACAGAAAGAGCAAGCTGAGGATTCTGATATCCAAAGGATCAAGCAAGAGATACAAGAAGGAGAAAGTAAAGAGTTTAGAGTATCTGACAGTGGGATACTCTATTATGGTGACCATTTATGTGTACCCAATCATAAAGAGCTGAGAAAGAAGATTCTTGAAGAGGCCCATGGAACTCCCTACTCAATGCATCCTGGTTCCACTAAGATGTACCAGGATTTAAAAAGCAAATTTTGGTGATCAGGGATGAAGAGAGACATAGCTAAGTATGTCAGCACCTGCCTGACATATCAGAGAGTTAAAGCAGAACACTAGAGACCAGGAGGTGTCCTACAGCCCATTCAGATTCTAGAGTGGAAATGGGAAGACATAGCCATGGATTTCATAGTTGGTCTACCAAAGACAACTAATGGCTATGACGCTATTTGGGTAATAGTAGACAGATTGACCAAGTCTGCCCACTTCTTGGCAATCAAAGTGTCTTATTCGATTGAAAGATTAGCCCAGCTATATGTACAGGAAGTGATCCGACTACACGGAGTCCCGAAGACCATTATCTCTGATAGAGATGGTCGTTTCACTTCACACTTTTGGGAGTGCGTACAGACAGCGCTAGGCACCAAACTGAAGTTTAGCATAGCTTTCCATACCCAGACTGATGGACAGACAGAGAGAGTGAATCAAATTCTAGAAGATATGCTCAGAGCTTGTACTTTAGATTTCAAAGGCAATTGGTGCAAATATTTATGTTTAGCTGAGTTTGCCTACAATAACAGTTACCAAGCCACTATTGGTATGACACCCTATTGAGCTCCTTATGGTAGGAAGTGTAGATCTCCCCTCTGTTGGTATAAAGGTAGTGAGAAGAAAGAAATGGGGTCTCAGACTGACCTTATAGATGATACCACATAAGCTATAAAGAGCATCCGCCAGAGAATAGAAGCTGCTCAGAGTAGGCAGAAGAGTTATGCCGATGTACGCCGTAGACCGTTAGAGTTTGAAGTTGGGGATACAGTTTTCCTCAAAGTAGCTCCTATGAAGGGTGTAATGAGATTCGGTAAGAAAGGCAAGCTAAGTCCTCGATACATAGGAACCTACCTAGTGACGAAAAGAGTTGACAAAGTAGCTTATGAGTTGGAGCTACCTCCAGAGATGTCAGCAATACACAATGTGCTCCATGTCTCAATGCTAAAGAAGCATATCCCAGATGTCAACCAAGTGATTGAGGCACAGATGGTACAAGTTCAAGAAGATCTCAGTTATGAAAGTCGACCTATTCAGATAATAGATCGAGCAGATAAGAAGTTGAGGAATAAAGTGGTACCACTAGTAAAAGTCTTATGGCTGAATCAGAAGTATGAAGAGGCAACTTGGGAATCAGAAGATAGCATGAGGCAAAGGTATCCAGAGCTGTTCTAAGTTCGAGGATGAACTTTTTATAAGGTAGGGAGGATTGTAACACCCAATAATTTTTGTGAATTATTAGGAATTTTCTGAATTGTATAGTATTTTTCAGATTAAAATAAAAAGAAAAAAAATAAGGGGTCGGGTGGGGTTTGATCCCGCGACCACAGGGCAAAGCAAGCCCTTAAGTGAGTCCAGATAACCAGAAGGGCGGGGATATCAAGCACAGAAAGGGATGAAGCCAATTAATGTTATAGGTAAGTTAGGCTTTTTCATGAAGAGATATTTAAACATACGCTTAAGATGTGTTAAGACCCCATTAGGTTTTTGGAGGCTGCGCGAACAGGGGGTTTGGGAGCTACGAAAACAAGGGAGAAAACAAGGGTTTTCTTCCTCCTTTTTCTTCCTCTTGAGTGGAGAACCTAGGGCTTCTTCCCTAGGGCCAAGGAGTGGAGTTTCCTCGCAAGGAAGAGAAGAGGAGTCCTACGCTAGGTTTTTTCGAAATACTTAGTGAGTTTTCTTCAAGAAAAAGGGTAAGTAGATCACTCACCTGCAATAGAAGTAGTTTCCGTTATGTCGTTTCCGATGGAGAACCTTGATTTTATGATCTAAGTGCATGTTTTAAGTTTATGCTAATTGTGTGTCTTAAGTTTATAAAGAGAACATATTTATTAACTTAGAACTTGATTTTGATTATGTTTTGGTTGTGTGACCTAAGTATGATAAGACTAAATTCTTGAAAAGTCCCAAAATTGAGTTTTGGGTTAAGGGCACGCAAGGTGCTCGATGAAAGTTCCAAGTAAGAAAGGTAAAGTTTATAGTGCAAAATTTATGCAAAAAGAAAGATAGCTTGATAAGTATAAGCATATTGAGTAAGAAAGTATTTTACTTTTGTAAAGTGACATGTACCGGGCAAATGAGAGGCCCACAGAAAGTTAGAAGGAAGCTCTAATAGGGTGCGGTGGCTAGCTACCCCGAAACCTATTAGGGATGCGCGCATTGGTACATTGATACCATGGTACAATGTCAAGGCCTGAGAAAGTTGATTATTATTTTGAAGTATATGAGTATATGTAAGTGTTTTAATTTTCTTAAGTGCATGTTTTTGGTTATGTATGTTGACATGATTATGTTATAAGCATATTAAAGAGAAAGAGCAAAGAAGTTAGTGTTCTAAAGTATGGAAATGTATCATTAGTAAGTTTCAAAAGAAATCATGAGCATGTTATGTTTGCAAGTGTTTTGATGCTAGTAAATGTTTTCAAGCATGATTGAGCATGATAAGTGTATGAAAGTTCCCATGTGCAAATATTTCCAAGTGCATGTATTTTGAAGCAAGCATTCTTTGAAAAGAGCATGTTTATCATTTATCATATGGATTTGTGAGCTAGGATTTACTTACTAAGCAATTCGCTTATTAGTTGCATTTCCTTCTATTGCAGACAAAGGTAAAGAAAAAGCATAAGTTAAGGAGGTGAACGGGACTTGCATTGATGTTCAGTGGCGGCGGAACCGTGGAAGAGATCTTTGAGATATGTCTTAGAGACGTTTTGATTTATAGAAACTCATGGTTGATGTTTTGGATTGGTAGGATGTGATCACCTTATTTAAACTTTACATGGAGTCAAAGTTGGGTACAAAGTTAGTAGAGATTGCATGTGTTTTGATAAGTTTGTTAAATTTCGTAGAAATCCTAATTTCAAGTTATTGGATTTGTTTTGAGTTGCTAAGATGCTTATAAAACTAGTATGGAGTGTAGATTTGGAGTTGTTTCATTATATGCATTGGAAGTGTGTGAATAGTGGACCCTTGAAAGGAGTTCCCAGGTCTGAAACTGCAGTTTTCAGGCGTGCTTGTCGACTGGTTCAGAACCAGTCGATTGCGATATCGAACAGAACCTTCTGTTTGATGCACCAGTCGACTGCCATGAGGCCAGTCGACTAGTGCCGGGCTCAGAAAGCTTCTGTGGCTGGTACCAGTCGACTGACCTTATAGCAGTCGACTGATGATATTAAAAAGAAAGTGTTGTAGGGCAGATGGTTAGTGCTTTAGTTTTAAAACTAAGAGGTCTAGAGGTCAAATCCTTGCAAAGCAAATAAAACTAAAGTTTTTTTTAAAAGAAAAAAAAATTCAGAGCAAGTTAAGGGAAGCCAAGTAGTTGTAACCTAAGGCTATGGATAAGGTAAAGTTAAGGTTAAGTAAAAGTGACGTCCGCTTTAAGGGAGAGAAGTTAAGGGGTCATCACAGTTTTAAGTTCTAAGCAGTAGAACTTTAATGTTTAAGTTTCATGAGTAGTGTTACTTCCGTAAAGATTATAAGATTGAATTATTTTTTAGCGTACTATTTGAGCTGCATGCTATAGACAAGTAAGATGAATATGAGTTTTAACCGTAGTTAAAGTAGAAGTATATTTCATTGAGTTATTCTATGTTTCTTAAGTCTAGAATTAAAATTCCAGAAGTATCAGTCGACTGCTCAAGGATGCAGTCGACTGCTGATAAGTACCATTTTATTGATTATTTTAGTTGCTAAAATCCAAATTTGACCCATATTTTACTTGCTTAATTGTGAATTTACCTCAGGTTCTAGGACTTATCTTTATTTTGGACTTAATTGCAAATCTTTACATATTTGGATTATTTGACCACTAAATTTTTGATCTATTTTTGTAGACATGAAAGGATCATGGACCTAGGGCATACTGGGCCAAACTTGTGTCGGAAGTGGACCCGGATCGAGTTATCAAGCTTCGGATTAATCTAGGTCGTCCGATTCAAAAGCGGCTAGATCTGAGCCATCTGGGACCATCTGAGGCAATCCGAGCTAGGGTTAGGGCTGATCAAGTACTGAGATCAAGATCTGAGACTTTCATCCCAATCAGAGATCATCCAACCGTTGGATCGAGCTCAGAGGGTTCTAGACTGTCCATTCAAAGATTAGGTTGATCTGGACCATCCGTTGCAAATCTTGAGGATCCGAGCTACCCCGAGGCAGATCCTGACCCCTGATCAACATCATCAAAGTTTGGATTAAATCAGAGCAATTTCAACCGTTGGATTCATCCAAATCAATCTGGGTCGTCCAATGCTAAGTACTTAATCAAAATTACGCCACAGCTCTTCCTTGTCGCGTCTTCGTCGTTTCTTCGTGTTCTTCAGCAGTTCATCATCGTTTCTTCAAGTTCTTCATCTAAGGAGGCGTGACCACCTCAATCTCTACCTTGGATCATCATCTGAATCATTAGAGGATAGTTTTGTTGGAGATTTCAGCTCAATTTGCGCCGGAATAGGGCTGTTTGAGGGTTTCGGCAGTTCTGCTATCCAATCGCTTGTTTCTCATCAACGAGCCACTTCCGATCATCTGAGCCGTCTGTAGGGGTTCTCAGGTGAGCTCAGATGATCCTCAAATCATCATCGCAATCCCAGCCATTGAGATCGAGGAGATTGGATTGAGTTTCCCCAACTGAGTGCAGAGTGAGCTGAAACTGATCGATTGAAGATGTTCCCAGTGGTTTGCGGAGCTGAAGGGGTTCTTGGCTTGCCCTTGCGTGACTAACAAGGAGGTTTTGAGCTCGGGAAAGGATTGAGGATTAGTCTTTTTAGTTAAATTTCAGTTGTTTTAGCTGTAAATTTCATTCTGCCGCAACTGTTCTGTTTCTGAATTTAGTACCAGCTGTACCTTTTCTTTACAATTCGATTCTGTCTTGTTTAGGTTTCAAGTCTTCAAGGTAATCAGTAGTTAGTTTGTTTAATGAATACATCTTTCATAATTCAGTTTACTCTATAGTTCAATTGCTTGCGTGCCAATTTCAGCTTGCGTGCCAATTTAGTTTCTGCACTGTCCAAATTTATTCTGCATTTTAGACTTTCGTTCTGCATTCTAGGTTTCAGCACACCAAAAGGATTTTGTTTGGTGATTCATTGCCTTAGATTTCCTCCTGATCGAATTGTTCTTGCATTTGTTCTATGGATGAATTTCTGCACATCTTGTTCTGAATTTCAGTTTTGATTTCTTTTCTTTTGCTTCAAGTTTTGTCTGAATTTGTTAGCTTATTTCTGAATTTCTAGGTTTATTACTCCTTAAGCTAGTTTCGAGCAGTGTTCTCAGTTGTTCAGTTTGTTTTTGCATCCAATTGTTTGTTCCATTTTATTTCTGCTCATAGTTGATGAATTCCTGCATTCATTTCCTGCATTTTGATACCCATTTCATTTCTGCAATAGGGCAGATTTGTTTGAGCAACTTTTGTCTCGAAATTCTTCATTCACTTTTGCAAACATCTTCCCTGAAATCTTTGTTTTCCAAACTGCATTGCTCAGTTTCATTTCTAAGTCGTTGACAGAACCCTTGGCACATAAGTAAACAGCTTTGGCACAAGGATTTTCTCCTGCGTGCCAAGCTGTTTTGGCACTTGTTTCGCAATAGATTTGTTTGAGAAGTAATTTCCTAAGTTGGACACACGTTGTAGTGCAATATTTCATTTGGTATTAGTTTGATTTCCGAATTTTGCAATGTGGCATTGGTTAGATTGAGTTACTTATTGGTTGAGTTTAGCAATTGCCATTACCTAGTTTTAATTTGTCCAACTAAGTCCTTTATTTTTATTGCTATTGCATTTCATGCTTGCAACCCCAAAACCCAATTTTATTTGAAACCCAAAATTCACAAACGACACATAAACTCGAGCTCGAATCGAACAACCTCAACTAGCCCTAGGAAAAATACTACCTGAGGCCCCTTTACTACGTTTTCATTCTTTGATTGCAAAAAGGGTTTTCAGCTTACACACATCTAAATTTTGAGACCCACATTCGTGACACCTATTCTGAGGGCATCAACTGCCCTCAGTGAAATCGAGGGAACAGAAACATTGGTCGAGTGAAAACCAGGAGGAGTCGACTGCACCAGTCCACTGGTAATTCCACCAGTCGACTAGTCCAGGGCTAATTTTCGAATAGAAAGAATGGTTGAGTGATTTCCCCAGGAGTCGACTGGCATCAGTCGATTGCACCTATCATCAGTCGACTGGGAGCAATGTGAAAGAATAAGAAAAAAAAGAGAAGAGAAGAAGAAATTGTGACCTCCCTCTAAGGTTAAGTTTAAGAAGAGAGGGTCTTTACAGGTTTGGTATCAGAGCAAGTTTCCGCCCTTCCGCCACACTGACATTAAGCATTAGTCCTGCCGCCTACCAAGTAAGAAAATGCATATGCTTAGTTTTATATACTTGTTTTATATACCAAGTAAGAAAGTGTAAGAAAGTGCATATTCTCAGTTTTATATACTTGTCTTTAATTGACACTTAGTATCAGTTAGTTTTATGTGCATGAAGATAATGAAGTAAAGTAATATCCTTATTTTCATTATGATATAGAGAAAGAGAATGCCAAGAGTACGTGCCAGGAAGACCCAAAACGAAGAGTGAGCTCCTAGAGGGCAAGAGGCAACAAAGTCAGTACCACCACCAAATCTTTTAGAGGTGGTGGCTCAGTTACAAAGGCAGTTAGCAGAACAACATCAAGTGATTGCCACCCTGATGGCTAACCAGCAGACTGCTCCCATTACCCCGCCGGTGGCGAATGTAGTGGCACCAGTTGTGACCGAAGTTCTATTGGTTACATCTCTAGTCCCTGCAAGGGGGGTAAGGCAAGAAGCATACCTCATCCAGTGGAAGAAATTGAAGCCAGAGAACTTCTATAGCACAAGCGAACCATGGGATGCTCAGGCATGGTTCAAAAATCTGGAGAGCATGGTAGAGCTACTGGACTGGCCTGAGGTAGAGAAGATAAAGTGCACCTCCTTCTGCCTTATCGGAGATGCTAGAATGTGATGGGAGAGAGTCAAGGCCAAGAGAAATGTCAGCTAGATGACATGGCCGACTTCGAGACTGAATTCTTCGAAGAGTACTTCCACATGCGAGTAACCAACAAACATTATGATGAATTCACAGAATTCAAACAAGGAGAACTATCCGTGGATGAAGCAGTGAAGAAGTTCAACCGGTTAGCTCCTCTGTGCTCAGAGCTAGTTGGCACTGAAAGAGAAAGAGTCAGGCTAATGCTAAAGATGTTAAGGCCTGAGATAGCTTTAAATGTGGCCAGCAGTGTTAATAGGCGGCAGACCTTAGAAGAATTGATAAGTAGTGCTTTAATCACTGAGCATTAGTTAAACAAGATAAAGGCCACCAGTATGCAACAGAAGCAAGTACCAGTCCCGAAATCTCAAGGTAACCAGTAGAACTGGAAAGGGAACCCAAATAAAAGGAAGCAGTGGGACCAGAAGACTTCTGGAAGCAATAAAAGAAGCTCATCAAGCAAGTATCCCAAATATCCTCAATGCTTAAAGTGTGGGAGGATGCACCCAGGAGTTTGTTGTAGGACCAGTGCCGTCGATAGAGGGGGGGCTAAATATCGACCGTGAAAATCATTCAGTAAACTTCGTAAATCTTTCGAACGTTCTAAGATCAGAGTTAGTAGCACAGCGGAAAAGTAAAGCAGAATAAGAAAAATAATACACACGGACACAGCGGGATTTATTTACTTGGTTCCCAACCCCCAGGGTCAGTACGTCCAAGGCCTATGTATTCGGCATGAATCCACTATTGGTCTCCTTTCTGGAATTTTCGGAGGCAGAGAAAACCCGTCTTACAGTGTATAGTTACAAGCAACAATATTGAAAGTTAAGTACGGAACCAATAAAAGCAAACCTAACAAGAATCTGAAACTCGGCCGATCTGGACCTCCGAAGTGCCACGCACTTGATCCTGGAGCCTCCTGATCATAGAGCCTCGTCTTTAGAGCGTTGTCGTCGGTCAGAATGCTTAGAATCGCTTTCAGCAGTTATGTCTCAAGCAGAGGGGTCGAAGCCCCTTATATAGTACTCCTGGGGCGCCCTAGACGTCGGGGGCGACCTTATAAACTCGGTCAAACCTTATCCCCGCGCCGACCTCGCCGCAACTGATAAAACATTTGACCAGGGCGCCCCGGACCTCCCGGGCGCCTGCGTGAAGGCTTATCTGTGTTTCAAATGCGAAACAGCAAATACAGCTTTCAACTTGGGCGCCCCCAACATCCCGGGCGCCCTGCTTGAAGCCTATTCTGCTTACCACACGAGACTGCTTTTTTTCTTCTTTAGCTTGGGCGCCCTATTTTTTTTTGTCTGCTTTGTCTTCCAATCTTGGTACCTGCAAGATACACATATACAAAGCAAATATACATACAATATTAGTCTTAAGGACTTGGTCCGGACTTCGGATTTCCACGAAACCCTAGGTCGAACCGACGCAAGTTCCCACCCCCGATAACGTGCCTTTCACCTACTCCTTTCAGGAGACGGTTGCCACCCAGTCCTTCGGGTGGACTTTTGCTTACCTTCCAATACTTCCGGACCTTGAGACACCTGAACCCTGACCCGTCTCTACTCCTATCCTTAGTCATCACTCAGCTAAGTTGCTCAGTCCCTCGGACCAAGACTTCGTGCCCAACCCCTATAGGTCCAGGACTTAGGTGCCCAACCCTCGGCCAGGTCTTCTTGCCCAGTCCTTGACCAGGACTTAGTTCCCACCTTCCGAGCAGGTCTTCGGTGCCCAGCCCTTTGCCATGACTTAGTGCCTAATACTCGATTAGGACTTAGTGCCCAGCTTCACTCACCAGGTCTTAGTGCCTAGGTTAACTAGGACTTTTCTTCCACATAGGTTACTCCGCCTTTGCTCCCCTTTGTCTGTTCAATGTATCACTGACTTAAGTGTATTGTTAAACATTAAAACACTTTAGAGGAGAACATTGTTGATGCAGTCTGGCCCTGATTGGTGTTTTGGTGTTGACAACGATTTTAGTTTAGGTTGATGATGATGATGATTATGATTAAGTCCTGATCGAGGATTAGGCATGATATGGAGGATTCTAGCCTGGAGGGCTAGGTATTGGAAAAATCCTAACCTGGATGGTTGGGTGTGAAAAATCCTAGCTTGGAGGGCTAGGTGTTGGAAAAGTCCTGATTCAGAAGGGTTGGGTGAAAAGTCTTAGCTTAGAGGGCTAGGTGAAAAGTCCTAACTTGGAGGGTTAGGTGCAAATTCCCATCCAGCAGAATTAGGTGAAAAAGTCCTAGCTTGGAGGGTCAGGTGCCTAGCTTGGAGGGCTAGGTTGGATGAAGTTCTAACTCGGAAGGGTTGGGTGAAAAGTCCTAGCTTGGAGGGCTAGGTGAAAAGTCCTAGCTTGGAGGGCTAGGTGAAAAGTCCTAACTTAGAGGGTTAGGTGCAAATTCCTATCTTGGAGAGTTAGATGGAAAATCCTTAGCTTGGAGGGCTAAGGTGGATGGAAACTTAGCTTGGAGGGCTGAGTTTGAGTCCCTGGATCGGTCTGGTGATCGATCAGGGATTCTGGCACGCTGCTCCTTCGTGGATCGGTCTGGTGACCGATCCAGCGATGACTGATCGGTCGGGTGATCGATCAGGGAGCATACAGTGAGGTTGAGAACCTACTGTGCTGCTCCTGATCGATCTGGTGACCGATCAGGGAGTATGCGTTTCACCCATTGACTGGCTCCTGATCGGTCTGGTGACCGATCAGGGAGCGAGCTATGAGATTGAGTTCCCTTGCTGAACTGCTCCTGATCGGTCTGATGACCGATCAGGATCACTGTGCAGATCGTTTTGGTGAACAATCCAGCTTCGCGGGCTTCTCACTAAGATCGATCAGGACGATTCCTGATCGGTCTGGTGATGACCTGATCGGACTGTTGACCGATCAGGTGACACTCTGATCGGTCAGTAGACCGATCAGAAGGCTTGGCCTGTGAAACTCAGAAATCGCCCGATATAAGGGTGGATCGGTCCGGTAAACGATCCACGACCTGGGATCGGTCTGGTGATCGGTCCGGGAGAATCTCAACGAAATCGCGATTTCTGATTGAACATTGGAGATCGATCAGGACGTATCCTGATCGGTCTGGAACTAGCCTGATCGGTCTGGTGACCGATCAGGAGGCTCTCTGATCGGTCGGGTGACCGATCACTTTAATTCAAATTGCACTGTCAGACGCTCTGATCGCGTCTGAACATCTGATATTTGCTGCCACTTACCTCTGATATTTGATTTACTACGTGATTTGCTGCTCTAACAGTCTGATTAAGCTGCAGGTGACAGGGGAGGATTCAAACACTCAAGGAGAAGTCAAAGAGGGCTTTCCTTGGAGCAGGTTTGTCCATTTCTCAACTCCGGGTGCAACGGCTGGAGCTGCAGGACTGAAGCCGCTGACTGAAGCTTGGCTGAGGGAGCTCAGGAAGTTCAGTAAGGGTTCAATGTAGCTGGCTTTGGCAGTGAGGCAGCTGGAGGCTGTTGGAGATGAGGTCACTTGGTGCTTAGTGGAGAAACAAAAGGAACGAGAGACAGCTTCGGTGAAGCAGAGTTCTTGTGTTCTGTTCTTGAGTTCCTGCGCTTTGAGTTCTCCACATCAAGCTTGCTGTTCTTGAGGTTTCCATCATTTTGAGCAAGCGATCGAAAAGCAATCATCCTTTACTTGAGCCTTGAAGGAGGGAACAAGGAGCTTGGAGTCCGACAGTGGGAAGACACGAAGAGGGTTCTTGCGTGAGATCGCCACTGGGTGGAGCTCAGGGAAGCTTGCTGTGTTCTTGTCCTTGCTAAGTGTTTGAGTATGATCCTTCTTGTTGTTTCTTTGTGCTTAAACTATATCCTTGTTTGAAACACACTGTGGAGAGGTTTCTCCACCGAGAAGGAGGTTGCTGAATTATCCGGTGTTAACCGGGGCTTGATCTGCCGACGATCAAGGGATCGCCCACCTTAAGGGCACGCCAAGGAGTAGGGGCAAGTTATCCCCGAACCTTGTAAAATCTCCTTGTTAGCGATCTTGCTAATCTTGCTAGTTAGGTTTTTGGTTTTAGTTTCTGTACATTCTGTCTTTCATACTTCCGCTGTGCTACTAACAACTTCAAGTGCAGAAACTTGCTAACTCTTCAAAGAAAAAGTGATTGGCTATATTCACCCCCCCTCTCTAGCCATCTCATCACCAACAAGTGGTATTAGAGCAAGGGGCTCTGTACACGGCTTAACATCCGAGAGTTCTCAACAAGATGGCGTTGAGAGAAGGCTTCTCCACCACCCGACCTCCATTCTTTGATGGCGCCGACTTTCAATATTGGAGATCAAAGATGGAATACTATTTGAAGATGGATATCCACACTTGGTTCACGGTGAAGGAGGGATTCGTTCCTCCTAAGGATGACGAAGGCAAAGAACTCGAGTCTTCACGGTGGACTGCGGAACAAACTCGGAAGAGTGAAGCCGACGCGAAGGCGGTTGTCACTCTACAATGTGGAATGAACAAAGACCAACTCATCAAGGTTGGTCCTTTCACAAGTGCGAAGGACTTGTGGAACAAACTCATCGAGCTTCATGAAGGCACTCGGGACTCAAGAATTGCCAAGAGGGACTTATTCCTCAATCAACTCCAAAATCTCTCCATGAAGGAAAATGAGTCGGTAAGTGAACTCCATAGCCGGTTCAAGGAAGTCCTCAATGGACTTCATTCAATTGATGAAAAGGTCGAGAATCACGACCTTGTGAGGTATGTCTTGAAAGCATTTCCAAGGAATGCTTTGTGGTCATCCATGGTGGATGCCTACAAAGTATCCAAGGACTTATCTATTGTTAAGTTAGATGACTTATTTTGTGAGATAGAATTGCATGAAATGGCTAACAAAGGCCCCAAAGAGAAGGGGATTGCCTTAGTTGTAGGGGACCGAGCCATTAAGAAAAAGGAGAAGAAGAAGGAGAAGGAGGTCTCATCATCTTCATCTTCTTCCGAATCCGAATCCAATTTCGAGAAAAATGGCAGCGGCTCCTCTTCATCCGAAATGGCCAACTTTGTGAGGAGGAGGACCGACGTTTCAAAAGTAGAGGTAACACTAGTGAATCCAAACTTGATAAGAATAATGCATCTTGCTTTGAGTGTGGTAGGAAAGGGCATTTCAAGAATGAATGTCCGAAGCTTAAGAAGAAGGAGGAGAAATCCAAAAGAAAAGAAGAAAAATCCAAGAAGAAGAAGAAAGCTTTGAAGGCCTCTTGGGATGAGTCATCTTCTAGTTCATCCGATGATGAGAAGGAGGAGAAGAGCACAAGGCAAGTGGCACTCATGGCTCTTGGAGAGGAGAGCAGTAATGAATCTTCAAGCTCCTCGAACGCGGCTTCATCATCTTCGGATGATGAAGAGGTAACTTCTCCTGAGCTTGAAAAATGTTATAGAGCAATTACATGTTTAACTAGTATGCTTAAGAAATCCAAAAGTAAGGTTAAAGCATTGCAATTAGAAATTGATCGATTGAAAGCTTCTAGGGATGATAACATTGATGACTTGCATGTTGAATTACTAGAAGATGAAATTAAATCTTTGAAATATGAGATCGTAGATTTGAAATCCTCTAAGGTTGAGGAAATCAGTGATTTGCATGATAACGTGTTAGTAGAGGAAAACCAATCATTGAAGAGTGAAGTTGAGAAGCTCAAGAATATTCTTGAGAAATTCTCAAATAGCTCTAAGACCCTAGATATGATCCTAAATGCCCAAAGAGCGGTTTACAATAGGGCCGGTATTGGTTATCGCCCTAAGGAACCGTCATTTGTGTCTCTTATGTCTACGACTGACATGAGACAATGTAGGACACCCAAAATCCAAAAGAAAGTTGTCAAAGCATGGGTGCCTAAGTCATGTTTAGTTGATGCTTTAGGTCACAAGGTTTGGGTACCTAAAACTTCTATTTTTCAAATTGTGTAGGTTATGATTGAGGGGGAGCATCTATCAACTTGGTTCGTTGATAGTGGATGCTCCAAACACATGACCGGGGATAGATCATTGTTTACCACACTTCACAAGAAAAGTAGAGGTAATGTATCATTTGGTAACAATGGTAGTCTTAAGGACATAGGAATAGGAGACATTCAAATATCCGAATGTCTTAGAATTTCAAATGTTCTTCTAGTCAAGGGGATGAAGTTTAATCTCCTAAGTGTCAGTCAATTGTGTGACACGGGTTACACAATTGACTTCCAACCAAGTCAATGTCTAGTTAGACAAAATGACACATTTAGACACGGTACTAGTAGGAGCAAGAGTAGACAATATTTATCAAGTTTCATTTAAAAGTGCTACTAATGCTTTTGCTAAGTGTTTCATGTCAAAAGAAGAAGAGTCCACTCTTTGGCATCGGAGGCTAGCACATGTTAACATGAAGAACATCCGGAAGTTGGCCACCAAGGGACTAGTTCGAGGCTTTCCAAGTATCAAGTATAGAAAAGATAAACTTTGTGATGCATGTCAAATGGGTAAGCAAACTAAATCTGCACATAAAGGTAAAAGCACTATAAGTACTTCCAATGCTTTAGATTTACTTCACATGGATCTATTTGATTGTAGTACTATCATATCATTGAATGGAAGTAGATATTGCTTTGTGATTATTGATGATTTTACAAGATACACATGGACATACTTTTTGAAACATAAGGACCAAACCTTAGATGTGTTCATTTCTTTTTGTAGAAGGGTAGAAAATGAAAAATCATTAACAATTAAGACAATTAGAAGTGATCATGGAGGTGAATTCCAAAATCAAAGGTTTTTAGAATTTTGTCAAGATAAGGGTTATAAGCATGAGTTCTCTACTCCTAGAACACCACAACAAAATGGTGTTGTAGAGAGGAAGAACCGTGCTCTCCAAGAGGCTGCACGAAGCATGTGTTGGTGCAGTTTGCACTAACGGTCAAACTCGGGTTTTGATGTATGACAAAGTGGTTAAAGTTAGGGTTGTTAGTGTTTAACCTCTTTACTAAGTGTGCAGGGATGAAAGACTTAGAACCAGATACCAGGCTGAAGTCCAGGATGGTTGAGTCCTGGCGGGAAGTCCAGTTGGGTCCACGGGACCTGACAACTGGCTGAAGACCAAGTTGGTTGAGACTTGGCAGGAAGACCATGGTGGTTGAGCCTTGGCAGGAAGTCCTGGTGGGTCAAGAAGTCAAGTAGAGCTGCACAAGGTAAATGAGGTAAGTCACTAGAGGAACGAACCAGTGAGGACGCGTTCCCGGTCGAGGGAACAGTAGGCGTCGGTTCGACCTAGGGCTCCATTTTGGAGACCAAAGTCAGAACCAAGACAGCTAAGGCTGTATAATATATTATGCTATTGTTTTATTGTGTTTTGGACTAACCCTGGATGCAGGACCGAAGGAACGAGTGTCTGCAGCTCAGAGTGCCTCAAAGGAGTGAGGCAACTGCTGACCAGGGCGCCCGAGATGTCCCGGGCGCCCCCATGGTGTTCACAACAACAATTCAACAGTAGATAGCCAGGGCGCCCCCGCTGTCCCGGGCGCCCCCATTGCAAAACAACTCTGCCGCGTCTGCGCTACATGCCCAGGGCGCCCCCGCTGTCCCGGGCGCCCCCAGCGCACAGGTGGCGCAAACCTTACCGAGGAGAGCTCAGCGCTGCGGATAAGGTTTGACCGGTCAACCAGGGCGCCCCCAGCGTCCAGGGCGCCCCAGTCAAGGCCTTATCCCGAGGATTAAGGGATAAGTCGACGACCGCGCCTCTTGTGGATCTGCTGCCACGTGGGGGGGCGCCCCCGTCGACCAGGGCGCCCCCAGGCCCTATATAAAGGGCCCTCGACCCTCTTCTTGAAACATCCATTCTTCCAACGCCTCGAAGTTCTTCTACGCTCGCGCCTTGCTCCGGAATCGCTTCACTTCGAGCCGACGACGTCCCGCTGCCCCGAAAGAGTCGACCTACTCCGGACGTCGGTAAAAATAATTTAATTTTTAATATATATTTTATTGCATTTAATTACTTGAAAGTGTGGGGTTGTCACACTTTCAATTCTTATGTACTCGCCTACTCTATCGGGGTTTTCCGGTAGAGAGTTTTAGTGGATTGCCCAACGGAAAGGTCCGAGGGACCTGGGCCTTCGAGTAGGAGTCGTCGAAGGCTCCGAACGAAGTAAAAACTCGTTCGTGTTTTTGTGGTTGTTTTTTTTTCGTTTCTTTCATTTCCGCTGTGCACGCTTTTTAAAGCGCTCAAATTTCTTTAAAGTCACGTGATTCACCCCCCCCTCTCACGTGCATCGATCCTACAAGTGGTATCAGAGCCTGGTACGCTCTGTATCGGTGCAACCACCATAAGAGCCGGGGGAAATCCAGTTTTTTTTCGATTTTTGGTTTTTCGCTACACATAATCTAAATTTGGTATTCTTGCCTAAATTTAGTTATTTTTCTCGTTCGCTGGTTTTACTTGAATCTGGTGCAACACCATTCAAGTTGCTTTTCGTTAGTTTATCCTTTCCCGCACTACTAATCCAAGACCCAGTCTTGGGATATTGTGTCTACTTTTATTTCGTGTGCACAGAATTTAAATGGCTCAAGGTGAAGGCTATAGCACTGCCCGCCCTCCCCTCTTTAATGGGGAAGACTTTCCCTACTGGAAAAGAAGGATGGAGGTTTATCTGAAGACCGACATGGATCAGTGGTTCGCAGTTCAAACAGGCTACACACCACCAATGGATGAGGGAAATAATGCTCCACTGAAGCCCGACAGATGGAACCCGGAGATGAAGAAAAAAGCTCAGACCGAGTTCAAAGCTCAGAACACCCTCCAGTGCGGACTTACCAAAGAGGAGCTAAACAGAATTGGACCAACCGACTCGGCGAAGGAGCTATGGGACAAATTAACAGAATTACATGAAGGCACTTCTGATGCAAAGGTAACAAAGAGAGATCTGTTATTGAATAAGTTATTTAACATAAAAATGCAGGAAGGAGAATCAGCAAGTCAACTCCACGCCCGGATTAAGAACATATTGAATGGACTCCACATGATCGGGCACAAACAGGAGAACCGGGACATCATAAGGTATGCGTTAAATGCGTTCCCTAGAAATTCACTATGGGCATCTATTATAGATGCCTATAAAATTTCTAGAAACCTTTCAAAAATTAATCTGGATGAACTATTTTGTGAATTAGAGCTGCATGAGCAAACTAACGCCAAGGTCGAGAAAGGGCTAGCTTTATTTGCAGGTTCACCAAAAGAAGCCAAATCAAAAAGAAAAATTCAAGAAGAACCTGAAGATGAATCAGACTCTGACTCAGATGAAGAAGAACAACTGGTGAACTTGGTAAGAAAAATGTTGACCAGAAGGAAGAACAAATTTTCAAAGAAAGATATTCAAAGGGTAATGAAGCCCTCCAGCACTGAAGGTAAAAGCAAAATGATCTGCTTCGGCTGTAACAGAAAAGGGCACTTCAAACATGAATGTCCTTACAAGAAGGAGAACCAACCCACTAAGAACAAAAAGAAGAAGTCTCTTCAAGCCACGTGGGATGAAAGCTCGGACGATTCCGACGATGAACAACCGAAGAACGCAAGCTACCTCGCACTGATGGCAACCGGACCAGAATCGGACTCAGAGCAAGACGAGGATTCCGAATACGAGTCGAGCCAAGAGATCGGACTCTTTTCGGACGACTCGACTAAGGTATATTTAGATTCAGTAAATGAAAAGTTCTTTAAAATTATTTCTGTTTTAAATAAAAAATTGCTTGCATCTGAATCTAGAAATGACCAGCTTCTTAAGGAAAATCAAGACCTTAAGGAGCAATTAATTAATACCAGAACATTAACTGAACAAACTCAAAATCAAAAATTAATTGAGCTTGAAACTAAAAACTCAACCCTAAAGGACGAAGTCCTAAAACTTAAGGATCTACTAGCAACTTTCACAACCCGATCCAAGAACCTTGACCTTATTCTTGGATCACAAAAGGGCATGTATAACAAATCTGGGATAGGATATAAATCGAGATCGTCCCAAAGATCCCTTATCTCCTTTATCCACCCCCGCAAAAATCAACGAAAAGCGTGGGTTCCGAAAGCTTATCTAACAAAGCAAGTAGGTCAGAATCAATTTTATGTCCCAAAAAGGGACATCCATTACATTGACCCTAGACACCCAGTCTACAATTTAGGGGGAGGCTCCAAACTAGTTGGCACCTTAAAATCAGCCGCCGCCCAGGTGGGCACTTAGGACTAGCTTCAAAGTTAATTTGACTCTTGTACTATTTAGTAACAGGGCTTTCAATGAGTAAGTTAAAAGTCCAACTTCTTTAAGCGGCTTTGCCTAGAAAATGGTTGTTGCTCCAATAAGGCTTCGGCCAAAGAAGGCCACTGTGCCTCGCCATAGCCTGGAAGCCAATTATTGAAGTGTACTTTTAAATTACTACTTGTTAAACTTGGATCTAACACAAGGTCAAGTTAACTTCTCTAAACAAAATCAAAATCATCTCACAATATCATAGGACTCCCTTGATTGATGACTTAGACCAAGTGAGATGAATAAGGATAATAAAATTTAAATTAAAATTCAAATTCAAAAATTAAAATTGAAATTCAAATTAAAATTAAAATTCAAAATAAAATTAAAATTCAAATTAAAATTAAAATCAACATAAAATTTAAATTAAAATTAAAATTAAAATTCAAATTCAAATTAAAATTCAAATTCAAATTAAAATTCAAATTCAAAATAAAATTAAAATTCAAATTAAAATTAAAATCAACATAAAATTTAAATTAAAATTAAAATTCAAATTCAAATTAAAATTCAAATTCAAATTCAAATTAAAAATAAAAATAAAATTCAAATTCAAATTCAAATTAAAAATAAAAATAAAATTAAAATTAAAATTCAAAATAAAATTCAAATTCAAATTCAAATTAAAATTAAAAAATCAACATAAAATTTAAATTAAAATTCAAATTCAAATTCAAATTAAAATTAAAACTCAAGTGTTTAAATCTTCTTAGATTTTTTTCAAAAACTCAACCTAAGGTCTAAACCTGTACTTAACTGTAGGAAAATAAATGGATCATTGACAGTGGATGCTCCAGACACATGACTGGGGATCCCACCAAATTTACAGAACTCAAGTACAAAAGACTAGGGATCGTTGCTTTTGGAAACAACGGTAAACTTAAGGTAATTGGACTAGGCAATATTGAACTTGAGTCTGATTTCATAATAACAAATGTATTACTTGTTGAGAATTTCAACTTCAATTTACTAAGCATTAGCCAATTGTGTGACACTGGTTATAAGGTTAGGTTCCTATCCAATGAATGTCTGATCAAACACAATGACAACCCAAACATCACACTTAGAGGACTTAGGCACAATAACATTTATGAAATTAAGTTAACCTGTCCCTTAGAAAACTGCCTCTTAACCCATAAGGATGAGACTTGGCTCTGGCATAGGAGACTTTCACACACTCACTTCAGAAAACTACCTAAACTAAATGGTTTAGTTAGAGGCCTACCAAAGTTATCTAACCTTGAGTCAACCTTATGTAATGCTTGTCAACAAGGAAAACAAACTAGGTCAACCCACAAACCAACTAATCAAACTCAAACCAAGTCAATTCTGGAATTAATTCACCTAGATCTATTTGACTCACATGGGGTTAAATCAATTAATGGTAACCTATACTGCCTAGTAATTATAGATGACTATTCAAGATTTACCTGGGTAAAATTCTTAAAAAATAAAGATGAAACGTTTGATATACTCACTCAATTTTGTAAATTAACAGAAAATGAAAAAGGGATTAAAATCAAAAGACATAGGAGCGATAATGGCGGAGAATTCAAAAATCACAAATTTAATCAATTTTGTCTAGAAAAAGGCTACCATCACGAATTCTCTTGCCCTAAAACACCTCAACAAAATGGAGTTGTAGAAAGAAAAAATAGAACACTACAAGAAGCAGCTAGAACAATGCTTAATGAATACAACTTACCTAAATACCTTTGGGCTGAGGCTGTTAGTACAGCTTGTTATGTACAAAATAGAATAACTCTAATTAAAAGCCTAGGAAAGACCTCTTTTGAAATCTATTATAACAAACCACCTAACATTAAATACCTTAAAGTATTTGGATGTAAAGTCTATATCTTAAATACTAGAGAGCACTTAGGATAATTTACTTCTAAGGTTGAGGAAGGTATCTTTGTAGGTTATTCCCTTACCAGTAGAGCCTGTAGAGTTTATAACAAAATTACCCTAAAAATTGAAGAAACTACAAATGTAAAATTTGATGAAAAATCTGACCCAAATAACTCTGATCAAACCACCTACCAACCAATTGACTTTGTTAGATCCAGTACTAACCCTGATGAAAGGCCAATTGAGGACCAAAACGATGATCTAACTGAACCCACACCTGAAACTGAACCTAACCAACCCAGAACTGTACGAGTTAGCTCAGCCCACCCAACTAATCAAATCTTAGGTAATCCAGAACTAAGGGTTCAGACTAGATCAGCTTTTAGGAATCTTAGTCAAATTGCATTAATTTCAAAAATTGAACCCAAGTCTATAGAAGAGTCCTTACTTGACCCTGATTGGATCATAGCATGCAGGAAGAGTTAGCCCAATTGAACGTAGTCAAGTCTGGACTTAGTACCCTTACCTAAAGGCAAGAAATTTATTGAAACTAAATGGGTCTTTAGGAATAAACTTAACGAACAAGGAGAAACAGTCAGGAATAAGCTAGGCTAGTAGCTAAGGGGTTTAGCCAAGTAGAAGGTCTTGATTATGATGAAACTTATGCTCCTGTAGCTAGACTTGAATCCATTAGAATGCTCTAAGTTATGCAGCCCATAAGGGTTTAAGCTTTTTCAAATGGATGTTAAGTCAGCCTTCCTAAATGGCCTAATTAAAGAAGAGGTTTATGTAGGTCAACCCCCTGGTTTTGAAAGCGTAGAACACCCTGACTATGTCTTTAGACTTAAGAAAGCCCTATATGGACTTAAGCAAGCACCTAGGGCCTGGTATGAAAGACTGTCTAACTACTTAGTTTCAAAAGGTTTTAACCAAGGCAAAATTGACCCAACACTATTTGTCAAAACCCTAAAAAATGATATTTTTGTAGCCCAAGTATATGTAGATGATATAGTATTTGGCTCAACTAAATCAGACTTTTTACAAGATTCACAACGATAATGGAAACTGAATTGAAATGAGTTTAGTAGGTCAATTAACTTTCTTTTTAGGGTTACAAATAAAACAGACCAGTGAGGGTACTTTTGTCTATCAACAAAAATACACTAAAGAATTACTTAGAAAATTTGGAATGGATAATGCTAAAGAAATTAAGACACCTATGGCTACCAATCAAACTATAGATAGTGACAAAAGGCAAACCTGTTGACCTTAAGTACTATAGAAGTGCTATAGGAAGCCTACTTTACTTAACTGCAAGTCGACCTGATATTCTTTTGCAGTTAGTATGTGTGCTAGGTATCAAACATGTGCTAAAGAATCACACTAACCCTAGTTAAAAGAATATTTAGGTACCTTAAAGGACAGAAAATTAGGAATTTGGTACCCTAGAACAGCCCAGTTTGAGCTTATTGGATATTCTGACTCAGACTATGCTGGCTGTAAATTAGACAGAAAAAGTACCAGTGGTGGATGCCAACTTCTAGGACCCTCACTAGTTAGTTNATGTAACTGAGGCTGGCCTCCATACTACGTACCGGACTGCTGAGGAAGTACTTTAAACTTGTTTGGGCAGTCTCTGGATCTGTGTCCCTCTTGTCCACATGAATAGCATCCAGTTACACCCAAAAGGCATGTTCCTGAATGGTTCCTCCCACACTTAGGACAAGGTGGATACCTAGCTTGCTTATTCTCTGGTTTTCCTTTCTGGCTGCCAGGCCACTGCTTCCTTTTGTGGTTCTTGTTCTTCCAGTTCTGGCTATTTGGCTGAGGCTTCTGGCCTCCTATTGTCTTGTTCTCAATCAGGACTGGCTTCTGCTGTGCTTGCTGTGCCTTGATGCTATTCAGGTAGTGCTCTGAGATTAGAGCACTACTGACCAACTCCTCGCTGGTCTGGGTCGGTGCATCCCACTTTCACGTTGAGTGCTATCTCAGGGTTCAGCATGCGGAGCATCAGTCTGACTCGCTCCTTCTCTGTGCTGACTAGCTCTGGGCAGAGGCGAGCTAGTCTGTTGAACCTTGCGACTGCTTCTCCCACTGGTAGGCTACCCTGTCTGAACTCCATGAAGTCCTCGAAGTGCTTGTTGGTAACCTTCATGTGGAAAAATTCCTCATAGAACTCATGCTCAAAATCTGCCCAGCTCATCTGGTTGACTATCTTCTTACTCTTGACTCGCTCCCACCACATACGAGCATCTCCAGTTAGGCAGAAGGAGGCACATTTGACCTTCTCGACTTCTGGCCAGTCAAGAAGCTCCATTGTGCTCTCTAAAGTCTTGAACCAAGCCTGGGCATCCCAGGGCTCAGTCGTGCCTGAGAAGCTTTCGGGTTTCAGCCTCTGCCACTGGACGAGGTATGCTTCTGGTCTTCGGTTCATGGCAGGGGTCTCTTGTGGGACGGGTGGAACTTCGGCCACTACTGGAGTTCCCACTCCTGCTGTGGGTGGTGTAGGGGGCACTGGGTGCTGATTCGCCATCAGTGTGGCGATGGTCTTCTGTTGTTCTGTAATCTGAGCTTGCATTTGAGCAATGACTGCCATCAGGTTTGGCTGTCCTGTGCCAGGCTCACTGTTATCTTGAACTGGAGTTCTATTATTAGCATTAGGAGCTCGGCCTCTTCTTGCCATCTAATAATGCATAAAGGAACAAGAAATCACTACTACATCTCTAGGTATAAACTTATCTTCTTACTTAGTATCCTAATGTCCATTCTAGGGATTAAACATGATTCCGTGATACTAAGGGATTAAACATGCTTCCTTGTTCTATGCACATATGAGTAAGTACTTAAGCATTTCTCTATACTGAAGTTAAGTAAAGGAGCAATAGAAAAACTGAAACTTAAAGCTTTCTTACTTGAAGACGGCAAGGTTGATGCTGATGTGTGTGTGATGCTGGAGAATGGGACCTGCTCTGATACCACCTGTAGCGACCCGCCTTCTCTACCTTCAGACGGATCGTTACTTTCCTCTACTTCTCAACTTTTATACATGACTAAAAGTAAAATGCGGAAATCTTTTTTTTTTTTTAAATTCTTCTAACAATTATATTCTAACTTAAGTAGTCATGCATGCTACCATATCACACTTTCCTTCTCAAAACTCGTAGTTGATACTTATTGAAACAAGCCTCACCCAACTCAAACTGCCCGTACCAGTCGACTGGTGACGTAGCAGTCGACTGGTACGCCTGTAATCAGAATTACAGGTTTTCGGCTCATGCTTCTTAAGTCCACCATTCATTCAGTTTCGAGCCATATCAAACTACGACACCATTTCTATACTCTATGTCAGTTTCCTAAACAATTTAGCCAATCAAACAAATCCATAAACTTGAATTTAGGACTTTTATGGAAGAAAATAAACTAAACAAGTTTATATAAACTTTAACAATAGAGTTTGTACCAATCTTGACTCCTATGCATTCATAACGCCAAATACATGTTCTACAACCTTGCTAATGCATTATGAAATGTGATTGCAACTTTTCTAAACATTTTTAAGCAATAAAAACTTGATTCAAAGGGAAATTGATACTATCTTGGCACAAACACCTTTTTCTCTAACAAAGTATCAATATCTCTAACTACTTACACTTCTACTCATCCAATGCAATCATAAGGATATGTATGCTAAATGAAATGACATTGAATCTTTACTCTAAGAAATTGAGCATGTAAAACTATCCAAAACTCAAATACTCTATAATCTCCATAAGCAAGAACTTGAAATTTGAATAAACTTAAACATTGCAATTCAAATAACTAAATTGTCTTGTGCCTAAGATCTCTCCATAATCAGCCACCACACACACTCTACTCAGCACCGCCTCGTCGTCTTCCTTCAGAATTGCTTGCCTTTACCTTTATCTGCAATAAGAGGAAAATGCAACTAGTAAGCAAAAAGCTTAGTAAGTACTATCTAGCTCACAAAAACTCGAAATATGCAAACATGCTTCTAGATCAAACTGAAAATCATATGAGATACTAATATGCTTGAAAGAAAACTAAGAACATGTATAACTCAAAACATGCATACTCAAGCAATAATAAACCTCAATTTACTTTTCTTGGCTCAACTTGAAACTTTAGCTATTCTTTAACTTTTTGAAAACTCTTTAAACTTTAGAAACTTTGCTAAAGCATATACTTGAAAATAATAATCACTTGGATCCACTGAAGACGTAAGTACCATCTGATATGCGCGTTCCCTAAAAGGTTGGGGTAGCGAGCCACCAATCCTAATAGAGCAGACCTTGGTCTACCAGGGCCAAGACCTTGGAATTGGACACCTGGATTTCTTTAACGACGCCCTTGGACGCCGGGTACTAGCCTTATAAAATAAAATAGCTTTTCTTTCTTTTCTTTCTTATCTGTAAATGCCTTGGCATTTTCTGGAGCACCTTGCATGCTAAAATCCCTAAGTCTTGACTTTTGGGGATTTCTTAAGGCCTTGGCCTTTTCTTTTCTTATCTTTATCTTCTCTTTTCTTTTCTCATAGCTTTTCTTGGTCCCTAATCTCATATATGGCACTCAATAAAATATATAAGCATATAAAGAACTAAGATCACATGCAAAAACTAAAAACTAAAAGAACTATCTCTTTTAAAAACTTTTAAAGGAAATTCTCGCGGAAAAACCGCCTCTTACTGCAGGTGAGCAGTACTTACATTGATATCTTGGACTTACAACCAAGAACGGAGTCGGAGGTTCGAGAGAAACTTGAGATCTCGGAGAATTCTTCACGCCTACGCGTTCCTCTCGTCGCGGGGATCCCGAATATAGGAATATCTCTTGGAGGAGAGCTTTGGCCGGCCCTCTAGAGCTTGGTGTGGCGTGCGCACAAGAGAGGAGAGGGAGAGGGGTCGGCGCAACCTTGGGAGAGGGAGAGGGTTTGAGAGAAAATAAAACTTCTCTCTTTAATAATCTATTTATAACTATGGGGCGGATCGACCTAACTACCCCTTAAATATCCTTCTCTCCGTCCCTTGTTGTGCTTGATACCCTAGCCCAGCTGGTTTGCGCGCTTGCCTTGTCTTGCGCTGGTCGCGGGTTCGAACCACCGGCTGCACTTAATTGGTTTTTCCCATTTTTCCTTTTTTTTTCTTTTTCTTTTTCCAAAAATACCAAACGGACTCGGAAAATTCCATAAAAATACTCTAAAAATTCCTAAAAATATCTAGAATATTTCTAAACTATTTCTAAATAATTCTAAGGACTTTAAGAACTAAAAATGGAAATTTTGGGGCGTTACAGTATTGACCTTGCCTGGATCGGTCTAGTGACCGATCAGGGAAGTCGGCATGGAGTTCCCTCGTGGATCGGTCTGGTGACTAATCAGGGAGCATACAGTGACTTTGGGAACCTTACTGCTCGGCTCCTGATCGGTCTGGTGACCAATCAGGGATACTATTCAGATCGTTCTGGTGAACGATCAAACGTCGCGGGTGTAACACCCAATAATTTTCGTGAATTATTAGGAATTTTTCTGAATTTTATAGCATTTTTTCGGATTAAAATAAAAAGAAAAAAAATAAGGGGTCGGGCGGGGTTTGATCCCGCGACCACAGGGGAAAGCAAGCCCTTAAGTGAGTCCGGATGACCAATAGGCTGGGGGTATCAAGCACAGAATGGGATGAAGCCAATTAATGTTATAGGTAAGTTAGGCTTTTTCATGAAGAGGTATTTAAACTTCCGCTTAAGTCACGTTAAGTCCCCGATTAGGTTTTGTGGGTGCGCGAAAACAGAGGACGAGGGAGGCTGTGAAAACAGGGAGAAAGCCATAGTTTTCTTCCTTCTTCTTCTTCTTCCTCTTGAGTAAAGAACCTAGGGTTCCTCCCCTAGGGCCAAGGAGTGGAAGTTCTTTCAAGGAAGAGGAAAGGAGTCCTACGCTAGGGTTTTTACCTCTATTTAGTGAGTTTTCATCAAGAAAAGGGTAAGTAGATCACTCACCTGCAATAGAAGTAGTTTCCGTTATGTCATTTCCGATGTAGAACCTTGATTTTATGATCTAAGTGCATGTTTTAAGTTTATGCTAATTGCGTGTCTTAAGTTTATAAAGAGAACATGTTTATTAACTTAGAACTTGGTTTTGATTAAGTTCTGGTTGTGTGACCTAAGTATGATAAGACTAAATTCTTGAAAAGTCCCAAAAATGAGTTTTGGGTTAAGGGCACGCAAGATGCTCGATGAAAGTTCCAAGTAAGAAAGGTAAAGTTTATAGTGCAAAATTTATGCAAAAAGAAAGATAGCTTGATAAGTATAAGCATATTGAGTAAGAAAGTATTTTACTTTTGTAAAGTGACATGTACCGGGCAAATTAGAGGCCCACAGAAAGTTAGAAGGAAGCTCTAATAGGGTGTGGTGGCTAGCTACCCCGAAACCTAATAGGGATGCGCGCATTGGTACATTGATACCATGGTACAGTGTCAAGGCCTGGGGAAAGTTGATTACTATTTTCAAGTATATAAGTATTTGCAAGTGTTTGTCAGTTTTAAGTTCGTGCCTTTATTTCATATGTTAACATTGATACATTGCAAGCATGTTAAAGAGTAAGGGTAAGAAAGTTGTATTTTAATGTATGAGCATGTTAAGTTGCAGGTGTTTTAAAGCAAGTAATGTTTTCAAGCATGAATTGAGCATGATAAGTATATGAAAGTTTTCCCATGTGCATGTATTTTGGAAGCAAGCATTCTTTGAAATGAGCATGTTTATTATCGATAGCATGGATTTGTGAGTTAGGATTTACTTACTAAGCAATGTGCTTATTAGTTGCATTCCTTCTATTGTTGATAAAGGCAAAGAAAATGCATAAGCTATGGAGGCGAACGGGACTTGCATTGATGTTCAGTGGCGGTGGAACCGTGAAAGAGATCTTTGGGATAAGTCTTAGAGGCGTTTTGATTTATAGAAACTCATGTTTGATGTTTTGGATTGGTAGGATGTGATCACCTTATTTAAACTTTACATTGAGTCAAAGTTAGGTACAAAGTTAGTAGAGATTGCATGTGTTTTGATAAGTTTGTTAAATTTCGTAGAAATCCTAATTTCAAGTTATTGGATTCGTTTTAAGTTGCTAAGATGCTTATAAAACTAGTATGGAGTGTAGATTTGGAGTTGTTTCATTATATGCATTGGAAGTGTGTGAATGGTGGACCCTTGAAAGGAGTTCCCAGGTCTGAAACTGTAGTTTTCAGGCGTGCCAGTCGACTGGTTCAGAACCAGTCGACTGCGATATCGAACAGAACCTTCTGTTCGATGCACCAGTCGACTGCCATGAGGCCAGTCGACTGGTGCCGGGCACAGAAAGTTTCTATGGCCGATACCAGTCGACTGGCCTTATAGCAGTCGACTGGTGATATTGAAAAGAAAGTTTTGTAGGGCAGATGGTTAGTGCTTTAGTTTTACAACTAAGAGGTCTAGGGGTCAAATCCTTGCAAAGCAAATAAAATGAAAGTTTTTTTTAAATGAAAAAAAATTCAGAGCAAGTTAAGGGAATCCAAGTAGTTGTAACCTAAGGCTAAGGATAAGGTAAAGTTATGGTTAAGTAAAAGTGACGTCCGTTTTAAGGGAGAGAAGTTAAGGGGTCGTCACAGAGTGGTATCAGAGCAAGTTTCCACCCTTCCGCCACACTGACATCAAGCATCTATCCTGCCGCCTGCCAAGTAAGAAGTTCATATATTGTAGTTTATACGCTTTTCTTTATTGACTGTTAGTATCAGTAAGTGCATGATGATAGAAAAGTATATTGGTATTATTTTATGCTAATATGTGCAAGGAGATAATGAAGTAAGTTAGTAAGAGATAATGAGTTTTTATTTTCTTTACACTATAGAGTAAGAGAATGGCAAGAGGACGTCCCAGAATTGTCTGAAATGAGGAGCAAGCTCCTACAGAACAGGAGTCCACAGAGTCAGTACCACCAACAGATCTTCAAGGAGTAGTAGCCCAGCTGCAGAGACAACTTGCTGAACAGCAGCAAGTTATTGCTACCTTGATGGCTAATCAGCAGGCAACTCCTGCTACCCCTCCAGTGGCGCCAGTGGCGCAAGTAGTAGCACCAGTGGCGACAGAGGTTCCCCCAGTACCTCTGGCAAGGGAAGTAAGACAAGAGACATATCTGATCCAGTGGCAAAGACTGAAGCCCGAGAATTTTTTTGGCACAAGTGAACAATGGGATGCTCAGTCATGGTTCAAAACGGTGGAAAGTATAATGGAGCTACTAGACTGGCCGGAGGTGGAGAAGATAAAGTGCACATCCTTCTGCCTTACTGGAGATGCCAGGATGTGGTGGGAAAGAGTGAAGGCTAAGAGAAATGTGAGTCAGATGACCTGGGCCGACTTCGAAGCAGAGTTCTTGGAGGAGTACTTTCATATGAAGGTAATGAACAAACACTACGATGAATTCACGGAGTTCCGTCAAGGAGAATTGTCTATAGATGAAGCCGTGAAGAAGTTTAATCGACTAGCTCGCTTGTGCCCGGAGTTAGTTAGCACTGAAAAGGAATGGGTCAGGTTAATGCTCAAGATGCTGAGGCCTCAGATAGCTTTGAATGTGGCCGGCAGTGGTAATAGACCACAGACTTCAGATGAACTAGTAAGTAGTGCTTTGATCACTGAGCACTACTTGAATAGTATAAAGGCCACACGTGTGCAACAATAATAGGCATCAGCCCAGAAGTCCCAAGGAAATCCGCAGAACCAACAAAACTGGAAAGGGAATTCAGGCAAGAGGAAGCAATGGGACCAGAAGACTTCTGAGGGCAACAAAGGGGGCTCGTCAAGCAAGCTGTAACGCCCGCCTTTTTCCCACACCTTGTGGTGTGGCGAGATAGGCGTCGTTACGCTAAACATACATGTGCATAAAAACATCTTAATGCAGCGGAATCATTTTTTTCTAAACATGCTTTTAACCATGCAATCAAACACATGGAACATCTATACATGGCATCATATCATAACTTAATCATTCCATAGCTTATTCATAATCATCATAGGTAGTATGTACTTATCCATAAACGTAGCATCATGAGTCTTAAGTCACCCATTAGTCATAACCATAAATCATAGCATAAAATTTAAGAAAACATTTTCACACCCAAGACATGCATTATGTGAGAATATAAGAATCTTTTGCCAAGTCACTGCTACACACACATGCTTCTGCCTCTCTTGCGGCTTCCCTTAATAGCTTCTTGCTTGATCTGCAGTACAAGGAATATAAAACTATAAGCACATAGGCTTAGTAAAACCCTTTCCTACTCACTAAAACCATACGTCACTTAAGCGTAAACATATCAAGTATCTGACATAGCGTAACTTCGAACATAAACATAAGCATAGTCATGGCATAAGTCATAAGCATATGAATAATTCGCATAGCATGATTCCTAACATCACCATAGGTCTACAACCTACTTAGCATGACATAAATCTTAACATACATGAACATGAAACATACATACGTGAACATGAAGCATACCCATACATGACATAATTCTTAGCATACATGAACATAAGGCATACTTAGACATGACATAATTCTTAGCATACATGAACATAAGGCATACTTAGACATGACATAATTCTTAGCATACATGAACATAAGGCATACTTAGACATGACATAATTCTTAGCGTACATGAACATAAGGCATACTTAGACATGACATAATTCTTAGCATACATGAATATAAGGCATACTTAGACATGACATAATTCTTAACGTACATGAACATAAGGCATACTTAGACATGACATAAGTTATGAGCATAAACACAAACATAAAATATACTTACCCTGGCGCGATGCATAACATGGATGTATGAATGAGTCAAATGCATTTACTACATAAGGATGCTTAGTTTTTTTAAAACCATACTTTTAAATGCTTAACATAAACATAACATCATTGGGGTCCCCGGCTTGTACCACATACATACATCATAAGCGCGCATCCCTAAGTAAATATGAGGTAGCTAGCCTCAACCTACTAGGGTAAGGACAGCATAGTCGGTAGTCCTAGAACCGGGGCGTTCTTAAGGTGTCCATCCCTGTTGCACAGCTTCGGTAGTGCCAGAACCGTGGACAGCTTCGGTAGTCTAGAACCGGGGCGTTCTTAAGGTACTCATCCCTTGGACCCTTACTTCGGTCCGGTACAAGCCTCATTCATAAAAATAAATATGCATGCTTCATCATTCATACTTGTCATTCATACTTATCATTCATACTTATTTCATATCATCATCATGCCTTCATCATTCATACTTATCATTCATACTTAAGGCATAACCATCATCTTCATTCATACTTATCATTTATTATTCACATAATAGGACATACATGCATAATCATGTTTTTAGCCATAAACATTATCTTGGTTCGTAAAACTTGCATGATCACAATACATAAATAAACATGTACTTCATACATGATACATTTCATCTAGCATACATAATCCCAGTATTCATCAATAAGCATGTATGGTAAGCTACATATAAACATGACACATACTACTAGGGTTCATGGCATTTACCTTAAAACATGCATGTACTTTCATAAACCATAAATCTATTATGAACATTTATTATTATACATGCATCATTCCATCTATCATAACTTACATCCTACATCAATTTCATATATTCATGGTATATGATCTAATTGTTCATGAGTAAAGCATCACTTAAGATCTAACATCCAAAATCATATTATTCCACATATAAACTAAGATTTTTGTAACATAAAGATCCTTACTTCATGCTTAACTACTTACTAGCATCATGGTAACTTAGAAACATGCATCCTTGAGACCTTAACCCAATCCAAACCCTAGGTTTGGGTCTTGGCCGAAACTTGAAGGAGATCTAAATTCATAGAAAATTTGCCTAGGTTAAGTTTGACATCCTATACCTTGCATATCATGCCATGGAAGACCAATTTAACCCTTGATTGGACTTAACACTAAGCCTTAGCCCTAGTACATGACTTGGCCGAAACCTATAAGGGTAACAAGCCCATAGAAAATTCATACAAATCACTACTTTCATCCATACTATATCATAACAAGACATACTAAGCATGCTTGGAGAATTGAAGATTAAATCTATCCCTAATCTTGAAGGTGGCCGAAACCCTAAGGGGTTCTTAGGGTGCCATAAAACTTCAAACATCATGCTTTTATACTTCACCTATCATAGGTAACCATTTGCAAATATAAATCAAGTCTTTAACATGATTTCTAGCCCAAGACATGCCTTGGCCAAAACCTTCATGAGCCCTTTTCATGGATTTTTCCAACATATCATGCCAATAAGACTTAGATCATGACAAATAACTTTGAAAGCTATCATACCACAGGTGAGAGGGTTTTACCTTGGGTTGTCTTTGATTTTTAGACCTTAAAAAGAAGGAGAATGGAAATCCCTTTGCCACTTAAACCCTTCTTGCCCTTGTAACCTTGGAAGAGAACCTAGATCTTCCAAATAGAGTCCTTGGTGGAACTTTTCTTAAGGGGGAGAACACCTTGAGTTTTCGGCCAAAGCAAGGAGGAAGAAGAAATGAAGAGGAGAAGGGAAGTTGTAACTTCCTTTCCATATTTATATCACTTTAAAAGGGGTAAATGAAGAGTCATGGTGTCTCTTCCCTTGATGACTCTTCATTTCCTACACCTTAACTAATATCCACTTCATTCCCTCATAGCACTCCCTTGCTAGGTGAATTGGTTAGTGAATGCTTGGTTGTACAAGAGGTCCAAGGTTCAATCCTTGGTGCATGCACTAATTTTTCTATTTTATTTTTAATTTATTTCCTATTATTTCGAAAATTCCTTAAAAATTCCCCCATAATTATGTTAATATTTCCCATTAAAATCCATCTATTTTTATATTAAATTCTACCTAAAATTCACCCATGATAATGGCACTAGAAAGCCCATATAAGGCCCCTTAGTACTTAGTTTCTCAATTTAAATGAGAGAATCATGGGTTTCTCGGCTAAGGTTCGTATTAATATTTCTAGATCCTTTGGAAAATTATCTAGACATGCTTAATATTTTAAAGAAAATATTAAGAGAATTTTCCGGGTCGTTACACAAGCAGCTCAAGTATTCTCCTTGCCAAAAGTGTGGGAAGACACATCCTGGAGTATGTCGTCAGGGCATGAGCGGATGCCATATTTGCAGAGCAGAAGAGCATATGATGAAGGCTTGCCCTAACCGGTCGAGTGTTGGCGAGTGTTATATCTGTGGAGTAGTAGGGCACCTGGCCAAGGCGTGCCCTAAAGCAAAGCCGCCTCCACCACAGCTTCTTCAGTACGGGGGTGGACCTGCTCAACTTCACCAGATGCAGCCAGTTATGGAGGGATCTTATTACAGTCAGGCGAGGATGGAAGCCCCACCAGCCACGACCAACGCCAGGGTTTTCGCCATCACCAAGGAAGAGGTGGCAAATGCTCCTAACATGGTCACAGGTCGAATACTCACCTCATCTCGATATGCTATTGTGTTATTCGATACTGGGGCAACCCATTCTTTTGTATCCATGCTTTTCTCTAAAAAGCTAGGGATCCCACCAGAAAGTTTGGGTCAGAAATTTTTAACAACCTTACCGTCAGGGGAAGTAATGGCCTCTACTTAGAGGCTAAGAGCAGTACCAATCTGGATTTCCAACCGGGTGCTCAATAGTAACTTGGTAGTCCTGGAGATGAAGGATTACGATGTCATTTTAGGATGGACTTCTTGAGCAAGTATAGTGCTTCTATAGACTACCGTAAGAGGAAAGTCAAGTTCACACCAGAAGCAGAACCTCCATTTGAGTTTATTGGAGACCCAAAGAGAAAGACAAAAAGGTTCTTATCTACCTTACAAACTCAGAGAATGTTAGAGAAGTGGTACTCTGATTTTCTAGCTCATATAGTGGATGCGAGTCAAGGAGAAGGGTTGAAGAGAGAAGAAGTAAGGGTAGTCTGTGACTATCCGGAGGAGTTTCCTGAAGAGTTACCAGGACTCCCTCCCAATCGAGAAATTGAATTTGAAATTGGGTTGGTTCCAGGAACCAACCCAATTTCAAAGGCACCTTATCGCCGGGCACCAGCAGAACTGAAAGAGCTGCAAGAACAGTTACAAAAGCTGCTCGACAAGGGTTTCATCCGCCCTAGTCATTCACCCTGGGGAGCTCCTGTGTTGTTCGTCAAGAAGAAAGATGGGTCCATGCGAATGTGCATAGATTATCGAGCCTTGAATAAGGTAACCATCAAGAACATATATCCCTTGCCAAATATAGATGATTTATTCGATCAGTTGAAGGGAGCCACGGTGTTCTCCAAAATAGATCTGCGATCAGGTTACCATCAACACAAAGTGAAGGAGAGTGATGTGCCAAGGACTGCTTTCAGTACAAGATATCGGCACTATGAGTTTGTGGTCATGCCCTTTGGAGTGACAAACGTCCCTGCGACGTTTATGGATCTAATGAATAGAGTGTTCATGGACTTTCTTGACAACTTCGTCATTGTCTTCATTGATGATATCCTAGTGTATTCAAAGACTCAGGAAGACCATGAAGAACACCTGAAGATAGTGTTGCAGACCTTACACCAGAGGGAGCTGTACGCCAAATTCTCAAAGTGTGAGTTTTGGCTTGACCAGGTGGCATTCCTAGGCCACATAATTTCCAAAGAAGGCATTATGGTAGACCCAGCCAAGATTGAAGCAGTTAGTAACTGGAGTCGACCAACGAATGCTAGTGAGATCAGAAGTTTTCTGGGTTTAGCAGGGTACTACAGAAGGTTTGTAGAGGACTTTTCAAAGATAGTTTCTCCACTTACAGCCCTTACCAGAAAGAATAAGAAATATGAGTGGACTGAAGACTGTGAGCAAAGTTTTCTTGAGTTGAAGAAGAGACTGATAAGCTCTCCTATTCTTACAGTACCCGAAGGTGATAAGAGCTTTGATATATACAGTGATGCATCAAAGCTAGGACTTGGAGCCGTACTTATGCAAGAAGGCAAAGTCATAGCTTATGCTTCCAGGCAACTCAAGGATTATGAAAAGAATTACCCCACTCACGATCTGGAGTTGGCAGCTGTAGTCTTCGCTCTAAAAATATGGAGACATTATCTGTATGGAGTGCAGTGCAAGATTTATACAGATCACGAGAGTCTAAAATATTTCTTCAATCAGAAAGACCTCAATATGAGACAGCGAAGGTGGCTTGAGTTAGTGAAGGATTATGACTGTGAGATCCTTTACCACCCTGGTAAGGCAAATAAAGTAGCAGATGCACTAAGTAGAAAGACTTGTGCCACCTTGATGTCCTTGTCAGCATTATCACCACCATTACAAAAGGAGATAGTAGATTATGGAGTGGAGATTATTGATGGGCAGCTAGCTCTATTGACACTAGAGTCAACTTTGCTTGAAGAAATACAGAAAGAGCAAGTTGAGGATTCTGATATCCAAAGGATCAAGCAAGAGATGCAAGAAGGAGAGAGTAAAGAGTTTAGAGTATCTGACAGTGGGATACTCTACTATAGTGACCGTTTATGTGTCCCCAATCATGAAGAGCTGAGAAAGAAGATTCTTGAAGAGGCCAATGGAACTCCCTACTCAATGCATCCTAGTTCCACTAAGATGTACCAGGATTTGAAAAGAAGATTTTGGTGGTCAGGGATGAAGAGAGACATAGCTAAGTATGTCAGCACCTGCCTGACATGTCAGAGTGTTAAAGCAGAACACCAGAGACCAGGAGTTGTCCTACAGCCCATTCAGATTCCAGAGTGGAAATGGGAAGACATAGACATGGATTTCATAGTTGGTCTACCAAAGACAACTAATGGCTATGACGCTATTTGGGTGATAGTAGACAAATTGACCAAGTCTGCCCACTTCTTGGCAAACAGAGTGTCTTACTCAATTGAAAAGTTAGCCCAATTATATGTGCAAGAAGTGATCCGAATACACGGAGTCCCGAAGACCATTATCTCTGATAGGGATGGTCGTTTCACTTCACACTTTTGGGGGGTGCATACAGACAGCGTTAGGCACCAAACTGAAATTCAGCATAGCTTTCCATCCCCAGACTGATGGACAGACAGAGAGAGTAAATCAAGTTCTAGAAGATATGCTCAGAGCTTGTGCATTAGACTTCAAAGACAGTTGGTGCAAATATTTATGTTTAGCTGAGTTTGCCTACAACAACAGTTACCAAGCCACTATTGGTATGGCACCCTATGAAGCTCTTTATGGTAGGAAGTGTAGATCTCCCCTCTGTTGGTATGAAGGTAGTGAGAAGAAAGAAATGGGGTCTCACACTAACCTTATAGATGATACCACAGAAGCTATAAAGAGCATCCGCAAGAGAATAGAAGCTGCTCAGAGTAGGCAGAAGAGTTATGCCGATGTACGCCGTAGACCGTTAGAGTTTGAAGTTGGGGATATAGTTTTCCTCAAAGTAGCTCCTATGAAGGGTGTAATGAGATTCGGTAAGAAAGGCAAGCTAAGTCCTCGATACATAGGACCCTACCTAGTGACGAAAAGAGTTGGCAAAGTAGCTTATGAGTTGGAGCTACCTCCAGAGATGTCAGCAATACACAATGTGTTCCATGTCTCAATGCTAAAGAAGCATATCCCAGATGCCAACCAAGTGATTGAGCCACAGATGGTACAAGTTCAAGAAGATCTCAGTTATGAAAGTCGACCTATTCAGATAATAGATCGAGCAGATAAGAAGCTGAGGAACAAAGTGGTACCACTAGTAAAAGTCTTATGGCTGAATCAAAAGTATGAAGAGGCAACCTGGGAATTAGAAGATAGCATGAGGCAAAGGTATCCAGAGCTGTTCTAAGTTCGAGGACGAACTTTTTATAAGGTAGGGAGGATTGTAACACCCAATAATTTTCGTGAATTATTAGGAATTTTTTTGAATTTTATAGCATTTTTTTAAGATTAAAATAAAAAGAAAAAAAAATAAGGGGTCGAGCGGGGTTTGATCCTGCGACCACATGGCATAGCAAGCCCTTAAGTGAGTCCGGATGACCAATAAGCTGGGGGTATCAAGCACAGAATGGGATGAAGTCAATTAATGTTATAGGTAAGTTAGGCTTTTTCATGAAGAGGTATTTAAACTTCCGCATAAGTCACGTTAAGTCCCCGATTAGGTTTTGTGGCTGTGCGAAAACAGAGGACGATGGAGGCTGCGAAAACAGGGAGAAAGCCATAGTTTTCTTCCTTCTTCTTCTTCTTCCTCTTGAGTAAAGAACCTAGGGTTCCTCCCCTAGGGCCAAGGAGTGGAAGTTCTTGCAAGGAAGAGGAAAGGAGTCCTACGCTAGGGTTTTTACCTCTATTTAGTGAGTTTTCATCAAGAAAAGGATAAGTAGATCACTCACCTACAATAGAAGTAGTTTCCGTTATGGCGTTTCCGATGTAGAACCTTGATTTTATGATCTAAATGCATGTTTTAAGTTTATGCTAATTGCGTGTCTTAAGTTTATAAAGAGAACATGTTTATTAACTTAGAACTTGGTTTTGATTAAGTTTTGGTTGTGTGACCTATGTATGATAAGACTAAATTCTTGAAAAGTCCCAAAAATGAGTTTTAGGTTAAGGGCACGCAAGGTGCTCGATGAAAGTTCCAAGTAAGAAAGATAAAGTTTATAGTGCAAAATTTATGCAAAAAGAAAGATAGCTTGATAAGTATAAGCATATTGAGTAAGAAAGTATTTTACTTTTGTAAAGTGACATGTACTGGGCAAATGAGAGGCCCACAGAAAGTTAGAAGGAAGCTCTAATAGGGTGCGGTGGCTAACTACCCCGAAACCTAATAGGGATGCGCGCATTGGTATATTGATACCATGGTAAAGTGTCAAGGCCTGGGGAAAGTTGATTACTATTTTCAAGTATATAAGTATTTGCAAGTGTTTGACAGTTTTAAGTACGTGCCTTTATTTCATATGTTAACATTGATACATTGCAAGCATGTTAAAGAGTAAGGGTAAGGAAGTTGTGTTTTAATGTATGAGCATGTTATGTTACAGGTGTTTTAAAGCAAGTAATGTTTTCAAGCATGAATTGAGCATGATAAGTATATGAAAGTTTTCCCATGTGCATGTATTTTGGAAGCAAGCATTCTTTGAAATGAGCATGTTTATTATCGATAGCATGGATTTGTGAGTTAGGTTTACTTACTAAGCAATATGCTTATTAGTTGCATTCCTTCTATTGCAGATAAAGGCAAAGAAAAAGCATAAGCTATGGAGGCGAACGGGACTTGCATTGATGTTCAGTGGCGGCGGAACCGTGGAAGAGATCTTTGGGATAAGTCTTAGAGGCGTTTTGATTTATAGAAACTCATGGTTGATGTTTTGGATTGGTAGGATCTGATCACCTTATTTAAACTTTACATGGAGTCAAAGTTGGGTACAAAGTTTGTAGAGATTGCATGTGTTTTGATAAGTTTGTTAAATTTCATAGAAATCCTAATTTCAAGTTATTGGATTCGTTTTAAGTTGCTAAGATGCTTATAAAACTAGTATGGAGTGTAGATTTGGAGTTGATTCATTATATGCATTGGAAGTGTGTGAATGGTGGACCCTTGAAAGGAGTTCCCAGGTCTGAAACTGTAGTTTTCAGGCGTGCCAGTCGACTGGTTCAGAACCAGTCGACTGCGATATCGAACAGAACCTTCTGTTTGATGCACCAGTCGACTGCCATGAGGCCAGTCGACTGGTGCCGGGCACAGAAAGTTTCTATGGCCGATACCAGTCGACTGGCCTTATAGCAGTCGACTGGTGATATTGAAAAGAAAGTTTTGTAGGGCAGATGGTTAGTGCTTTAGTTTTACAACTAAGAGGTCTAGGGGTCAAATCCTTGCAAAGCAAATAAAATGAAAGTTTTTTTTAAAAGAAAAAAAATTCAGAGCAAGTTAAGGGATGCCAAGTAGTTGTAACCTAAGGCTAAGGATAAGGTAAAGTTAAGGTTAAGTAAAAGTGACGTCCGCTTTAAGGGAGAGAAGTTAAGGGGTCGTCACAGCGAGCTTCTCACTATAACAGATCAGACTGGAGCCTGATCAGACAGGAAGTGTCCTGTTCGGTCCCCAGACTGATCAGGGGTGTGGCAGAAAGTAGCTGGAGGAAACCCAGCTGGTCCTAGATCGGTCAAGGTGATCGATCACAAGGAGCTTGCGATTTCCAGTTTCTCACCGTGGACCGATCAGGCTGGAGCCTGATCGGACTGAGCCTATCTTGATCGGTCCGGTGACCGATCAGGGCCCTATCTGATCGGTCTGGGGATCGATCAGAAGCTGAACTTTAATTCAAAAGCGTTGTTAGAGTTCTGATTGCGTTTTATTTTCTTTGCCGATTCTCTGATATACTGCTGATATGTTTTGATATGCATTGCTAAGCATTTGTTGGAGTGTGCAGGTAATAGCAGGTGATTCAAACACTCAAGGAGGGTCAATGGAAGACTTTCCTTTGAGCAGGTTTGGCTATTTCTCCTTCTCAGGTTTCAATGGGCAACTGGCGACTGACGGAGGCTCAGCTGGAGAGGAGGTCTTCAGTGGACTGAGTGCTAAGGGAGGTCAGTGGGTTCAGGCTGGCTCAGTGGATGCTGATGAAGCTTGCGATGGTGAGGAGAGCTTAAGTTGAAGCTGATGCAGAGGAGCGGCAACAAGGATAGACAGAAAAACGGGTGAAGTTTTTGTTGTGGGGTTGAGCTCTCTATGTGTTACTTTGTGCTTGAGCGTTATTGTTACATCTTTGTGAGCGATCCTTCTTAGTCTCGTGAGCTTATCTTGTATCCTATTGAGATGCTTGTGGAGAGGTTTCTCTACCGAGAAGGAGGCGCAGTTTTATTCGGGTCACTGGGGCTTGATCTGTCGACGATCAAGGGATCACCCACCTCACGGGCACGCCAAGAAGTAGGGGCAAGTTATCCCCGAACCTTGTACATCGCGATGTTAGCATTTGTTTGGTTTTTTCTTCCTTCTCTGTATTTCTTTCTGCTGTTTTGTTTCCGTTGCTAATCTAATCGTAGAAAGAAAGCTCAAGAGGGGAGTAATTTCGAGTGGCTGGCTATATTCACCCCCCCCCCCTCTCTAGCCATCTAAGTTCCAACATTACCCATGTTCCTAGGCACATTCCTCCCCTTCTTGGAACCAGTGCCTCGATCCTTAGGTCTAGAGGTCTTGGATTTATAATGCATGCTTTTTATAGGGTTATGATTTATCTTGTTAGCCCTAGTCCTATCATTGTGTCTAAATCCAAAATTATGCACCATCAGATAATTTTCATTAATACTAGCATGCATGGATGAATGGTGAATTCTATTTCTATCATGCAAGGAGGATCTTGAATTTAAATTGCATTTTAACCTAGGGTTAGGAATTACCTCCCTTACCCTTGAAGTTCCTCCTTGTTGTGAGCTTCTCTTCTTCCTTTGCTCTTTCTGCCATCTCCTTAAGTGCTCCATCTTCTTGAGCTCTCCACTCTTTGGGCACTTGGTGTGGTAGTGCCCTAGCTCACCACACGTGAAGCATCTAATTCTTTTCATCTTCTCTTGGTCTTTTCCAATCCTACAACCCACGTTAGATTTAAAAGAACTTGAAATGGGTGTGGATTTTACCTCCTTTTTACCTTTCGGGCACTTGTCCTTGTAGTGCCCCTTTTCGTTGCACCCAAAGCATATAATGTGCTCCTTTTTCCTTGCTTTGGTGGAGGTAGAGGCTTCTTCTTGTTCAACCTTTGATGATGTAGATGCCTCCTCTTGATCCGGTACGGTTGAGGGTCTCTTCTCCCCCTCAATTCTTGAAATCGATACTTCATCTTCTTCTCTTGAGGAGATTGATGATCTTTCACTCTCTCCCTCACTTGAAGATGTAGATACTTCCTTTTCTTCTTCTTCTTCGTTACTCATTTGACTTTTCTCCTTTGGCTCTTGAACTTGTGTAGGACTTTTATGATATTCTTTCAAATTGCTCCACAATTCACATGCATTTTGGTATGCTCCTACACAACTCAAAATTTTGTTAGGCACAATATCAAACAATATACCCATTACCTTTTCATTTGCCCTTGCTTGTACTTGTTGCTCTTGATTCCAATACCTAGGTCTAAGCCTCTTCCCGTGCTTATCATTTGGAATCTCGAAGGGCTCTTCAAGCGCGATCCGAAGATTCCACTCCATTCTGAACCATGCCTCCATTCCCGCTTTCCAATATCCGAAATTCTCATGGTCGTAGGCCGGCGGAGTGTAGATGACGTCCCCAAATTTATCCTCCATTGTTCTTCTTCCTCTAGCGTGTGCTCCCTAGCAGTTAGTCCGATCAAGAGCGGTCCTCACTTTGATACCAATTGTTGGATCTGTAACGACCCGGAAAATTCTCTTAATATTTTCTTAAAATATTGAGCATGTCTAGATAATTTTCCGAGGGACCTAGGAATATTAATACAAAATGTGGCCTAGAAATCCATATTTTTCTCATTTAAATTGGGAAAACTAAGTACTAATGGGCCTTATATGGGCTTTTTAGTACCATAATTATTGGAGAATTTTATGTAAAAATTAATATAAATATAAAGGGGTTTTAATGAGAAATATTAACATAATTATGGGAGAATTCTTAGAGGATTTTCGGAATTTTAGGGGAAAATAATAGAAAAACTAAAAGGAAAAATAAAATAAAAATAAGGTGCATGGACCAAGGATTGAAACTTGGACATCTTGTACAACCATGTATGCTTTAACCAACTCACCTAGCAAGGGAATGTTATGAGAGAATGAAGTGGATATTGGTTAAGGCTTAGAAGAAGATGAAGGGTCATGGAGAGACTCTTCATTTACCTCCTTAATGGGTTATAAAGAGGGGGGTTTGGGAGTTATCTTCCTTCTTCCATCAATTGCACTTTCGTTCCTCCTCCTTCCTGATCCTAGCCGAAACCTCAAGGAGAAGTTCTCCCTTGGAAAAGCTCCACAAGAAGGTCTCATCTCCAAGATCTAAGGGTTTTCCAAGGATACAAGGGCAAGGGGGTTCAAGTGTCCAAAGGATTTACAATTTCCTTCTCTTTTAAGGTTTAAAAATCAAGATCAACCAATGTAAGACTCCCTCACCTGTGGTATAATAGTTCCTTATGTTTTTAGCATGATATATTGGTTGATTTTTGGGATTTGATGTTAAAAGAAACAAAAAAAAACCAAGAACCCTAGTCCTATGGGTTTCGGCCACTAGAATTTTAGGGTCAATGATGATGCTAAAAATCTTCATAATGTTGTTTAAAGTTCTCTCATGATGTTTAGAGATTAAATATAATTTTTGAGAATTTTTGGGGTACCCTAGGATACCCTAGGGTTTCGGCCAACATCAAGAACCCATGGGTAGGGTTGGGTCTAAAACCTCAAGTATGTGTTTTATGTATTATCATGATATAAGGGAGATGGAGGGTGTTTATGTGAATGTTTCACATGGCCTAGAGACCCTATAGGTTTCGGCCAAGTACCCTAATAGGGTGGAAAGTTAGGACTTATTTCAAGTAAGGGCCCCAATGGCCCTAGGGTAAGGTATGGTTGGTGTTTAACAATTGATTTGGGGTTTTAATGGAATTTTTCCATGCCCCCATGGCCTTGAAGTTTCAGCCAAGAGCAAGACTAGGGTTAAAGGATTAGGGTTGGCCTTAAGTATGGAATCAAATGTTTCCTATGGCCTAGTATGTATGTATGAGATGTTGTTTGGGAAGTTATGTGAAGTTTCATGGACCTAGGGTTCCTTGGGGCTTTCGGACAAGGACCTAACCTAGGGCTAGGGTTGGGTTAAACCTACAAAGATGCTTGGGTATAGGTTACTAAGATGTATGTTTAAGTAAGGTGAAAGAATTTCTATGTTAACCAAACCCTTAGTTTATATGTCATGAATTATATGTTAGGTCATAAATGTTTGGACATGTGTCATGTTTTATGAATGATATGTATGTATGCCATGTTTTATGAATGATATGTATGTATGCCATGTCTTATAAATGATATGTAGGTATGCCATGTTTTATGAAGGAGATGTAGGTAGGCCATGATTTATGAATAATTTGTAGGTATGCCATGCTTTATGAATGATGTGTACATATGTCATGTTTAAGAATGAAAATGATGAATGAAGTTAAAGTTCATGCCTTTGAGGTTTAATGATGATATGGAATGAAAATGATGAATGAAGTTAAAGTTCATGCCTTCAAGGCATAATGATGATGTTAAGTATGATGAATGAATGAATATGCTATGAATGATTATGAATGAAAAAGCATGTGAAAGCATTTTATTTTATTTTATGGGCTTGTACCGAACCTAAGTAAGGTCCACGGTTCTGGACTACCGATGAAGCTGTCCTTATGGTTCGGGACTACCGATGAAGCTATCCTTACGGTTCGGGACTACCGATGAAGTTGTCCTTAACCTAGTAGGTCGAGATTAGCTACCTCGTATTTACTTAGGGATGCGCGCATATGATGTATGAATGTGGTACAAGCCAGGGCCCAATGAATGTTATGATTATGTTAAAGTATTTAAAAACATGTTTTAAAGATTAAGCATCCTTATATATATATGCACAATTGTCACATGCATCCATCCATGTTATGTATTATATCTATGATAAGAATAGTATGCAAAGTAAGTTTATGCAAGGTATGTTTATGCAAATGATTTTATTTATGTTCATGCTAATTTATGATGTCATGATTTAATTATGTTTATGCTAGGTTAGGATGCCATGATTTTATTTATGTTCATGCTAGTTTAGGATGCCATGATTTAATTATGTTCATGCTAGGTTAGGATGCCATGATTTTATTTATGTTCATGCTAGTTTAGGATGCCATGATTTAATTATGTTTATGCTAGATTAGGATGCCATGATTTTATTTATGTTCATGCTAATTTATGATGTCATGATTTAATTATGTTTATGCTAAGTTAGGATGCCATGATTTTGTTTATGACCATGCTAATTTATGAAGCCATGATTTAATTATGTTTGTGCTAAGTAAGGATGCCATGATTTTATTTAGGTTCATGCTAAGAATGTTTATGAGGTTATGTTTACTATGTTTATGTCTATGCCAAGTATTATGTCATGCCATGAATGTTTTTATGTTCATGTTTATGCCATGGTACAAATGTGATTAAGTTATGTTCATGCCATGTCGAATGTATGCTAAGTGATCATAAAGGCTTATGTTCTAAGTAAAGCACTAAGTATGTTAATATTTCATGTGCTCATGATTAAGTGATGAATGGTTTTAGTGAGTAGGAAAGAGTCTTACTAAGCCTGTGTGCTTATAGTCTTATTTCCTTATACCGCAGATCACGCAAGGGGACAGTAAGGAAGCAGCAGGAAGGGCATTAGAGCATGTGTGTGATAGTGACTTGGCCAAGAAACAATAAGTTTGCTCGTTTTATGATAGAACTTTACCCTTACTATTTTGTGCTTGAATGTGACTCTATGACATGATTGTTGGATCGAGAAAACCGATAGAGGGGGGGGTGAATATCGAAAATCATTCGGATTTTCGTAAAGAGCACGTACGCAGCGGAAATAAAATAAAAACAGTCACAGCACAAAGACACAGTCGATTTACTTGG
>JAGFNQ010002098.1:344950-378718 GCA_024364735.1 Boesenbergia rotunda | reverse complement strand
AGACTTCACGGAGTTCCGAAGTCGATCGTTTCTGACAGAGACGGGCGGTTCATCTCCCATTTTTGGAGGTGTGTTCAGGACGCCCTAGGCACCAGACTTCAGTTCAGCACAGCTTTCCATCCCCAGACAGATGGACAAACAGAGAGAGTAAATCAGATTTTAGAAGTCATGCTCAGGGCTTGTGCGTTGGACTTTAAAGGTAGTTGGTGCAAATTTCTGTGCTTAGCTGAGTTTGCCTACAACAATAGCTATCAGGCCACCATCAGGATGGCACCTTATGAGGCATTGTATGGCAGGAAATGCAGATCGCCCATATGTTGGCAAGAAGCTGGTGAGAAGAAGGAGATGGAGTCAGGACTAGGCAGCCAGACTGAGCTTATAGATGAGACCACTCAGGCTATCCAGACGATCCGCCAGAGGATTGAGACTGCCCAGAGTCGACAGAAAAGTTATGCTGACACACGCCGTAGGCCACTTGAATTCCAAGTTGGAGATTCAGTATTTCTCAAGGTCGCTCCTATGAAGGGAGTGATGAGATTTGGTAAAAAGGGTAAGCTAAGTCCTCGCTACATAGGACCCTACAAGATCATAAAGAGGGTTGGTAAGGTAGCATATGAGCTGGACCTACCAGAGGATATGTCAGCTATCCACAGTACCTTTCATGTCTCTATGCTAAAGAAGTGTATTCACGACCCTAGCCAAGTGATTCAGCCTCAGTCAGTACAGATCCAAGAAGATCTTAGTTATGAGAGCAGACCGACACAGATAGTGGACAAAGCAGTTAAAAGATTAAGAAACAAAGAAGTGCCACTAGTGAAGGTCATCTGGCAGAATCAAAAGCATGAAGAGGCTACTTGGGAACGTGAGGACAGCATGAGAGAAAGATATCCAGAATTATTCTAAGTTCGAGGACGAACTTTTCATAAGGTATGGGGGATTGTAACGCCCCAAAATTCCCATTTTTAGTTCTTAAAGTCCTTAGAATTATTTAAAAATGATTTAGAAATATTCTAGATATTTTTAGGAATTTTTAGAATATTTTTATGGAATTTTCCGAGTCCGTTTAGTATTTTAAAGAAAAAGAAAGAAAAAGAAAAAGGAAAAAAATTTTAAAGGGGCAGCAGGGAGTTCGAACCCGCGACCTGCACGAAACCAGGCAAGCACGCGACCAGCCAGGCTAGGGTATCAAGCACAGCAAAGGGTGGAGAGACTTATATTTAAGGGGTAGTTAGGTCGATCCGCCCCATAGGTATAAATAGATAATTAAAGAGAGAAGTTTTATTTCTCTCCTCTCCAAACCCTCACGCCGACCTCCCTCTCCTCTCTTGGGCGACGCCGACCAACACCAAGCCCTCGAGGGCCGGCCAAAGCTCTCCTCCGAGAGATATTCCTATATTCGGGATCCCCGCGACGAGAGGAACGCGTAGGCGTGAAGAATTCTCCGAGATCTCAAGTTTCTCTCGAACCTCCGACGCCGTTCTTGGTTGTAAGTCCAAGATATCAAGTAAGTACTGCTCACCTGTAATAAGAGGCGGTTTTTCTGCGAGAATTTCCTTTAAAAGTTTTTAAAAGAGATATTTCCTTTTTGTTTGAGTTTTTGCATGTGATCTTAGTTCATTATATGCTTATATATATGTTGATTAATACCCTATGTGAGTTTAGGGTCCAAGAAAAGCTATGAGAAAAGAAAAGAAAAGATAAAGATAAGAAAAGAAAAGGCCAAGGCCTTAAGAAATCCCCAAAAGTCAAGACTTAGGGATTTTAGCACGCAAGGTGCTCGAGAAAATGCCAAGGCATTTACAGATAAGAAAGAAAAGAAAGAAAAGCTATTTTATTTTCTAAGGCCAGTACCCGGCGTCCAAGGGCATCGTTAAAGAAATCCAGGTGTCCAATTCCAAGGTCTTGGCCCTGGTAGACCAAGGTCTGCTCTATTAGGATTGGTGGCTCGCTACCCCAACCTTTTAGGGAACGCGCATATGAGATGGTACTTACGTCTTCAGTGGATCCAAGTGATTATTATTTTCAAGTATATGCTTTAGCAAACTTTTCTAAAGTTTAAGAGAGATTTCAAAAAGTTAAAGAATAGCTAAAGTTTCCAAGTTGAGCCAAGAAAAGTAAAATGAGATTTATTATTGCTTGAGTATGCATGTTTTGAGCTATACATGTCCTTAGTTTTTCTTTCAAGCATATTAGTATCTCATATGATGTTCAGTTTGATCTAGAAGCATGTTTGCATATTTCGAGTTTTTGTGAGCTAGATAGTACTTACTAAGCTTTTTGCTTACTAGTTGTATTTCCTCTTATTGCAGATAAAGGTAAAGGCAAGCAATTCTGAAGGAAGACGATGAGGCGGTGCTGAGTAGAGTGTGTGTGGTGGCTGATTATGGAGAGATCTTTGGCGCAAGACAATTTAGCTATTAATTCACAATGTTATAGATCATTTGAATTTCAAGTTCTTGCTTTATAAAGTTTAGCGAACATTTGAGTTTTGGACAGTTTTACATGCTCAATTTCTTAGAGTAAAGATTTCATGTCATTTCATTTAGCTTATATATTCTTATGCTTGCATTAGATGAGTGGAAATGTGAGTAGATGGAGATATTGATACTTTGTTAGGAAAATAGACACATGTGCCAAGATAGTATCAAATTCTCTTTGAATTAAGTTTTATTGCTTATAAATGTTTAGAAAAGTTGCATTCACATTTCATAATGCTTTAGCAAGGTCATAGAACATGTATTTGGTATTATGAATGTATAGAAGTCAAGATTGGTACAAACTTTAGTGTTAAAGTTCATATATCTTGAATAGTTTATTTTCTTCCGCAAAAGTCCAAATTTCAAGTTTATGGATTCGTTTTGATTGGCTAAACTCATTAGAAAACTGTCATAGAGTGTAGAAATGGTGTCATGATTCCATATGGCTCGAAATTATAGGTTTGGAGGAGCTGTGAAGTAACTGGCCGAAACCTGAGTTTCGAATTACAGGCCTATCAGTCGACTGATACCTGCAGTTTGAGTTGGGCGAGGCAAGCTTCAAGTGTACCAATTGCGAGCTTTTGAGATAGTAAGTGTGATATGTTAATATGCATGATTGCTTAAGTTAGAATATGATTGTTAGATGAATTTAAAAGTTTAAAAAAAAAAGATTTCCGCATTTTTAGTCATGTATCTAAAGTCGAGAAGTAGAGAAAAGTAACGATCTGTCTAAGGTAGAAGAAGGCGGGTCGCTACACTTGTGCTACCTCAGGACTTGCAATAATTTCTCTTCTTGCTTTGATTCCAAGTGCTGAGCAATGATAACTGGAAAACTCTGCTCCTCTCCTAGAAAAACATACTTCAAATGATATGGAAGTGGCTTAAGCTCAATCTGGGTCTGCTCAGAAGGTATGGGTGATCCTTGGGGCTCTGTGCAATCTCATACACTCACACACCTCTCTTCTGAGTCCTCTGAAATGTCAATAGAAATAGGTGATCCTTGGGGCTCTGTGCAATCTCCTACACCTAGAAAATCCTCTCCAGCAGGAAGTAGGTCTGAAATACCCTCTAAAATATCCTCAGCCTCAATAGCAACTACAACTTCAGCCTCTTCTGAAATACCAACTCCTCTAGAATCCATAAGTGAAACTCCCTCAGCCAATATATCTGCATCATCCAACTCCTCTAGAATACCAATGCTCATAATGGAGTGGTCCTCTCTAGGGTGCTTCATGGCATCAAATATGCTAAATTGAACTACTGTGTCTCCAATTTCTGTTGAAAGTGTACCAGCATATACATCTATCTTTGTTCTCGCAGTCTTCAGAAATTGCCTCACTAGGATGAGTGGAGATCTGTGTGTGAGGTAGTCTCCCTCAATATCCAGAATGTAAAAATTTGCAGGAAATATCAGCTCCTTTACCTTTACCAACACATCTTCAATTATACCGGCTGGGTGGGTCTGACTCCGGTCTACTAACTGAATCACCACACCAGTAGGCTGTAGAGGGCCAATATCAAGCATCTGGAAGACTGATCTGGGCATCACATTTATGGAAACTCCTAAATCCAACATAGCATCATGGAACATGGTCCTCCCTATCTCACAAGACACAGTGAAAACCCCTGGATCTTCACACTTCTGAGGAATGACATGGATAAGTGCTGAATTATTTTTTCCCAAGATGACTAACTCATTCTCCTTAAGCTTCTTCTTGTGAACACATAGGTCTTTGAGGAATTTTGCATACTTAGGAATCTGTTTTATCATGGTCAACAAGGGTACATTGATTTCCACCTTACTAAATAATTTCACCAGCTCATTGTATTCTTTAGCTTTCTCCTCCTCCACTTGCTTTTTGGCTTGGGTTTTCCGTTGAGGAAAAGGCAAAGGAACTCTAAGATCTTCCTCTTGAGCCGAAAACTTTGGGGCTAGATTTTGAACTGATTTCTCCACTGAAGTATCTGTTGTGAACTCTCCTTTTTCACTGATTTCTCCTTCATTCTCCACCAAAATCACAGGATTACTTGAGGGAGGAGTTAGGCTTGGACTAGGGGTGGAACCAACTAAATTTGAAGTGATTTCAGGGATGTTTGGGGCTAGAAACGAAGTTGCTGTCCTATTTTCATAAAAATCAACTCTTGGACCATTCTGGGTTGAAGCCACCTTCCCACTCCTCAAAGTAATAGCACTAACGTTTCTCTTTGGATTTGGAGTAGCTTGAGAAGGTAGTTGACTTGATCCTTGGGCTTGTATTTGGTTCATCCCACTAGCCAATTGTCCAATTCGCCTCTTAAGGTTTTGTATGGTGGGATTATTTCTTTGTTGTTGCAAAAGTTGTTGAAGCATTTCTTCTATCCTTTGTTGTTGCGCATTTCCCCCACTAAAGCCTCCATAGCCCCCCTGGTTAGCATGAGACTTTGATTGGCTTTGAAAAGATGATTGAGGTGGTTGAAATTGTTGAACTTGCTGTAAACCTTGAAAGTAGGGTTGTTGGGGCTGATTATAGGGTTGAAATGGTTGAGAAAATTGCTGGAAATTTTGCTGAGAACTTGGTTGAAATGGTTGAGAATTGTAGCTCTGAAAATTCTGAGGTTGAGGTTGAAATTGTGGTTGAGAGGGCTGAAACTGAGTTGGTTGGAAATTATGATTTGGGGGATGAAAATTTTGGTTGAATGATTGGAATCCCTGCTGTGAAAACTGATTTTGTGGCTGATAATTCAGATTTCCTTGAAACCCTTGCTGATTCCCTTGAAAAGGTTGTTGGAATTGCTGAAATCCTTACTGAAATTGATGAAATTGTGATTGCCCTTGCTGATTTTGCTGGATGTTCGGTTGGGGATGCTGATAGGGCTGTTGTGATGGGTTTTTTTGGTAAAAAGAGTTGTCATACTTCAAATTTGGATGATCCCTCCAACCCAGATTATAGGTAGATGAGTAGAGGTTGTTTTTGGCTTGGAATTGTCCCCTAGTCAATGCAGCTAGTGTCTCATCTTATTGGAGGTTAGGACATAGATCTGAGTTGTGTTCTTGACTTGAGCAAATACTGCATAACCTCATCACTTGGCTTGAAGGTGGAGGTACTGAAAAACTCTAATTTTGACTCACAATGTTTAGAGTCATTTGCTTCACCAGGGATGTAAGCTCCATCAATGAATTCTTGATTTCCTTTTGCTCATTTGATACCATCTGAACTTCATTTACTCCTTTGGTGGACAAAGCTCTACTTCCAAATTGCTGTGAGTTCTCTGCCATGTTTAAAATTAGCTTCCTAGCTTGATCTGGTGTTTTGTTCACTAGGGCACCTCCTGCTGCAGCATCTATCATAATTCTATCCATCTGGAGAAGACCCTCATAAAAGTATTGAATGAGTAGCTACTCACTAATCTGATGTTGTAGGCAACTAGAACAAAGTTTGTTGAACCGTTCCCAATAGTCATAAAGAGTTTCTCCCACTACTTGTTGTATACCACATATACTCTTCCTGATAATTACAGTCCTGGAGACTGGAAAGTACTTCTCCAAAAATGCTTTCTTCATAGAAATTCAGCAAGAAACATGCCCAGTAGGTAGGTAGTAAAACCAATCCTTCGCTGCTCCAGTCAGGGAAATGGGAATGCCCTCAGCTTGATATCTTCCTCCGAAATCCCCTGAGGCTTCATGGTGGAGCAGACAACGTGAAACTCATGTAAATGTCTATTGGGATCCTCCCCAGACTGACCTTGAAATTTGGGCAAAAGATGAATCAGTCCTGATCTTAATTCAAAATCTCCAGTGAGCTCTGGGTAGGCAATGCAGGAATACTGAAAAGCATCATCTGGTGCTGCTAGTTCCTTCATAGTTTTCTGGTGGACTGCCATAGGATCAACTGAATGAAAAGCAATGGACTGAGTAAGAAGAATATCAATAGACTCTGAAGCACTAATTTGGTTCCTCCTTACTCTGAAAGTTCTTTCAATTTCAGGATCGAACTCTTCTAGAATACTACCTGTAGATCTGGTCATACAACAAATACAAAATCACAGCAAATGTATACAGAAGAATAAAACAAGTAAGATGTATCACAAAAATATAGAAATAAGCGCACAAGCTGAATCTCAAGATATAACAGTAAGCAAGCAAGCTAAAATCAAACAAACTCAACTAGATAGTTCCCCGGCAACAGCGCTAAAAATTTGATGGACTCAAATTAGATGTCATGAATGTGAGTCTCAAATTTAGAAATTTATAAAGTTGAAAACCCTTGCTAGCAAAATAGAAATGTAGAATAGGGGCCTCAGGTCGTATTTTTTTTCCAATGACTAGTTGTGATTGTTTGAATCAAGCTTGAAAATTATTTGTCGTACAATGATTTGGATTTTCTAGATAAAATGGGGAATTTATTTTGCAAATAAAAATGGAAGTAAGTTTGAAATGGAATTAACTCAACTAAGTAGAGTTAAGCTAGGAATTGCAAGAATGAAACTTAACCACTAGGAAAATTTAACATAACAATTTAAAGTTGCAAAATTGAAATATAGAACTGATATCAATTGCAGAGATTCACTAACATTATATCTTAACTCGGAAATGGAAATTTAAGCAAGCTGAAAACTAAAACAGGGTAAATTGTGCAGGAAATTTCCTAATCGATCAGCTAACCGGTCAGATACAAGCTTGATCGGACTAATGACCGATCAGGTGTTGTCTGGATCGGTCGAAGGACCGATCAGTAACTGAAACGCAGACTGAAAAACTATTGAAATGTTGCAGAATTGAACACAGAAATGAATCTACAATCTAAGGACACCAGTTCGAGTTCTTCACCGAGATTTCTCCTTGCCGTCACACAAAGATCGAGCTCAGAACCCCTTTGCTCAAGAATCGACCAGAACTCTGCTGCAGAGATTTAATCGCATAGCTTGAGGTGTAATCTGAACTCCTTCCGATCCTTCCTTCTGCGATGATTCGGATGGCGAGTAGTAGCGCAGGAAACCTCGAATCCAGCTCAGAGAACCCCTCTGACTTGACCCGATTGATGGAGAAGTGAAATCTAGTGAGGATTGATCGGATGAAGCTAGCGCACGGAGAAACCCTCGCCGGAGCTTTCAGATTTGGATGGAATGTGATCCTCTCCCGGAAACAGAGCTTGATGATTGAGATCTGAAAATGAACTTGATCTGGTGGCCGCCTCTGATCGGAATTGGAAAATGAAGAAGAACTGAAACGAAGCAGGAGACGTGATCTGGCGATGACCAGCCCGGCGCAGAGAAAATTTTGATTTAAATTTCCACTTGAAAACATGAACGGCTGTGATTGTTCTGATCCAATTCAACGATCTAATCATGTCAGATCAAACCCAAACTTCTCAGATCTTGATCAAGGGCTCTGATCTACTTGTCCTTAGCTTGGATCACTCATATCTGAAGCGGATGGCTCAGATCTTCTCTTCTTTAGATTGGACGGTCTAGATCCTCTATTGCTTGATCCAACGGCTGAATTAACTTTGATCTGGCCCAAACTTCCAGATCATGATCCATGAACTTGATTAAGTCTATCTTGATCTTGGATCATCAAGAAGTTGGCGGATGACTTAGATCTAACCGTTCTCTTGAATGGACGACCCATGTTAAACAGATGCTTGATCCCTTTGATCCGGATCCAATTCTGAACCAAGTTTGACCCAATATGATCCAGGTCCATGCTCATTTGAAACCTACAAAATGATATTAAATTTAAGTGCCAAAAAATCTTAAATATAGAAAAATTGAATCTCAAGCTAAAATAGAGACAATCCATGAAACCTAATACAAATGCAAACTTATGCATATGAAATTGGATCAAAACATGGATTTGAGGGTCTAATTTAATCAACAAAATGAAAGTTATCAGTCCCACAACACGATGGTAGTACAATCAATACAATAGGATTTGAACAGGATAAAGATATTCCAATTGGAGAGGTTGAGAAGTTCTATAAATTAATTGATGATTCACAAAAAGAGTTATATCTCAGATGCAAGAAATTCTTAAAACTTGCATTCATCATTCGCTTGCTTTACTTAAAATGTCTTGGAAAAATGACCAATAAAATCTTCAATATGTTATTGGATTTGTTGAGAGAAGCATTTCCAAATGCCATGAAAGATTTACCAAAGTCATACTATGATGAAGAGAAATTGATGAAGCAATTAGGACTTGGTTATGAAAAGATAGATACTTACCCTAATGATTGCACTTTGTACTGGAGGTTGGATGAAGAAAGAGTTCGATGCAAAACATGCAACGAGCCAAGATGGGAAACATTTGAAGATGATCCTACTGGTGACAAGAGGAAAATTGTATGTAAGGTTTTATGGTGTTTTCCAATAAAGCTTATGTTACAATATTTGTTCATGTCCTGCAAAATGACAATTTATATAAGATGGCATTCTGAATCTTGCACGAAAGATGGTTACATGTGACACCCAGCTGATTCCCTATCTTGGCAAGCATTTGACATAACCACCCTAAATTTGCAAAGGATCCTCGAAACATAAGTTTAGGATTAGCTTTAGATGGATTTAATCCATTCAAAAATATGAGTGTGGTGTATAATGTTGGGGCAATCGACCCAAGTATGATCGGGAAGATCATGGTTTTGATGTGTGTGTGTCAATGTGGTTAAGTCAGGATGTTATGTTATTTTGATATGTGTGAATAATGTTGGGTTCTCCCGGCACCAAAACATAAAAACGCAGCAGAAACAAGAACTCTCGAGTGATCCATGCTAAAGAAAACTCGTACAATGTTCATCTATCTAATAGATCTATCTATAGTGTATACCTTTAGAGCGTGCCCTTTGCTTATCTCGCCCGTCCAAGATGTGTCAGATCTCTCGCACGTTCAAGCGTCCGTGCCTCTATTCATATCTACACGGACACAATCTCTCGACTTCGGGAGAACTACCTTAGTTGTGCTAACAACTTGAGGTAGCTCGCAGAATACCAAGAACCCTACAATAGGGTTTCGGCCAAAAGGGAGAAGAGGATGAAGAGAGGAAGGGAAGAAAGAAAGCCCCCCTTATCATGACAAAGTCCCTCTTTTATATTCATCCTATGAATACAAAGAGTCTTTTGTCTCTTTGACTTCCCTTCATTAAAGCCAATAAAGAGCATATCTTTTCATGTGACTCTTCACCTTCTCTTCATCCAATGAAGAGAGACTTTTTTCTTTCCTTCACATGCAATTACAACCGGGCCTCTCGGGCTTCCGACTAGGTCTCCCGACCAAGTCTCCCGAGTGCCGAGCTCCCGACCCAGTCTACCGAGCTTCGGCCCAGTCTGCCGACCTCTGACTCAGTCTGCCGAGCTCCCAGCCCAGTCTGCCAAGTGCCGACCCAGTCTGTCGAGTGTCGACCCAGTCTGCCGAGCTCCCAGCCTAGTTTGCCGAGTACCAACCCAGTCTGCCGAGTGCCGAGCTACCGACTCAGTCTGCCGAGCACCTAGCTCAGTCTGCCAAGTGCCAAGCTCCCGACTCAGTCTGCCGAGCTCCTAGCTCAGTCTGTCGAGTGCCGAGCTCCCGACTCAGTCTGTTGAGCTCCTAGCTCAGTCTTCCGAGTGTCGAGCTCCCGACCCGCGCTCCCGAGTTCCCAATTTGAGCTCCCTAATTGACCTCCCGAGTTCCTAACTCGGGCTCAGATCTCCCGAGTTCCCAACTCGGGCTCCCGAAGCATCATGTCCTTATTGTGTGACCTAATAGGTTCTCGCGACGTTGGTAATGTGCCTGAACCCTTTAGACACATAAGCAATGAGTGGCATCTAGCAATACATCATTGCTACCCAAGTAACAAGAAAAGTCGAGATTCGACTAAACCTCCGTGACTATGATAATGTATGACCTTGTCCTTCTATCCTTGATATCCAGATTGACCAATGAGGCATAGACAATGTCATCCTCAATCAATCTTGTGTTTCTTGATCCCCGAGTAGACTCACTCAAACAAATGAGCTCAATATCTCATATTGACTCATTTGAGCATGGTCATGCGTTTTAGTAGTCCTACTCGATCAAGGGGCCCATAGATATTACTCCCGTCATATGGGAGGGATAGATCCCATCTACGTCACTCACATCTCTCTGCATAATTCATTACATACCCAGTGATCGCTTTATAGTCCACCCTGTTACGGGTGACGTTTGACGATACCAAAGTACATAACTCCTCATGTAGGGAACCGTAGTGACTTTAGGTCTAAGGACTATTCATACTAATAGTCATATGAGAAAGTTTATGACACTCATATGACAATCTATGAAACTTTCTTATGGCGGGTCAATTCAGTACACATTCTCCAATGTATACCCATGTGTCAACATGATATCACATATCCATGACTTGTGAGCTCAAGTCATCAGTTGACCTACATGCTAGTCTCCATGCATTAATATTGTCCTTGAATATTAATACTTGACTAGGAATGTTTTAAAGTAGTGTTCTCTACATCATCATTATCGATTCAATCAATCGATATAATGTAGATAAGAATCTACTACCCAAGGACATTATTATACTTAGTTATTTGACACAAATACAAAGTAAGTATAATAACCATGTCTTTATTAATGATAGAATATGATACAAAATATCCCTAGTCAATCATCGCATAATGTTGGGGCAATCGACCCAAGTATGATCGGGAAGATCATGGTTTTGATGTGTGTGTGTCAATGTGGTTAAGTTAGGATGTTATGTTATTTTGATATGTGTGAATAAGTCTTGCAGGACTTGGTGAGTCACACATGGAGGACGCATCTGAGGGACGAGAGCCGAGGGAAGAGGACTCCAAGGGTAAGCAGGGGGAAGTGGACTTCAAAGGGCATACGATAAGGATGACATGGAGGCAAGCCGAGGGCTTGCGTACACATCTGGGGCACGATAGCCAGTGGAAGAGGACTTCAAGGGGCGAGCCAAGGGAGTGGACTTGAAGGCATACATGAAGGAGGGTCTTCGGAGTGAGGGAGAGTGAATATGTAAGCTGGGCAGTCGACTGGGAATGGATCAGTCGATTGCCAGCAGGGAACTCGAACTCACAGAAAGATCACCCCAAAAAACTAGCTGTTGGGCTAGCTGCTGCGGTGGGATCAGTCGACTGCCCTGGGGGCAGTCAACTGATATCGGGCTGGACAGCTTAAGAAGCTGTCCTTTACTCTATTTAAAGGGAGACTTTTGAGCAGGTCAAGGGTGCGGCTCTAGAGAGTAGAATCAGGTTCCAAGTGCTCAAAATCTCCAACTCTTCCTCTCACTTTCTTTTCAACCTTGTAAAGAGGAATAGTGCCATTTGTGAAGGTTTCTCCATCTTGAAGGAGGTATTCATAGTGGAGCTCGTGCATGTGTGTAGATCCATGGACTAGTAACCTCTCTGAGGTGGATACCAAGTAAATTAGAGGGTTAGCATTGGTTTTGACTGTTTTTATTGATTTTGTTTGTGTTTAGCTAACCATCTTTGTAGACAAAATTGAAAGAGAGATTCATCCCCCCTCTAGCTTAACGTCGTGATCCTAACAAGTGGTATCAAAGCCGGTTCGTTTCGAAAGAACTCACCATCGACCGGAGCATCAAAATGTCATTTCAAGAGGGTTATAGTACCGCGCAGCCACCTTTCTTTGACGACAACGATTTCACATATTGGAAAGGTAGAATGGAGTATTATCTTATGAACGATATTGAAAATTGGTGTAACATTGTAGATGGATTCGAAATACCAATGAATGAGAGGGGAGAGCCTCTACCTATCAAGAATTGGACAAAAGAGATGTTGAAGAAGGCACAAGCTAATGCATAAGCTACAACGACTCTTCAATGTGAACTCTCAAAAGAACAATTGAACAAGGTGGGACTATTCAAAACCGCGAAGGAGCTTTGGCAAAAAGCTCATTGATCTCAATGAAGGATCAAATGAATCAAGGGGTCAAGAAGGATCTCTTGGTGGCACAACTCCAATCTCTCACCATGAAGGCCAATGAAACGGTAAGTCAATTACATGGAAGGGTCAAAGAGATCATCAACGAACTTCATGTCATAGGTGAGAAGGTGGAAAATAGGGATATTGTGAGGTATCTGTTAGGATCGATTCCGTACGCTAGAGGGGGGTGAATAGCGATTCCCGGTTGTTCTTGTACCTACATTGCTAGTTGCACAGCGGAAAACAATAATAAAAAGAACAAACAACGCTAACAAACCGATTTTACTTGGTATCCACCCCGGTCGGGTGACTAATCCAAGAATCCATCGGTGGATCACTCCCCGGATAACCTCCGGCTAGTCCTTGTCGCTCCTTGTGGGTGGAGAAACCTCGCCACAGCACCTTGACATGATCTGGACTTAATAGGCTGCCAACAAGCCTTAACCAAGCTTATTTCGTCAAGAAACTCAGCCACCACGACATCCTCTTTAAATATGACTCGGGGCTGATTTCTCGCTACCAGTCGACTGCCCTCAGGGCAGTCGACTGGTGCCAGCCAAATTCGACCGTTGACAACCCCAACGTTCGAATTTTGCCAGCTCACCAGCCGCTACTAGTCGACTGCCAAAATGGCAGTCGACTGGCCCAGGGTCCAGAACCTACTGTGAGTTTCTGTTTGCGCTGGCAGTCGACTATTATAACACCAGTCGACTGCCCAGCCTCTACAAACACTCTTCCTCACTCTCTTTACCCTCGTCGACATGTGGCTTCAAGCATTCTCCCTTGGCTTGCTCCTTGAAGTCCTCTTCCACCGGCTATCGTCCCTCGGATGCGCACGCAAGTCCTCTACCTGCCTCCATGCCACCCTTCACATGTGCCCTTTGAAGTCCACTTCTCAGCTTGCCCTTGGAGTCATCTTCCCTCGGCTCTTGTCCCTTGCCTTAGCTGACTCTTCACCAGCAGCCTTGACTATTGCCTTCGCGCCCTCTTCATCTTCGGCCCTCGTCCTTCGGATGCACACAAGCCTCTAGCTTGTCTCCATGCCATCCTTCACATACGCCTCAAAGTCCGCGCCCCTCGGCTCATCATCCCTGCTATATCAGGTCCCTCGGGTGCACACAAGCCTCCAGCTTGTCTCCATGCAACCCTTCACCATACCGAAGCCGTCCAGCCAAGTCAATATGTGTAAACCTGTACAACCTACACACTCACATACCCATATTAGTACACAAGGGAAAACCTAACTTAAACCCTTTGCCCAAACATCAAAACACAAGGTCACTCCGGACCTTAGATTTCCTCAACAATCTCCCCCTTTTTGATGTTTGGCAATACGTTTAAGTTAGGGAAACAAATAGTAATAAAGAATAGCAAAAACAATGCTAAATAAATGCATATGCAATGCATACATGGATCCTATCCCAAGGCATCCCACACCTAACCCTCCAAGTTTGGAATTTTCACCAAACCGGGCTTTTTAAGGCTTCTCCCAAGCTCCCCCTGCATTGGACTTACAAAGGCTTTTTAAGAACCTCTCCAAGGTTCCCCTTACGCCAAGAATGGAGCAACCATGATCCCCTTTAATCTCAACTCCCCCTAAACCTAGAGTTTCTTACAATGGTATGTTTGGTTTCCCAAATTAAACCCAACACTTCTTCCTCTTTGCCTAACATCAAAAAGAACCCAACAATATCCCAATTATTGGTTCTTTCAATCCCTAATGACCATAAACAACGTATACTAGCCCCCCATACAGTTGTTTTGCATCATTTGGATACATACCCAGCTGCTGAAACTTATTTCAGCCTTTACCAGTCGACTGCCCCAAATGGCAATCGACTGATACTCTGAAACACAGAATTTCAGCCTTTTCTGATGAAGTTCAGAAATGCGCCAAAAATTCCACAAATCTCCAAAAATTTCCAAATTTTGTGGAGAGGTTTGTGGTACCCATATCTACTTGGAAAAAATACATTCCAAAATGTATCTATCACCATTCCCATATTTGACACAAAACTCAAAACTAGCTAAAAAGTTCAATAGAACCTTGACCTAAAGTCCTAATTTTGGTTTCCTCTTGATGTCTCTACCCATGCCAACCCATAATGCATCTCTAGCATTGATTTACATGACATTTATACATCAAAAAACCAACCTTCATGCTATATGACCCCAATGCCATATTTCCATGCATGAAGCACATAATTCATGTGCCAAAACCCGAAAGTTGAGACTCAAGCCCGTCTCCAACTCTTTTGGCACATCCCATGGTCCATCTAGACCTCTAGGAGCACCTCTCCTAGGGTCCATTCACCATATATCCCAAAGGCTCCTAGAGCTCCCCCTTGAGCTCTTAGCCCTAGCCACCTCCCTAGGTGACTCAACCATCACTAGGCCACATCGATGTTCCACCGGTGACTCTTGGCCTACAAACTCAATCCTCTTAACCTTAGACACCTTATCTTTGGTTAAGCCATTTCTTTTTCCTTTAAATGGCACCCCTTTGCCATTTTTGGACTCCCCCTTCTTGCCATAATCATATGCTACCCTAGCATATCTCTTTCCCTTGGCATGGGAGACCTTAGATCGGTATCCTAGACCCGATCTATCATTGGTGCGATTTAGGCCACCCAACACCATATCCAAACCCTTAGATCCAACCGTGAATCTCTCTAGGGTTTTCTCTAACCTATCAAGCTTTTCCCTTAAAGCTTGATTTTTCCTTTCTAGGTTCCTAAACCTAGAATCCATATGTCCACTTTGGACATTCTTAGACCTACTCATTTCTCTAGGCATATTTCTCCCCCTCTTGGGGTTAATGCCTTGGTCCTTAGGTCTATAGGTCTTTGATTGTTCATGATGCATGACCTTCTTAAGGTTATAATCTACCTTGTTAACCTTATTCCTATCATTATATCTAAATCCAAAATTATGCACCATCAAACAATTTTCATTAATACTAGCATGCATGGATGAATGGTGAATTTTATTTTTATCATGCAAGGAGGATCTTGAATTTAAATTGCATTTTAACCTAGGGTTAGGAATTACCTCCCTTACCCTTGGAGTTCCTCCTTGTTGTGAGCTTCTCTTCTTCCTTTCCTCTTTCTCCCATCTCCTCAAGTGCTCAATCTTCTTGAGCTCTCCACTCTTTGGGCACTTGGTGTGGTAGTGCCCTAGCTCACCACACGTGAAGCATCTAATTCTTTTCTTCTTCTCTTGGACTTCTCCAATCCTACAACCCACGTTAGATTTAAAAGAACTTGAAATGGGTGTGGATTTTACCTCCTTTTTACCTTTCAGGCACTTGTTCTTGTAGTGCCCCTTTTCATTACACCCAAAGCTTGTGATATGGTCCTTGGCTCTTGCTTTGGTGGAGGTTGGAGCTTCTTCTTCAACTTTTGATGATGTGGATGCCTCCTCTTGATCCGGTACGGTTGAGGGTCTCTCCTCCCCCTCAATCCTTGAGGTGGAGACCTCTTCCTCTTCTTCTCTTGAAGAGGTTGATGATCTTTCACTTAATTCCTCCTCCTCGATTGACACTTCCTTTCCTCTTTCTCCATATTCACCCATTTCTTTCGACTCTTGAGATTGTGTAGGCTTCTCATGAATTTTTTTCAATTTGCTCAACAACTCATACGCACTTTTATATTCTCCTACACAACTCAACACATCTTTAGGCAAAATATCAATCAAAATATTGATTACCTTTTCGTTTGCCCTAGATTGTTCTTGTTGTTCATTTGTCCAATATCTAGGGCAAACCCTCTTCCCGTGCTTGTCTCTCAGAATTTCAAAGGGGTCTTCAATGGTCATTCTACACTCCCAATCCATCCCTAGCCAATTTTCCATCCTTGCCCTCTAATGGCCGAATTCTTTATGATTGTAGGATAGTGGTGTGTTGATATCTTCCCCCAACTTATCTTCCATGTTCTTCTTCCTCTAGCGTGTGCTCCCTCGGCGGTTAGTCCGATCAAGAGCGGTCCTCGCTTTGATACCAATTGTTAGGATCGATTCCGTACGCTAGAGGGGGTGAATAGCGATTCCCGGTTGTCTTGTACCTACGTTGTTAGTTGCACAGCGGAAAACAATAATAAAAAGAACAAACAACACTAACAAATCGATTTTACTTGGTATCCACCCCGGCCGGGTGACTAATCCAAGAATCCGTCGGTGGATCACTCCCCGGATAACCTCCGGCTAGTCCTTGTCACTCCTTGTGGGTGGAGAAACCTCGCCACAACACCTTGACACGATCTGGACTTAATAGACTACTAACAAGCCTTAACCAAGCTTATTTCATCAAGAAACTCAGCCACCACGACGCCCTCTTTAAATATGACTCGGGGCTGATTTCTCGCTACCAGTCGACTGCCCTCTGGGCAGTCGACTGGTGCCAGCCAAATTCGACCGTTGACAGCCCCAACGTTCGAATTCTGCCAGCTCACCAGCCGCTACTAGTCGACTGCCAAAATGGCAGTCGACTGGCCCAGGGTCCAGAACCTACTGTGAGTTTCTGTTTGCGCTGGCAGTCGACTGTTATAACACCTGTCGACTGCCCAGACTCTACAAACACTCTTCCTCACTCTCTTTACCCTCGTCGACATGTGCCTTCAAGCATTCTCCCTTGGCTTGCTCCTTGAAGTCCTCTTCCACCGGCTATCGTCCCTCGGATGCGCACGCAAGTCCTCGACCTGCCTCCATGTCACCCTTCATGTGTGCCCTTTGAAGTCCACTTCTCAGCTTGCCCTTGGAGTCATCTTCCCTCGGCTCTTGTCCCTTGCCTTAGCTGACTCTTCACCAGCAGCCTTGACTATTGCCTTCGCGCCCTCTTCATCTTCGGCCCTCGTCCCTCGGATGCACACAAGCCTCTAGCTTATCTCCATGCCATCCCTCACGTACGCCTCAAAGTCCGCGCTCCTCGGCTCATCATCCCTGCTATATCAGGTCCCTCGGGTGCACACAAGCCTCCAGCTTGTCTCCATGCAACCCTTCACCATACCGAAGCCATCCAGCCAAGTCAATATGTGTAAACCTGTACAACCTGCACACTCACATACCCATATTAGTACACAAGGGAAAACCTAACTTAAACCCTTTGCCCAAACATCAAAACACAAGGTCACTCCGAACCTTAGATTGCCTCAATAGTATCTACTTCAATCCTTCCCTAGAACCACTTTATGGGCTTCAATGGTTGATGCCTATAATGTTTCTAGGGATCTTTCTTTGGTAAAATTAGATAATTTATTTTTTGAATTTGAATTACATGAACAAGCTAACTTGTCTACTAAAGAGAAGGGTGTAGCTTTTGTTGTAGAGAAAGAAAAAAAGAAAGAAGAAGAAAGAAAAAGGTGGTCTACTCATCATCCGACTCGGAGGAGTCAAGTGCCTCTATGGATAGCGACCAAGAGGCATACATGGTAAGAAAAATGAGAAAAGCTTTTAAAAGTTTTTCTAACAAATCTTATGGTAGGAAAAGCTCAAGAGGTAAGAGCAAGGCAAAAGAGGTCATTTGCTACAATTGCCAAAAGGAATGGCACATGAAGAATGAATGTCCACTTTTGAAGAAGAAGGAGGAGAAAAAGAAGGATGAGAAGAAGAAATCAAAGGAAAAAGGAAAGAAGGTCACAAGTCTAAAAGCAACATGGGATGATCCGTCATCATCGGAGGAGGAAGAAGACCACATGTCTCATTTTGCATTAATGGGAGTGGACAACCTAAAGTCATCCGAAGATGAGAAAAGCGCAAGTAGCGAAGATGAAGGGAGCTCAAGTGAAGGAGAAGGCTCGACTTCGGAATCGGATGTCTCGGTAAGTGAGGTATACAACTTACCCACTTCTACTCTTGTAAAAATCATTTCTAGTACTAACGATGATTTGGCTAAGGCTAGGAAAAAGATTAAGGATTTGAAAAATGAAGTTTGCATGCTAAAGTTAGAATCCATGAAAATTAAGGACAATGCGTATGTTTCCTCTTCCATTTCAAATGACTCATCTCTAGAAAAGGAAAATAAGGAGTTAAGGGAAAAGGTAGAAAGTCTCACTAAGGCCCTTGGAAAGTTTCAAATTGACTCAAGAAATCTTGACATGATAATCAATAGTCAAAGAGCCGTATATAACAATGCCGGAATAGGGTATAGACCCAAAACCAAGGAAGTGACATTCATTTCTCTTATGGGAAGAAAGGGGGCCCCTAGGAAGCAAATTGTTAGAGGGAATGTAAAGAAGGCATGAGTACCTAAGAAATACTTGAATGATGTTTGTGGATCTAGCATTTGGGTACCAAAAGATTGTGTTTTTCGTATTGTTTAGGTAAAGTAGAAGAAGGGATAAAAAATGTGGATAGTGGATAGCGGGTGTTCAAGGCATATGACCAGTGATGTAAGCAAATTTTCTACCATTAGCTATCTAAGAGAAGGAACGGTGTCTTTCGGGAATAGTGGAAAACTCAAGATAATAGGTAGGGGCACCATTGTGGTATCTCCTACAATCACAATTCATAAAGTACTTCTAATTAAGGATATGGAGTTTAACTTGCTTAGTGTGAGTCAACTATGTGATGTCGGGTATAGAGTGGAGTTTCATGCAAGAAAATGCTTGATTAGACATAATAGCTCCAAAAATATTATGTTAGGAGGATATAGGGAAGCAAATCTTTATTATCTTAATTTATCTTATGCTTCTATCATTTCTCCTAAGTGTCTCATATCTAAAGAAGAAGAAGGTTGGCTATGACATCGAAGGCTTGGGCACATCAACATGAAGAACATAGCAAGAGTGGCTAAGATGGAATTGGTGAAGGGACTACCAATGATCAAATATGAAAAGAACAAAATGTGTGATGCATGCTAAGAGGGTAAGCAATCAAAATCATCACATAAAGGTAAAACCCTCACTAGTACTTCCTTACCATTAGAATTATTGCATTTGAACTTGTTTGATTGTCATAGTACTCCTTCATTGATAGGAAACAAATATTGCTTAGTAATTGTAGATGATTTCTCTAGATATACTTGGGTTTATTTCATGAAACATAAGGACGATACTTTAGAAATATTGATAGGATTTAGCAAACGAGTTGAAAATGAGAAGCATCTCAAAATCAACCGAATTAGGAGTGATCATGGTGGAGAGTTTGAAAATGTAAACTTCTCACATTTTTGTCTAGAGAATGGGTGCAAACATGAATTTTCATGTCCAAGAACCCCACAACAAAATGGTGTCGTAGAAAGAAGGAATAGGGCTTTACAAGAAGCGGCTAGGTCTATGCTTAATGCCTACTCCTTACTTAGCTATTTTTGGGCGAAAGTGGTAAATACCGCTTGTTACATCCAAAACTGAGTCTTGATTCATAGGTTTTTAGGAAAAATGCCTTTTGAGTTGTGGAATGGGAGAATTCCACAAATTCACTATTTTAGGGTTTTTGGGTGTAAGGTCTATATTTTGAATACTAAGGATGATTTGAGAAAATTTGAGTCTAAGGCGGATAAGAGGATCTTGGTTGGATATTCATCCACTAGTAGAGGATATAGAGTGTATAACAAAAGGACTAGAGTAATGAGGAGTCATCCAATGTGGATTTTGATGAGTCTACTAGCACATACCCAAGGAAATCCTCTATTGACAAGGATATAGAAGAAAGCAAAACCCTTACCCAAGAAATTCAAGACTTACATTTAGGAGGCAATAATCAAGGGGGAGGGAGAAGTGCATTGGAGGATGATAATCATATAGTAAATGAGTCTATAACCTCTAGGACACTAAGACAACATCAAGATCATCCCATTGACCAAATAGTTGGAAATGTGACCTAAGGGGTAAGGACTAGGTCCTACTTTAAGGATCATGCTAGTCAAGTTGCCTTAATTTCACAACTAGAGCCAAAATCAATTGATGAAGCCTTAGGTGATGTGGATTGGGTTCTAGCCATGCAAGAAGAGTTAAACCAATTTGAAAGGAGTGAAGTATGAGAGTTAGTTTTTAGACCCAATGATAGTACCATTGTCACCACAAGATGAGTCTTTAAGAACAAATTGGATGATCAAGGGAAGATTGTTAGGATCTTGGGATGGCTAGAGAGGGGGGTGTGAATAGCCACCCACCAAAACTCATTTCATTCTTCCTACGATCAGGTTAGCAGCGGAAAACAAACAAACAGAAAGAAAGAAAAATAGAGACTAACACAAGTGTTTACAAGGTTCAGGGATAACTTGCCCCTACTCCTTGGTGTGCCCGTGAGGTGGGCGATCCCTTGACCTTCGGTAGATCAGGCCCCAGAATGAATCCAGCTAAAAACTTTCTCCTTCTCGGTGGAGTAACCTCTCCACAAATGTCTCGGATGTATATCAAATGAAGCACAAGAGACTAGGGAAGGAAGCTTACAACAAATGCACACCAGTAAGCAGAAAGATCAAGCACCAGTAGTAAGCAGAAAAAAAAACAAGCAAGAAGCAAGTTGCAGAGAACACCAACAACTTAACAGCAAAACCCTTCACTTCATTGTTCTTTCTGTGTTCCACTCTGCTTCGCCAACTTCTTCTTCTTAAGCTTTTCTTTTGCACACCTACAGGTGTCGTCACCCATAACACACACACAGGCGTCGTCACCCACTGACCCCTTCTGAGCTCGCAGCATACTGAAGTCATCCTCTTCAGCTGCAGCTTCAGGTCAGGTGTCGTTGAAACATGCAAATGTGTATCAAACAAAATAGCACCAGAGAAAGTCACCCTTGACCCTTCTTCTTGCTCCTTCATTTGAATATCAAAGCTCTATGTCGTCTGCACACTTACAGATTCATTAGCGAAGCAAATCAAAAGAGCAAATCAGAAATCAGAACTGTGTTGACAACAATTTAAATTAAAGTTCAGAGGTGTTGATCGGTCACCTTGACCGATCAGACAACCTTCTGACCAATCAGACTCTATCCTAATTTATCCAGTGATGTTTTGATCGGTCTCACTGACCGATCAGAGGTCAGGGGATCGATCACCAGACCGATCCCTAAACTCACTGGAATTTCATTCAAACCACCCTGATCGGTCAAGGTGGCCGATCAGGGAAGTGTCTGATCGGTCAAGCTGACCGATCAGGCAGCTTCCTGACTGATCAGAATCCATCCTGATCGGTCACACTGACCGATCAGGGGTTCTTCTAATCGATCCATTGATCGATCACAATCTTTCTGTGACCACACAGAATATTTTCTGATCGGTCACCAGACCGTTCAGACAACCATCTGTTTCCTCAGAAGCTTTCTGGATCGGTCAACAGACCGATCAGAATCCTAGATCGGTCTTGTGACCGATCTACTATCAAGAGAGTTTGTGCCAACTCCTGATCGGATTCAGACCGATCTAGCCAATCATTCAGACCCTGAGTCCAGTGAACAGACTCCCTTGCCCTCTCTGACTCAGTCTGGTCTGGAGAACGAGCAAACGAGCCCTCTTCGACTTATCCAGGTCCAGAGAACGAGCTATCGAGCCCTCTCTGACCAGAGTCCGGAGAACGAGCTACCGAGCCCTCTCTGACAAGAGTCCGGAGAACGAGCTACCAAGCCCTCTCCGACTCATCTCGGTCCAGAAAACGAGCTACCGAGCCCTCTCCGACCACAGTCTAGAGAACGAGCTACCGAGCCCTCTCCGACTTATCTCGGTCCAGAGAACGAGCTACCGAGCCCTCTCTCACCAAAGTCCGGAGAATGAGCTACCGAGCCCTCTCCGACTCATCATGGTCTAGAGAACGAGCTACCAAGCCCTCTCCGACTCATCTCAGTCCATAGAACGAGCTACCGAGCCCTCTCTGACCAGAGTCCGGAGAACGAGCTACTGAGCCCTCTCCGACTCATCTCGGTCCAGAGAACGAGCCCTCTCTGACCAGAACACTTAATCCGAACTTAACTATCTGATCTCAATTCTCACTCAACCGAACTTAAATCGGTGTTAACATCAAAACAACAATTAGGTCAGACTGCATTAACAAAGATTACTAGGAACAAGGCTAGGTTAGTAGTAAGGGGATTTAATCAAGTTGAGGGTCTTGATTATGATGAAACATATGCTCCCGTAGCTAGATTAGAGTCCATTCAGATTTTATTAGCATATGTCATCACATGGGTTTCAAACTTCATCAAATGGATGTGAAGTCGGCATTTCTTAATGGGGTCATTAAGGAGGAGATGTATGTAGAGCAACCACCCGGATTTAAAACACCAACTACCCTAGTCATGTTTACAAACTATGAAAAGTCTTATATGGATTGAAACAAGCTNGTGCAGGTCTTGCAGGATACATATGGACTTAGCTAGACGGCTTCGGGACCGGTGAAGGATGGCATGGGAGACAAGTCGTGGGCTTGTATGTATCCGAGGGACCGTGGACAAAGCAAGGGCGATGAGCCAAGGGTAGCAGACTTCGAGGCATATGCGAAGGATGTCATGGAGGCAAGCCGTGGGCTTGTTTTTATTAATTTTGTCTTGTGTTGAGCTAACATCTTTGTAGACAAAATCGAAAGAAAGCTATTCACCCCTCCCTCTAGCTTGACGTCTTGATCCTAACAAGTGGTATAAGAGATGGTTCATTTTAGAAGAATCACCATCGATCGGAGCATCAAAATGGCGTTTCAAGAGGGTTATAGCACCGCGCGACCACCTTTCTTTGACGGAAATGATTTCGCGTATTGGAAAGGTAGGATGGAGTATTATCTTATAAATGACATTGAAAATTGGTGTACATTGTATTGGATTCGAAATACCAATGAATGAAAGGGGAGAGCCTCTACCTATAAGAAATTGGACAAAGGAGATAATGAAGAAGGCACAAGCTAATGCAAAGGCTACAACGACTCTTCAATGTGGACATTCAAAAGAACATTTGAACAAGGTGGGGTCATTCAAAACTGCGAAGGAGCTTTGGGAAAAGCTCATTGAGCTCAATGAAGGATTGAATGAGTCAAGGAGGGCCAAGAAGGATCTCTTGGTGGCACAACTCCAATCTCTCACCATGAAGGCCAATGAAACGGTAAGTCAATTACATAGAAGGGTCAAAGAGATCATCAACGAACTTCATGTCATAGGTGAGAAGGTGGAAAATAGGGATCTTGTGAGGTATGTACTTCAATCCGTCCCTAGAACCACTTTATGGGCTTCAATGGTTGATGCCTATAAAGTTTCTAGGGATCATTCTTTGGTAAAATTAGATGATTTATTTTGTGAATTCGAATTACATGAATAAGCTAACTTGTCTACTAAAGAGAAGGGTGTAGCTTTTGTTGTAGAGAAAGAAAGAAAGAAGAAGAAAGAAAAGAAAAAGGTGATCTACTCATCATCATCCGATTCGGAAGAATCGAGTGCCTCCATGGATAGCGACCAAGAGGCATACATGGTAAAAAAAATGAGAAAAATCTTTAAAAGTTTTTCTAACAAATCTTATGGTATGAAAAGTTCTAAGGGCAAGACAAAAGAGGTTATTTGCTACAATTGCCATAAAGAGGGGCACATGAAGAATAAGTGTCCACATTTGAAGAAAAGAGAAGAAAGGGAGAAGGAGGAGAACAAGAAGGGTGAGAAGAAGAAATCAAAAGAAAAAGGAAAGAAGACCACAAGTCTAAAGGCCACTTGGGATGATCTGTCATCATCGGAGAAGGAAGAAGATTATGTGTCACATTTCGCATTGATGGGAATGGACAATCTAGAGTCATTCGGAGATGAAAAGAGCGCAAGTAGCGAAGATGAAGGGAGTTCAAGTGAAGCGGAAGGCTCATCATCGGAATCGGACGTCTCGGTAAGTGAGGTATACAACTTACCCACTTCTACTCTTGTAAAAATCATTTCTAGTACCAATGATGACTTGGCTAAGGCTAGAAAGAAAGTTAAAGAGTTGAAAAATGAAATTTGCATGTTAAAGTTAGAATCCATGAAAATTAAGGACAATGTGCATGTTTCCTCTTCCATTTCAAATGACTCATCTCTAGAAAAGGAAAATAAGGAGTTAAGGGAAAAGATAGAAAGTCTCACTAAGGCCCTTCGAAAGTTTCAAATTGGCTCAAGAAATCTTGATATGATAATTAACAGTCAAAGAGCCATATATAACAAGGCCGGAATAGGGTATAGACCCAAAACCAAGTAAGTGACATTTATTTCTCTTATGGGATGAAAGGAGGCCCCTAGGCAGCAAATTGTTACAGTGAATGTAAAGAAGACATGGGTACCTAAGAAATACTTGAATGATGTTTGTGGATCTAGCATTTGGGTATCAAAAGATTGTGTTTTTCGTGTTGTTTAGGTAAAGGAGAAGAAGGGCTCAAAAATGTGGATAGTGGATAGCGGGTGTTCAAGGCATATGACCAGTGATGTAAGTAAATTTTCCACCATTAGCTATCTAAGAGAAGGAATGATGTCTTTCTGGAATAGTGGAAAACTCAAGATAATAGGTAGGGGCACCATTGAGGTATCTCCTACAATCACAATTCATAAAGTACTTCTAATTAAGGATATGGAGTTTAACTTGCTTAGTATGAGTCAACTATGTGATGTCGGGTATAGAGTGGAGTTTCATGCAAGAAAATGCTTGATTAGACATAATAGCTCCGAAAGTATCATTTTAGAAGGATATAGGGAAGTAAATCTTTATCATCTTAATCTATCTTATGTTTCTAACATTTCTCCTAAGTGTCTCATATCCAAAGAAGAAGAAAGTTGGCTATGGCATCGAAGGCTTGGGCACATCAACATGAAGAACATAGCAAGAGTGCCCAAGATGGAGTTGGTGAAGGGACTACCAATGATCAAATATGAATAGAACAAAATGTGTGATGCATGCCAAGAGGGTAAGCAATCAAAATCATCACATAAAGGTAAAACCCTCACTAGTACTTCATTACCATTAGAATTATTGCTTAGTAATCAAAATGTTTGATTGTCATAGTACCCTTTCGTTGATAGGAAACAAATATTGCTTAGTAATTGTAGATGATTTCTCTAGATATACTTGGGTTTATTTCATGAAACATAAGGACGATACTCTAGAAATATTCATAGGATTTAGTAAACGAGTTGAAAATGAGAAACATCTCAAAATCAACCAAATTAGGAGTGATAATGGTGGAGAGTTTGAAAATGCAAACTTCTCACATTTTTGTCTAGAGAATGGGTATAAACATGAATTTTCATGTTCAAGAAGCCCACAACAAAATAGTGTAGTAGAAAGAAGAAATAGGGCTTTACAAGAAGCGTTAGGTCATGCTTAATGCCTACTCCTTACCTAGCTATCATTGGGCGGAAGCGGTAAATACCGCTTGTTATATCAAAAACCGAGTCTTGATTCATAGGTTTTTAGGAAAACACCTTTTGAGTTGTGGAATGGGAGAATTCCACAAATTCACTATTTTAGGGTTTTGGGTGTAAGGTCTATATTTTGAACACTAAGGATGATTTGAGAAAATTTGAGTCTAAGGTGGATGAGGGGATCTTGGTTGGATACTCATTCACTAGTAGAGGATATAGAGTGTATAACAAAAGGACTAGAGTAATTGAGGAGTCATCCAATGTGGATTTTGATAAGGCTACTGTTGGATCAAAGAAAACGATAGAGGGGGGTGAATATCATTAAAAACTTTTCGGACTAAGAAAGGCAAATACGCAGCGGAAAGAAATAAAGTGCACAAGAACACAAGTCGATTTTTTACTTAGTTTGGAGTCGCGGTCGGCTCCTACTCCAACGCCCACGGTCCTTGACCGTTTACTTTGGGAATTCTATATTCGGAAAGATCTTTACAAATTGAGAGTACAGATATAGAATTTGAAAACAAAATTACAACACTTTCGTAAATCTAAAACTTTACGACGCCCAAGATGGATCGAATTCCGGAGCAGAGGGTCGTCGTCGGCACTGAAATCTCGAAATGGAACTTTGCCAGAGCGCAGCGCGTAAGTGAAAGTGTTTGGAGCGTTGGAAAAGAATGGATGTCGAAGCCTTGGGGTGAGCCCCTTTTATAGTGCTCATGGGGGCGCCTGATTCGTTGGGGTGCCTAACACGTGCCTTCACCTGCGAGAACCTCAATCCGCAGCTCGGTCAGCGCTTATCCCCTTTGATTCGGCACCTGGGCTGACTGGGGCGCCCAGGACCTCTCGGCGCCTGAGTTGACCTGGTCCATTGGCTTCGTGGCGGATTTGCTTCGATGACCGCTTTGGCATTGACCTTGGCGCCCGGGACCTCCTGGGAGCCTAGCCCAGTGTGGTTCGAAGCAGTCTTGCTTCTTGGTAGTTTTTGGCCTTGACCATGGGCGCCCGTGACCTCCCGGGCGCCTAGCCCAGTGAACCACCCCACTCCTTTGGGGCGTCTGAGTTGCAGAAACATAATCCTTCGGTCCCTGTAACCAAGGTTAGTTCCAAAACAAACCAAGCAAGAGTGTTAGTCATTATTTACAGCCTTAGCTGTCTTGGTTCTGACTTCGGGTCTCCCAAATGCAACCCTAGGTCGAACTGACGCCTACTGTTCCCTCGACGGGGAATGCGTCCTCACCTACTCCTCTCAGGAGAGTTTACCTTTTGCCAACCGGCTCCTCCGGTTGGACTTTTGCCCAATCCACCAAACCAGGTCTTCGTGCCCAACTTCCGGTCAGGTCTTCTTGCCCAACTTACGGTCAGGTCTTCGGTGCCCAGCCCCTTGCCAGGACTTCTTGCCCAGTCCTCGACCAGGACTTCTTTGCTCGACTTCCGGTCAGGTCTTCTTGCCAAGTCCTTGACCAGGACTTCTTTGCCCAACCCTTGCCAGGACATCTTGCCTAGTGTACCTAGGACTTCTTCCTGCACACTCAGTGAACAAGTTAGATTACAAAAACATCTTAACTTCTGAACCCTTTGCCATCATCAAAACCCAGGTTTGACTTAGGTGCTGCCTACACCAACAATCTCCCCCTTTTTGATTTATGGCAACACGGTTTAAAAAGTTAAGTTAATGAAGCAAATAAATTACTTAATTTCCTCCTCCTGGAAGAAATCTCCCCTGAGTTTTTCAAGAATACGTGGGGTTTTTGAAAACATTTCTAAGTCCTTGTCTATCATAAAATGAAAAGATTTTTCAGGTTTTCAACACTTAGAAAATTTTCAAAAGGGATTTTCAAGTTAGAAAAAATTTTCCAAAATATTTTCGAGTTGGGCACTTAGAAAATTTTCCAAAACATTTTTTTAGTTAAGTACTTAGAAAATTTTCCAAAACATTTTTTTGAGTTAAGTACTTAGAATGTTTTTCAAAATATTTTTTGAGTTAAGTACTTAGAAAATTTTTCAAAACATTTTTTGAGTTAAGTACTTAAAAAGTTTTTCAAAACATTTTTTGAGTTAAGTACTTAGAAAATTTTCAAAATAATTTTGAGTTTAAGTACTTAGAAAATTTTCAAAAAGAGTTTTGAATTACTTTACTTTTTGAAAAAGGAGATAAAAGTTTTGAAAAAAAATTTAATTTGGAAAATTTAAGGTTTTAAAACCTTTTAAAACCTTCTTTTCTCTCCTTTCCAATCTCTCCCCTTTGCCATATATCAAAAAAAATATAGCAAAAAATTGAGTAAAGAAAGTAAAGTGTTGTATTGAACCAATTCTATGCATAAACTGGTCCAAATCAATTTAAATTTTCTCTTTCGGGTCCTGTCTAACCCAGTTAGCTACTTACTAACTGTTATAAATAGTAGCTTTTGCTAGGGTTAGTCAAGTTAAGTGATCTGATCAAGTTAGATTTTCTAAGCTTAACACTTAACCTGATTACTGTTCAATGGTATTTATTGCCCCAATTACTGCAGATGCACTGACTTAAAGCATTTTGAATCAAGGCATAGACCTAAGCATCTCAACCCAGTCTATGTTATCAATCAAAAGTACCCTAAGGTGCTTGTGAGATGCTGGCTTCTAGATCTATAGGTGCATGCAGATCTAGGGTTAGGGCCTAAGCTAAGTCCATTTGCGAAAAACCCTAGTTTTGAAGGGGTGTGTTTTTCAAAAAACTAAGTCAGAAATCATTTTAAATTTCAAGATAAAAATGATTTTTCAAATATATATCAATAAGAAATAAAATAGTTTGAACAGAAACATAAGTAGAGCAATCCTATTCTACTAAGCATAACCCTAACTGCCTTCTTAGTGAGCTGAACTCAGACTCAGGTAAGGGTTTGGTGAAGATATCAGCTATGTTTGATTTTGAGTCTACATGCTTAAGGACTATTTCACCCCTGCTACATGATCTCTTATGAAGTGATGTTTAACCTCTATATGTTTTGTTCTAGAGTGTTGGATTGGGTTCTTAGTTAGATTAATTGAACTTATATTATCAATGTAGACTTGGGTTTGGGTGTAATCAAGCTGGAAGTCCTTAAGAGTGTGCATCATCCATAGGAGTTGTGCTACACACTCTCCTAAAGCAACATATTCTGCTTCGGTTATGGATAGAGCTACGCAGTGTTGCTTTCTACTGCACCAACTGACTAGACTATTTCCTAAAAGTTGGCAGCTTTCACTTGTACTCTTTCTATCTAGTTTACATCAGCATAGTCAGAATCAGAGTATCCTGACAAGTCAAAAGTTGAGGTCCTAGGATATCAAATCCCTACATTTAGGGTGCCCTTAGTGTATCTATGTATTCTTTTTAAGGCTTCTAAGTGCGTTTCCTTAGCACTGGTTTGGTATCTAACACACATTCCTACAGCGAAAAGGATATCAGGTCTGCTAGCTGTAAGGTAAAGTAGACTTCCAATCATATTTCGATATAGTTTAAGGTCTACAAGTTTACCTTCAGGGTCACTATCAATTTTTACATTTGTGGCCATATGGGTACATGGCTTTTGGAGTTATCCATCTTAAATTTCTTTATTAACTCCTTAGCATATTTGGATTGATGAACATAATTTTCATCCCTAGTTTGCTTAATTTGTAGTCCTAAAAAGAAGTTGAGCTCACCAACTAAGCTTATCTCGAATTTGTTTTCCATTATTTTTGCAAATTCTTTTAAGAAGTTTGAGTTGGTGGATCCGAAAATTATGTCGTCAACATAGATTTGGGCAATGAAGATGTCCTTTTCTAAGGTTTTAACAAAGAGAGTTGAGTCAATTTGTCCATGTTTAAATTCCTTAGAAATGAAGTAAGTTGATAGGCGTTCATACCATGCCCTAGGTGCTTGTTTTAGTCCATAAAGTGCCTTGTTAAGCTTGTAAACGTAGTCGGGTTTTTCTAAGTCCTCAAAATCGTGGGGTTGTCCTACATAGACTTCTTCTTTGATAAACCCATTCAGAAAGGCTGATTTAACATCCATTTGGTAAAGTTTAAAACCTTTATGGGCTGCAAAGGCTAACAACATTCTAATAGACTCAAGTCTGGCTATGGGGCATAGGTTTCGTCATTGTCTAACCCTTCGACTTGAATAAACCCTTTAGCTACTAAGCGGCTTTGATTCTGACTATTTCCCCTTGGTCATTTAGTTTGTTCCTAAATACCTACTTAGTATCTATGATAGATTTGCCTCAGGTTTAGGTACTAGTTCCCAGACTTGGTTTCTCTCAAATTGGGCTAATTCCTCTTGCATTGCTATGATCCAATCAGGATCAAGTAAGGCTTCCTCTATAGTCTTAGGTTCAATTTTTGAAATTAGTGCGATCTGACTAAGTTTTCTATAGGAAGACCTAGTTCTGACTCCTAAGGTTGGATTACCCACAATTTGGTCAGAGGGGTGACTGAGTCTGGGTTTCTTGGTTCTTCTAGAACTTGGTTCAGCCTCAGGTCTGGCTGGACGGTTAGGTTCGATATTTTGTTCAATTACATGGGTTGTTTCAATTGTTGGTTCAATTGACGCAGTAGTTGGTTCAATAGTTAGTTCATTTAGAGTTTCAACCAGTGGTTCAATTGATGGTTCCATAATTTGTTCATTATCTTCATGATCAATATTTGATGGATTCAGGTTTGGATTATCAGATTTTGAATTAATTTCCTTATCAAATATTAAATTCGTTGTTTTTCTTCAATTTTGTTAGTTTGTCTATTGTAGACCCTATAGGCCCTACTTGTTGTTGAATATCCTAAAAATATTCTAGGGGTTGACTTAGACTGAAATTCCCCTAGGTAGTCCTTGGTGTTTAGGATATGGACTTTACACCCAAAGACCCTTAGGTAGTGTAGGTATGGAAGTCTATGGTAATATAGTTCGTAGGGAGTTTTATTATGTCGTTTGTTAATTAGAACCCTATTTTGGATATAGCAAGCCGTACTAATTGCTTCTACCCAAAATTGGTTAGCTAGTTTGAATTCATTGAGCATAGTCCTAGCGGCTTCCTATAGGGTTCTATTCTTCCTTTCTACTATCCCATTTTGTTGGGGGTTTCTAGGACACGAAAATTCATGAACATACCCGTTTATCTTACAAAATTCCTCAAACCTTTGGTTTTCAAACTCTCCCCCGTGATCACTCCTAAGTCTTTTGATTTTGGTATCATTTTGATTCTCAATTACCTTACATAGGTCAATGAAAAGATTTAGGGTTTCATCCTTAGTTTTTAGGAATCTTACCCAAGTGAACATATAGTAATCATCAATAATGACTAAGCAGTACCGGTTTCCGCTTAGTGACTTGGCTCCATGTGAATCAAATAGGTCAAGGTGCAGGAGCTCAAGTGTGGTTTGAGTTAGGTCTGATTGAACTTGTTTGTGATTAGACCTGATTTGTTTACCTTGGTTACATGAGTCACATATCATGTTTTCATGGATCTTAATTTTTGGTATTCCTTTAATTAGACCAAGTTGGATGATTTTTGAAATTAGTCTTAGATTAGTGTGACCTAATCTCCTATGCCAGAGGTTTGACTCTTCTAATTGAGTTAAGAGACATTTAGGTACTAAGGGTAAGCTTATAGTATAAACGTTATTTTTCCTAGTGCCCTTAAGCATGACTTCTAAGTCTTGCAAATTTCTAATCAGGCAGTCAGAGTTGGTAAAAGTAACTACATAGCCAGTTGATAAGTACCATTTTGTTGATTATTTTAATTTCTAAAATCCATGTTTGACCCATGTTTTACTTGCTTAATTGTGATTTTTCCCTAGGTTTTAGGACTTCTTCTTATTTTGGACTTAATTGTAAAATTGCACATTTTTGGATTATTTGGCCACTAAATTTTTGATCTATTTTTGTAGGCATGAAAGGATCCTGGACCTAGGGCATACTGGGTCAAACTTGAGTCGGAAGTGACCCGGATCGAGTTATCAAGATTAGGATTAAATCTGGGCCGTCCGATTCAAAAGCGGCTAGATCTGAGCCATCCGGGACCATCTGAAGCAATCCGAGGTAGGGTTAGAGTTGATCAAGCACTCTGATCAAGATCTGAAGGTTTCATCCCAATCAGAGCTCAATCGACCGTTGGATCAAGCTCGGAGGGCTCTAGATCGTCCATTCAAAGATTAGGGTGATCTGGACCATCCGTTGCACATCTGGAGGATCCGAGCTACCACGAGGCAGATCCTGACCCCAGATCATCATCATCAAAGTTTGGATCAAATCAGAGAAAGATCAGCCGTTGGATTTCCTCTGATTAATCTGGGCCGTTCATTTCTAATTACTTAAGGAAAATTTCGCCACACTTCTCCTCATTGCGTCTTCGCCGCACAGTCTAGTTTCTTCATTTGTTCTTCCTTCGTTCTTAGTTTTTTCTTCAATCCGAGGCGCGACCACTCGATTTCCTTGCTTAGTTCATGTGCTAGGTCATTAGGAAGGCCATCAGTGGAGTTTCCTGATCAGAATTGCTCAAGACGCAGATCTGTTGAGAGGTTTCCACAGCTCTGTCCATTTGTTACCTTAGGATCGGCTGTGCTCCAATACCTTCCACCTGAGCTATCCAGAGGGGTTCCCTGGGTAGCTTGGATCATCATCCACTCACATTCGCACGCAGACGCAGCTGAAATGAAGATTTCGAATGGAAAATTCAGAATGAAGCAATTTGAGCTGTATTCAATTGCAGATGGAGTTTTCCCCATGATTTGCTGAGCTTGCGGGTCCGAGGCTCACCCTTGCGTGACGAACAAGAAGTACTTGACCTAAGAGAGTGATCGAGTTTAGATTTCTTATTGTAATTTCAGTTTTAGCTGTAATTTTATTTTTGAATTCTGTTCTGTTCTTGAATTTTCGTATCAGTTATTTCAGTTTCCATTTCTGAATTGTTCCAGCTCTAATTAGTGTTTCAATGCTTCAAGTAGATAGTTAGATTGCTTGTTCAGTGATCAATTGAATTGAATTTAGTTTATTTTCTGTTTATTCCTTGCGTATCGATTGGTATCTCTGTTTACAGCTTGCTTACCAATCCTGTAGTTGTGTATCAGCCCTTCCTATTGTGTTCTTGCATTTTGTTCCAAGCTCGCTTTAGTTTTACTTTATGAGTTTATCATGCAGTTTAGTCTAGCTAAATAGCATTCGATTTTAGCTTTGCGCATTAGTTATTCTGTATCAACTTCAATTCTCTAATCTGCATTCCATTTCTGCAAACCCAGACAATTTCGGAAATTTCAGTTCATTTGCTTTTGAGTTTCGAGTCCATTAAATGGGAATTCCACTTAAGCCTTGCTGATCATCAGAATAGTAAATCCATTTCAATCATTTGCTTGTTTTGTGTCCAAGTTACTGCTGAATTTCTGCATTTGGATCAATTTCTGCACAACTATATTTCTGCATCCTCCACTTTATTTGCTGCATCATACAATTTTATTCCTTCATTTTCGATTGCAACACATCAAGAGGTTTTGGTTTGGTGAATCATTGCATCAGATTGCAATTTGGTCAAGTTGTTTTTGCAATTGCTCTGTTGCTGAAATTCTGAAATTGAGTCTGAATTGTACCAATCCAATGCATTCGATAGTCTCATTTTATTGATGCAGAGTTTCGGTATCATTGCTGAAGTTGTATGAATGGAGTTAGCTTTGCTGAATTTCATCTGAACTCTGATTTGAGTGATTGATCTCAGTTGTCTTGTTTATTATTTTTTTTTTTTGCAATTGGTTCGATGCCTTCATGTGCTGAATTCATGCATTCCAATTCTGCACTGAGTTTGTCCCTTATTTACTGCCTTTATTGCTGAATTTCTTAACCCATTCTTGCACAGCACTTCAGTATTAGACTTACCTTTACAGTTGAATTGCTAAGAGTCAATTGGGAGTTGTCAGTTATAGTTCTACATTGAGTATAAGCTTTTTGGCACATAAGTTTGTAACCTTGCGTATCAAGTTCTCCTTCTATTCATTGCTACAATTGTGTCATGGGATGTTTTGATTTTTAAAGACAATTCCTGAAGTTAAATTCAATTTGTAGTGTCTTTTTGCAATTGAGTTCAGATTTGTTCTCCCAAGGTGGTTA
>JAGFNQ010002098.1:132714-337041 GCA_024364735.1 Boesenbergia rotunda | reverse complement strand
GCTACCCAAAACCCAAGTTTTATTTGAAACCCAAAAATATAAACGACACATAAACACGAGTTCGAATCACACAATATCAACTAGTCCCGAGGAAAAATACAACCTCTGACCCCTTTACTACGTTTTCATACTTGATTGCAAAAAGGGTTTCCAGCATTCATATAAATATCAAAATTTGAGACCCACATTCGTGACAGTCTATTTTGGGTCCGTCAAATTTTTGGCGACGTTGCCGGGGAAGCAACTAGTTGATTTGTTTAATTTTTGCTTGTGTGCTTCTGGGCATATCATTTGATTCTATTTTCTTGTGTTTTATCTTTTGTATACGGTTGCTGCTATTTTTCTTGTTGGTTTTGTGACAGGGCTGCAGGTTCAAAATGTTTTCATCTACTTACTAGCAGCCGTGTCAACAATTTCAACAGCAGAACCAACCTTTCAGTCAGCCACTACAGCATTTCAACCACAATTCCAGAATTTTTTAACTAGTATGCTTAAGAAATCAAAGAATAAGGTTAAAGCATTGCAATTAGAAATTGATCAATTGAAGGCATCTAGAGATGATAATATTGACGATTTGCATGTTGACTTGCTAGAAGATGAAATTAAATCTTTGAAACATGAGATCTTAAATTTGAAATCCTCTAAGGTTGGGGAAATAAATGATTTGCATGATAACTTGTTAGTAGAGGAAAATCAATCCATGAAGAGTGAAGTTGAGAAGCTCAAGAATATTCTTGGAAAATTCTCAACTAGCTCTAAGACGTTAGACATAATTCTAAATGCCCAAAGGGCAGTTTACAATAGGGTCGGTATTGGTTACCGACCCAAAGAACCCTCATTTGTATCTCTCATGTTTAGGACTGATATGAGACAATCTAGGACACCCAAACCTCAAAAGAAAGTTGTCAAGGCATGGGTGCCTAAGTCATGTTTAGTTTATGCTTTAGGTCCCAAGGTTTGGTACCTAAAACTTCTATTTTTCGAATTGTGTAGGTTATGATTGAGGGGGAGCATCTATCAACTTGGTTCGTTGATAGTGGATGCTCCAAACACATGACCGGGGATAGATCATTGTTTACCACACTTCATAAGAAAAGTAGAGGTAATGTATCATTTGGTAACAATGGTAGTCTTAAGGTCATAGGAATAGGAGACATTCAAATATCCGAATGTCTTAGAATTTCAAATGTCCTTCTAGTCAAGGGGATGAAATTTAATCTCCTAAGTGTCAGTCAATTGTGTGACACGGGTTACACAATTAATTTCCAACCAAGTCAATGTTTAGTTAGACACAATGACACCTTGGACACAGTACTAGTAGGAACAAGAGTAGACAATATTTATCAAGTTTCATTTAAAAGTGCTACTAATGTTTCTGCTAAGTGTTTCATGTCAAAAGAAGAGGAGTCCACTCTTTGGCACCGGAGATTAGCTCATGTGAACATGAAGAACATCCGGAAGTTGGCCAACAAGGGACTAGTCCGTGGCTTACCGAGCATCAAGTATGAAAAAGACAAACTTTGTGATGCATGTCAAATGGGTAAGCAAACAAAATCTGCACATAAAGGTAAAAGCGTTGTGAGTACATCCAATGCTCTAGATTTACTTCATATGGATCTATTTGATTGTAGTACCATCATATCATTGAATGGAAGTAGATATTGCTTTGTGATCATTGATGATTTCACTAGATACACATGGACTTACTTTTTAAAATATAAGGACCAAACCTTAGATGTTTTCATTTCTTTTTGTAGAAGAGTTGAAAATGAAAAATCATTAACCATTAAGACAATTAGAAGTGATCATGGAGGTGAATTTCAAAATCAAAGGTTTTTAGAGTTTTGTCAAGATAGAGGTTATAAGCATGAGTTCTCTACTCCTAGAACACCACAACAAAATGGTGTTGTAGAGAGAAAGAACTGTGTACTTCAAGAGGCTGCACGAAGCATGCTCAATGAGTACTCACTCCCGAGTCACTTGTGGGCCGAAACTGTAAATACAGCTTGCTATGTGCAAAACAGAGTCCTCATTCATAGGTTTCTAGGAAAGACTCCCCATGAACTTTGGTTTGGGAAACCACCTACGGTTAAACACCTTAGGGTGTTCGGTTGTAAGGTGTTTATTCTAAATACCAAGGACCACCTTGGAAAGTTCACGGCAAATGCTGATGAAGGGATACTAGTCGGGTACTCCCTCGTTAGCAAAGCCTACCGAGTCTACAACAAGAAGTCTAGATTAGTTGAAGAGTCTTCTGATGTGGTTTTTGAAGAAATTCCAAAGTCAAGTGACCAATCAGAAAATATAGGAGTTCAACTCGAACTTAGAAGACTAAGTTTGAATGAAACTCCAAGTATTGTTAATGGTGATGAGTCTGATGACGGTGAACCTAGACAACCCATTGATCAGCCGGATCCTGAGGCTGAACTTGTGTCTGGTGAACCCGCTCAAGAAGCACCACCAACACCAAGGCAAACTAGAGTAGCCTCTAGTCATCCCCAAGACCAAATTGTTGGAGACATCCATCAGGGGGTTAGAACTAGATCATTCTTCCGGAATGAGGCTAATGAAGTTGCCCTAATTTCCGAAGTTGAACCTAGGAAAATTGATGAAGCATTAAGTGATCCCGATTGGATCATTGCAATGCAAGATGAACTAGGTCAATTTGAAAGGAGTCAAGTTTGGGACTTAGTCCCTAGACCCAAGAAGACCTCCATTATTGGAACCAAATGGGTTTTCAAGAACAAATTGAACCATAAGGGAGAAATCATTAGAAACAAGGCATGCTTGGTAGCCAAGGGATACAGTCAAGTTGAAGGCCTTGATTATGATGAGACCTATGCTCCCATGGCACGATTAGAGTCCATTCGATTGATGCTTGCATTTGCAGCACATCGTGGTTTCAATTATATCAAATGGACGTCAAAACGATCTTTCTAAATGGTTTAATTAGGGAAGAGGTCTACGTCGAACAACCACCGGGGTTTGAGAGTACCGAATTTCCAAACCACGTGTTCAAACTCAAAAAGGCACTATATGGCCTTAAAAAAGCACCCCGGGCTTGGTATGAGCGGTTGTCGACATTCCTAGTTGAGAAGGGTTTCGTTAGAGGCCAAATAGACCCTACACTATTTCTACGAAGGGATAGTGACAACATATTTGTAGCCCAAGTATATGTCGATGACATAATCTGTGGCTCAAATAATAAGGGTTATTTAAATGAGTTCGTTAGACACATGGAGAGTGAGTTTGAAATGAGTCTAGTGGGAGAGTTGACTTTCTTCCTTGGACTTGAAATCAAGCAAACTCGCGATGGTATCTATGTGCACCAATCAAAGTATACACAAGAAATGCTTCGAAAATTCAATATGAGTGATTCAAAAGAGGTAACCACTCCCATGGCGACAAACACAAGATTACACAATGATGAGAGTGGTAAACCCGTTGATTTAACTCAATATCGAAGTATGATAGGTAGTCTGTTATACCTTACAACTGGTCGACCTGATATACTATTTGGTGTAGGTATGTGTGCTAGGTATCAAGTTTGTGCCAAGGAATCCCACTAAATCGCTGTTAAGCGGATTTTGAGATATCTCAAGCAATTGGTGTAGGCTTTTGGTACCCCCGTACCGAATCTTTTAATTTGATTGGCTACACGGATTCCGACTACGCTGGATGTAAGTTGGACCGGAAGAGCACAAGTGGGGGTTGCCAATTCTTAGGCTCGTCCTTAGTAAGTTGGTCAAGTCGGAAGCAATATTGTGTTGCTCTCTCCACGTCCGGGGCAGAATATATCGCCATGGGAGAGAGTGTATCACAATTGTTGTGGATGATACATACTTTAGAGGACTATGGATTGAGTTACAAGGGTGTACAAGTGTTATGTGATAACATAAGCACAATTAACTTAACCAAGAATCCAGTCCATCATTCTAGGACCAAACATATTGAGGTGCGTCATCACTTTATTAGAGATCATGTAGCTAGGGGAGATATCGTACTCTCACATGTAGAGTCCAAGTCAAACCTAGCTGACATCTTCACTAAACCACTCCCCGAAAATGAGTTTAGTTTCCTAAGACGGGAGTTGGGAATGTGTCGTGCTTCATAAGGTTGAATTGCATTCAAAATACTTCATGATTATTTCGAAAATGTTGGGAAACATTTGGATAACTTTGAGAACATCTCACACAAACTATAAGGTTTACCAAAACATTTTTGCTTGCTAGAAATGGGGTGAGATGTTAGGTTCAACTAAATTTCTCAAAATGCCATTGCATCCTTGAGAAATTAAGTTGACGAGATAATAATCACGGTGGTGACCAAGTATGGGGAAAACCATTGCATAACATATGTGTATATGGTTCCATGATCATACTTGGACATTCCATTCAAGGAAACTTGATTGGAACATTGGATTTGATACAAACTTAGTTGAAATTGCTTGAGTGATTGTTGATTGAGTTTGACTCCATTTAGATGGATCAAAGTGATTGTGGAACCCATAAGGACTTTTGATCCTTGTTCAGGGATCAATTGTAGTCATGAGATCATGTCCAAGTTTGATAAACTTCACCAGATCTCGTTGGAAAGTTTCAGAAATTCTGAAACTGAACATTTAAGTTCGTATCAGGAACCCTGATCGGTCACCGGACCGATCAGGCATAGGGCTGATCGGTCTCCGGACCGATCTGGCTCCCGCTTGCATTGATCGGTCCACAGACCGATCAGAGGGCCAGCAGTGACTTTCCGAAACTTTGACCAAGTATTCTGAGCCGGCCTGGATCGGTCCCCGGACCGATCTGGCACCCTATGGAGATCGGTCCACAGACCGATCAGGGGGCTCCCAGGTTTTTCTTCGGACCCTACTGACCATGCCCTGATCGATCAGACGACCGATCAGGAGCGCGCCTGATCGGTCACTAGTCCGATCAGGACCAGGTCAGTACGATCAGGCTATAACCTGATCGGTCTGGGCTCAATCAGATCGATCGGTGATCCGTTCAAACGCATTAAATTCTGGTTGGTGGACCGATCCACCAACCGATTAACTTCGCGAAAACTTACCATTGCCGAACCCTAGCGTCGAGGCCTCCCATTTGCGCAACCCTGTGCGAGAGCCTTTCCCACCCTCGTCTTCTGTTCGTGAGTGTGCGGTGCTAAGGAGTCTTATCCAAGCCCTGGTTTTTCTTCCTGCGACCTGCGTCTCTCTCTCGCCGAAGGACCTCGCGATCATCTCTTGCGTCGAGTCCCTCTTTGCGCAAGCTTGTTCCTCCGATCTAAGCATCTCTTCAATGACACTAAAGTAAGTTTTTGGCTTAGTTTTATCGTTCAATCAGTTCATCAAACTATGTTTTGAAGCTAATCATGTTTTGGTCTTGTTCTTGCTGTTGTGCCGTGACCTTACTTTGCCGTGACCTTACTTTCTCATCTTATGATCAAACCTTAAACCAAATGTGTCTTTTGATCATTGTGTCTTGGTTGCATCCTCTGATTGGGTCTTATCTTTGATGATCAATTCTTGAATTTTTGATTCAACCTATGTCCATCATGATTAATGATTCAAACCGTGTGTCTGATCATTTCAATTCTCTAGAAAATCATCTAAAGGAAAGGATGCTGTTGAGGGCGGCTCTAGGGGGAAAGCCCCTGCTACATCTGGGCCCTCCAGAAGGCCACAGCCTTCTTCTAGCTCCCGGTTTCCAAATGCGGCCTGTGAACAGGCCTTTCAAGCAAGGACTTTCAAACTATTATCATGTCGATCAATTGATGTTCCTTTCCTAACTGAGTACTGTCCCTCTGTCATGGAGATTGTCACTTAGTACAATCTGGGTTTTCTTCTTTCCTTGGAACGGACCATAAATTATGACCTAGTCTCTGAATTCTACAACAACCTACAATAAGGTCCTCAAGGGGGTTTCGAGTTCACTACTCGTGTCGAGAAAATGAACCTTGATTTTTCATATGAGATCTTAGCCAAATACTTAGGTGGTCGACGATCACTTAACCTCTATTCGATTTATCCAGAGCTCCCTGATCCTCTGCTGGCCCCGTTCGCAGATGTTACCCCCGATTCTATCTATCAGCACTTCTTTGGTCATCCTCGCCCTGCCGGGCTTGATGAGTTGGGTCATGTTTTTCCTACTTTTGCAGCCCTCCGCCTTGCTCCAGCTGACTACGTCCTTTTCAAGATAATCACAAATTGCCTCTTACCCATCACTTCTAAGCCTTTGACCAAGATCCGACCCTATTACTGCCTTATGCTCTATGGCATGCATCGCCAGATGGACTTCGACATCATGGAGAGCATTTTCCAGTCCATCCTATCATATCGTGAGCCGAGTCGTCGCACGGTCTACATGCCCTTTGGTCATATCATCACTGACTGGCTTATGTCAGTTGGAGTTGATGTTACCAAAGGCAGGACCATGCCCATGGTCAAACAAGATTGTCGCTTGGGTCGACGCGCTTTTGCCAAGTCTGGCATTATTATTCGAGAGCGCGATGGGGCGTTGGTGTGGAAGGATGGGCGAGGTCTCGGTGAGTTACCTGGCGGAGCACCACATTTTCAGGCACCACCCGATGTTGCTGCGCCTCATGAGGCCCATGCTGCTGGCGATGATTACGACGAGCCGAATCCAGATCTGCGCTGGCAGATCTCAGAGTTGGATCAGACAGTACAGGGTTGGTTCAGTTGAGGGCGACAGATCGCGAGGAGTTTCGGTCAGGTTTTCGATCCATCGATTGCCGCCTGACCAGGATCGAGACCGAGGTCTCAGGGACCCGTACACTCCAGCAGACATGGTATGATGATTGGCGCAGCCACACATTTCCAGGAGGTGCGCCTCCTTCGAGTACTGCACCAGGGTCCGTTGCTCCTACTGATACCACGATGGATGATCTCGTGGATGATGACGACCCTCCCGCTGATGTCTGAGCCTGGATGCTTCGTACTTTTCTCTGTGGTCTGTATGGATGTTTTGTGTGACTTATGGGTTGTATGCCCTGCGACTTGACTATTGTGGCCTTGTGCCACACGTATCTTCTTTCGATGCATGTGTCCTGCATCTTGCTACTTTTCTGATGTTTACGCTTTCACTTGTCTAACTTTTCCTCACATGCTTATCTAATATTACTATGTCTATTGTTGATGCCATGATTGTTTATATGAGTTTTATCTGCATGTTTGCTACATTGCCATGTTCATGCTTATAATGCCATGTCTAGTTGATACATATGACTGTCATGACATGCTTTGTGAGTTGTTACTTCCTGTTCGTAAGATGCATGTGATTGCTATATCTTGCTCTATCTTTTACACATGTGTTCATATGGTTATTCTACAACCTATCACATCTTTGTTGATTTGGGATACTGATAGACCCAAATGCTAGATTAAATTGTCACGAAAGTGTGGGCTCATCAGATTTAAATATTTATAAACAGCTGGAAACCCTTTTTGAAATCAAAATATGAAAACGTAGTAAAGGGGCCACAGGTCGTATTTTTCCAAGGGACTAGTTGACGTTGTGTGATTCGCGCTTGTGTTTAGGTGTCGTTTGTATTTTCGGGTTTCAAATCAAAATTGGGTTTTGGGTTGCAATTGGAAATAAAAACTCAATGAAAAGGGCAAGGACTCGGCTATTGAACTTAACCCAAGTGATTCCAACAATGAACTCAAATAATTTGGAAGCTTAAATGCACTTAGCCTAATTCAGAAAACCAATCTGATATGAATTCAAGCCAATTTCGATTGATGCTAATGCAAAGAACTTCTTCAAGGATTATTATTCAAAACAAACCAAATGGAAATGAATCTTCAACCAAATGGATACAAAACCAATGCCTATGCTTTACTTGATACAAAGTGCAATAATTTAACAATCTTGATACCAAATTAAGAAAGCTGTGTTGGGAACGAGATGACTATAGAGGGGGGGGTGAATATGGACAATCGCTTGCCCCTTGAAAACTTATCACGATTTCTGCAACTCAATTATCAGTAGCACAGCGGAAAGAATGGAAAACAGAGTATGCAGAAAAACAAATGAGAGCAAAACACACACAACTAGCAAGATCGCTAACAAGGAGGGTTTACAAGGTTCGGGGATAACCTGCCCCTACTCCTTGGCGTGCCCTTGAGGTGGGCGATCCCTTGATCGTCGGCAGATCAAGCCCCGGTTAACACCGGATATGAAGCAACCTCCTTCTCGGTGGAGAAACCTCTCCACAGTGTGTTTCAAACAATGATATATAATGAGCACAATGAAACAACAACAAGAAAGATCTTACTCAAACACTTAGCAAGGATTAAACACAGCAAGCTTCCCGAGCTCCACCCAGTGGCGATCTCACGCAGACCCCTGTCTGCTTCGTGTCTTCCCACTGTCGGACTCCAAGCTTCTTGTTTTCTCCTTCAAGCGCTCAAGTATGATGATTGCTCCTCAATAGCTTGCTTAAAATGGTTGAAGAACTCAAGAACAGCAAGCTTCCAGCAGCAGAACGCAAGAACACGAAGAACTTCAGCAAGTAAAAATCTCTTTATCGTTTGAACTCTCGCGTTCCTTTTTATTTCTCCGCCAAGCGACAGGTGACACCATCTCTGTAGCTCCTAGCTACTCATCTGCCAACGCCAGCCTCTACTGAGCTATCTCTGGACTCACTGAGCTCCTCAGCCAAGCCCTAGTCTTAGCTCCAGTCCGCAGCTCGCCGTTGCAACCTGAGATGGGAAAAGGGACAAACCTGCTCCAAGGAAAGCACGCCTTGACTCTCCTTGAGTGTTTGAGTCCTCCCCTGTCACCTGAAACTCAATCAGAGCATTAGAGCAGAAGATCATGCAGCATATCATATATCATCAGCAAATCCGATACGATCAGACATTCTGACCGCGTCTGACAGTGAATTTGAATTAAAGTGATCGGTCACCAGACCGATCCAGGGTGTGTGGATCGGTCACCAGACCGATCCACTGCTTTGCTGGGATTCCCAGCTCTCGCAGCTATACACTCCTGATCGGTCACCAGACCGATCAGGGTGAAGCCTGATCGGTCACCAGACCGATCAGGGTGAAGCCTGATCGGTCACCAGACCGATCAGATTGGATCCTGATCGGTCATCCAGACCGATCAGAGCAGATGAACAGTAACTTTTTAATCAAATCCAAGATCCCTGATCGGTCACCAGACCAATCCAAGAGTTTGATCAGCAAGGGAACTCACTCGCCGTTTGCTCCCTGATCGGTCACCAGACCGATCAGGAGCAAGTCACCTAATTATCCAGGATGGGAATTTGCACCTAACCCTCCAGGTTAGGACTTTTCACCTAGCCCTCCAAGCTAGGACTTTTCACCCAACCCTTCCGAATTAGGACTTTTCCAACACCTAGCCCTCCAAGCTAGGATTTTCCACACCTAACCTCCCAGGTTAGGATTTTCCAACACCTAGCTCTCCAAGCTAGGATTTTCCACACCTAACCTCCCAGGTTAGGATTTTCCAAATCATGCCTAATCCTCGATCAGGACTTAATCATAATCCACCTAACCTCCCAGATTAGAATTTTCCATATCATAATCATCCTCCTAACTTAAAATCGTTGTCAACACCAAAACAACAATCAAGGCCAGACTGCATCAACAATCTCCCCCTTTTTGTTGTTTGACAATCCGATTTTAAGTTTAGGGATTCTCAATCAATATTCCAACTTTAGAATCATAGGGGAATCCAGATCCTCCCCCTACAACATAGTCATGCTAAACTTAACCAATCCACACTCTCTCCCCCTTTGTCGAACACCGAAAAGGAGCCAGAGGGGCTGTTAAGTTTAAACAAAACTCCCCCTCAACCCTAGAGGTATCCAAACTCATCAAAAATGTGATCTTTTATGGAATTGGCATATGAATACATGTGAAAAATTATAGCAAGACATAGCAATCACATGCATCATATGAGTATGAAATATAGACTCCCAAAACATGCCATAATATTCATAAGTATCAAATAAGCATGGCAATGTAAGCATGAATATGGCAATCGAACAATCATGCAGATAACAGATATATAATCAACATGGCATCAACAATAGAAGATAAGCATGGCATCAGAATATATGGGTCAAAGCATGAAAGCATCCAAACACGTAGCAAAGTATGTGTGACTCAAGGTCACAACAACGAAGTCAGAGGGCATACAGCCTAAGAGTCAGACAACATAGTTAAGATCAATTGTCATCAGAATCATCAATATAAATGATATCCCTAGGTGAAGGAGCACTAGGGGATGCACCCTCAGGGAACGTATGATGATACCATTCTTCATACCATCTGTCCTGGAATGCGCTCATCGCAGAAACACCAGATGCTAAGGCATCAACACGGCGATCAAACGACTGGAACTCGGAGCTGACCTCCTGCTGCCAAAGCTCGGAGATGTGTAACTTGTGCTCCAGCTGTCGCTCTATCTCTGCGACTTGCCAGCTCAGATCAGGAGCCAACTCATCATAGTCTGTAGTAATAGCTGTCGTCCCCGGGTCAGTAGCTGCCCTTGGTAATTCTTCCGTTCGTCGGCGAACCTTCCACTTTTGTCCTTGAGTCCCAAGAACAACGCCGGACTGAGCAAGTATGCGACGATCCAACCGGCAGTCCTGTCGAATCATGGGCACAATGTGACCCTGTGAAACGTCGACGCCAACCGACTTTAGCCATGCAGTGATGATATGACCGAATGACATATAGACTGACTGAGATAATGGCATACTGTGGACGATGATAGAGGAGAATACTGAAGCTATTGGGTCAAAGTCTAACTGTTGATGTATCCCGTAAAGCATCAGGCAGTGAAACGGGTGAATCTCATCAAGATGTTTCGAGGTAGTGGGAAGGAGACAATTTGTAATGATCTTAAACAAGACATAATCAACCGGGGAAAGATTAAGAGCTGGAAATGTAGGGAAGTCACGGATGCACTCACCAGAATCCCTTGGTCTAGGACGACCTAGGAAGTACTCGTAAATGGAATCAGTGGTCACTCCATCGAAGGGAACTGGGAGAGGATTAGGAGGAGAAGGGTAGAGAAAGAGCTCATTGTGTGATCTGCGACAGTCGAGAAAATCAGTCAAGATAGATTGATCGAAAGCAAGATCAATACCAGCAACACGAGTCTGCCATCCCGTGCCCCACCCAGTGCCCGGTCCACTGATCATATTGTTATAGAACTCAGAAACCAAGGTCAGGTTGATCGGTCCTTCAAAGTGCAAGAGGGGTTGAAGATTATAGAACTCAATTCGTTGTTGAATTGTTGGACAGTGTTCATAGATAAAAGTTGGGTGTATCGCCCGACACGGCATTAACTTGAAATTGTGCCACTGGAACTTGAAGGCGAGACCACGACTCTGAAACCGAGCAAGTTGAGGGGATGAAGGCCTTTGAGAGGATGAAAAGGTTTTCTCTTGACAACTCTCCTCTGCTACCTCCTTTCCCTTAGATGACTTTCTAAAAAGATTTGAGTTGAACATGACACATAGAGTGAAACATACAAGAGTTGATCATAAGTTGAGACCCAATCAAAAGATAGATATAAAATGTTTTGGTCAAGAAATGAGGAAGAGGGTCACGACAGAGATAAAGCAAGAACAAGAACAAAACATGGTTAGCTCCACAAACATATATTCTATGATTTCTTGGGAATGAGAAATGAATCCAAACTCTTACTTTGGTGCCATTGAACCTCGTTTGGAAGACTTCGACAGAGAAGAACGCGCGTGAAGGAAAAGCCTCCAAGCTGGAGAAAATCGCCCGCAGAGGAGTTGCACGAGCGTGACTTCTCTCGCTCGTTCGCACAGGGTGTTTCGGCGCTAGGGTTCGGGAAAACGAAGGTTTGGAGAGTTAATCGGTTGGTGGATCGGTCCACCAACCAAAATTTAATGCGGTTGATCGGATCACCGTTCGATCAGATCGCGTCCGGACCGATCAGGATACATCCTGATCGGACTGGAGTGGTCCTGACCGGTCGGATAACCGATCAGATACGCTCCTGATCGGTCGGGTGACCGATCAGGATTTGATCAGTAGGTCCCGGGTAGATAATTCTGAGCTCCCTGATCGGTCTGTGGACCGATCCCTACAGTGTGCCAAATCGGTCTGGAGACCGATCCAGACTAGCTCAGATACTTAGTCAAATTTCGGAAGATTCGACACAGGAAGGAGTCGGATCGGTCTAGGGACCGATCAGTCCGGTGACCGATCAGGGTTCCTGATACGTCCTGAAATGTTCAGTTTCAGAATTTCTGAAATTTCCAAACGATCTTTGATGGATTTTGTCTAACTTGGACAGGTCTTTATGACTAAAATTGATTCTTGAACAAGAGTCTAGAATCCCTATATGTTCAACAAACACTTTGATCCATCTAAATGGAATCAAACTCAAGCAATAATCAATCAAGCAAAATCAACCAAGTTTCTACTCCAACTTCAAGTTTCCAATCAAGTTGCCTCGATTGGAATGTCCAAGTATGATCATGGAGCCATATACACATAAGTTATGCAATGGTTTTCCCCATACTTGGTCACCACCGTGATTATTATCTCGTCAACTTAATTTCTCAATTGATGCAGTGACATTTTGAGAAATTGAGTTGAACCTAACATCTCACCCCATATCTAGCAATCAAAAATATTTTGGTAACCCTTATAGTTTGTGTGAGATGTTCCCAAAGTTACCCAATTGTTCCCTAACAATTTGAAATAATCATGAAGGGTTTTGACCATAATTTGAACATCATGAAGCGCGACACATTCCCAATTCCCGTCTTAGGAAACTAAATTCAGAAACTAATCTAATGCAAATGATGAGAGCAGAATTTCAGAAACTCAGCAGGCAATACATGCAGAAACTGATATGCAGGTAAACAAGAATTAAATGGAGAGTTTCAAATGTCACGAAATTGATGCAGAGACAACAGATGCAACCTGAAGTAAACACCAGAAACGAAACTGCAGAGAAGCTGAAGATACTTGGTATGAATGCAGAAATTAGCAGCTGACTTGTAGCTTGATACTCGATGCAGAGTTGGAACTGAAAACATCACAAATGGTGTGCAGAAACTGAAAACCGAAACAGGATTTGGAGTTTGATACGCTACAAACTGAACTAAAATTCAGATACAAAATCGACTAAGAAATAAACTCGAAATGTGTCTTCAATTGCAGAAATTAAACTAGATATAACTGAATTCGAGTTAAACTGGAAAAGACATCAGAAACTAAACTGAAATTGCAAAACAGGGGCTGATACGCAACAATTAAATGGCACGCAAGCTACAAACAAGAAACAAACTGAAACAAAAAGCAATTAGCCACTAAACACATTCCCTAGCTATTAAACTTGCAGAAACCAAACCTAATTTAAGCAAAACAATTAGAAACGAAAATAAGCAATCTAATACAATTGCAGTAATGGAACAGAAATGAGATTACAGCTAATAAACGAAATTAACCAAGCCTCAATCCCTCATCTCAGCTCACGAATCCTTGCAATCACTCAAGGATGTGCCTCCAATTGAGATAGAAACAATCCATACAAGAAAACTACAGCAACTGAATAAATTCAGAAATTAAACTACGGCAGAAATTGAAATTGCAGCTAACAACTGAAAACTCACCAATTAAGCTAAGCCTCAATCCAAATCCTTGCCGTCACTCAAGGATGAGCTCGAATGGAGGTGGTCACGCCTTCAAACGAATAAATTGATGAATCGATGAAGAAAATCGCTAAATTACTGAAGGAGACGAGCTGCGGCGAGGAAGACGTGACAAGGAACAGCTGCGGTGGAAATTTGATTAAATACTTAAGCACGGACGGTCCAGATTGATCGGATGAAATCCAACAGCTGATCTTGCTCTGATTGGAGCCAAACTTTGATGATGATGATCTGGAGTTAGGATCTGCCTCGTGGTAGCTCGGATCCTCCAGATGTGCAACGGATGGTCCAGATCAACTTAATTTTTGAATAGACGATCTAGAGCCCTCCAAGCTTAATCTAACGGTTGATTTAGCTCTGATGGGGATGAAACATTCAGATCTTGATCAGAGTACTTGATCAACCCTAACCCTAGCTCGGATTGCTTCAGATGGTCCCGGATGGCTCAGATCTAGCCGCTTTTGAATCGGACGGCCCAGATTAATCTGAAACTTGATAACTCGATCCGGGTCCACTTCCCACTCAAGTTTGACCCAGTATGCCCTAGGTCCAGGATCCTTTCATGCCTACAAAAATATATCAAAAAATTAGTGGCCAAATAATCCAATTTTATGTAAATTTACAATTAAGTCCAAAACAAAGGTAAGTTCTAAAACCTAGGGCAATTTCACAATTAAGCAATAAAATCATAGGTCAAACATGGATTTTAGCAATTAAAATAATCAATAAAATGGTACTTATCAGATACCCCTAGGGTTGAGGGGGGGTTTGGTTTAGACTTAACAGCCCTTCTAGACCCCTTTTCGGTGTTCGACAAAGGGGGAGAGTGTGGTTGGTTAGGTTTAGGTTGATCATGTTGTAGGGGGAGGATCCTGATTCCCCTATGATTCTAGATTTGAGGAAATGGATTGAGAATTCCTAAACTTAGATCGGGTTGCAAACAACAAAAAAGGCGGAGATTGTTGATGCAGTCTGGCCACGATTATTATTTTGGTGTTGACACCGATTTAAGTTTAGGTTGATGACTATGATTATGTTTAAGTCCTGATCGAGGATTAGGCATGGTGTTGAAAATCCTAGTCTGTAGGGCTAGGTGTTGGAAAAGTTCTAATTCGGAAGGGTTCGGTGAAAAGTCCTAGCTTGGAGGGCTAGGTGAAAAGTACTAACTTGGAGGGTTAGGTGCAAATTCCCATCCTGGAGAATTAGGTGAAAAAGTCCTGGCTTGGAGGGTCAGGTGCCTAGCTTGGAGGGCTAGGTTGGATGATGTTCTAACTCGGAAGGGTTGGGTGAAAAGTCCTAGCTTGGAGGGCTAGGTGAAAAGTCCTAACTTGGAGGGTTAGGTGCAAATTCCCAACATGGAGGGTTAGATGGAAAAATCTTTAGCTTAGAGGGCTAAGGTGGATGGAAACTTAGCTTGGAGGGCTATGTTTAAGTCCCTGGATCGGTCTGGTGACCGATCAGGGAATCTGGCACGCTGCTCCAACGTGGATCGGTCGGGTGACCGATCCAGCATTGACTGATCGGTCTGGTGACCAATCAGGGAGCACACAGTGAGGTTGGGAACCTACTGTACTGCTCCTGATCGATCCGGTGACCGATCAGGGAGTGCGTGTTTCACCCACTGCTTGGCTCCTGATCGGTCTGGTGACCGATCAGGGAGCAAACAGTGAGGTTGAGTTCCCCTGCTGATCTGCACCTGATCGGTCTGGTGACCGATCAGGATCACTGTGCAGATCGTTCTGGAGAACGATCTAGCTTCGCGGGTTTCTCACTAAGATCGATCAGGACGGTGCCTGATCGGTCTGGTGATGATCTGATCGGACTAGTGACCGATCAGGAGAACCCCTGATCGGTTAGTTGACCGATCAGAAGGCTTAGGCTGAGAAACTCAGAAATCGCCCGATATAAGGGTGGATAGGTCCGGTGAACGATCCACGACCTGGGATCGATCTGGTGATCGGTCCAGAAGAATCTCAAAGAAATCGCGATTTCTGATTGAGCGTTGGGGATCGATCAGGACGGAGCCTGATCGGTCTGGAACCAGCCTGATCGGTCTGGTGACCGATCAGGAGGCTCTCTGATCGGTCAGGTGACCGATCACTTTAATTCATACTGCATTGTCAGACGCTCTGATCGCGTCTGACCGTATCTGATTCGCTGCTGCTTACCTCTGATATTTGATTTTCTGTGTGATATACTTCTCTAACAGTCTGTTTAAGCTGCAGGTGGCAGGGGAGGATTCAAACACTCAAGGAGAAGTCAATGGAGGCTTTCCTTGGAGCAGGTTTGTCCATTTCTCATCTCAGGTTGCAACGGCTGGAGCTGCAGGACTGAAACCGCTGACTGAAGCTTGGCTGAGGGAGCTCAGGAAGTTCAGTAAGGGTTCAGTGGTAGCTGGCGTTGGCAGTGAGACAGCTGGAGGCTGCTGGAGATGAGGTCACTTGATGCTTAGTGGAAAAACAAATGGGACAAGAGACAGCTTCGGTGAAGCAGAGTTCTAAAGCTTGGGTTTTGAGTTCTTGCCGCCTGAAGTTCTCCACAAGTGCTTGCTGAGTTCTTGAAGTTTCCATCATTCTGAGCAAGCGATTGAGAAGCAATCATCCATTACTTGAGCTCTTGAAGGAGAGAACGAGAAGCTTGGAGTCCGACAGTGGGAAGACACGAAGAAGGGTTCTTCCGTGAGATCGCCACTGGGTGGAGCTCAGGGAAGCTTGCTGCGTTCTTGTCCGTGATAAGTGTTTGAGTAAGATCCTTCTTGTTGTTTCTTTGTGCGTAAACTCTATCTGTGATTGAAACACTGTGGAGAGGTTACTCCACCGAGAAGGAGGTTGCGTTTTATCCGGTGATCACCGGGGCTTGATCTGCCGACGATCAAGGGATCGCCCACCTTAAGGGCACGCCAAGGAGTAGGGGCAAGTTATCCCCGAACCTTGTAAATCCTCCTTGTTAGCGATCTTGCTAGCTGTGTTTGGTTTGTTTGCGCATTAGTTTTCTGCACACCTTGTTTTCTATTCTTTCTGCTGTGCTACTGATTTCTAAGTTGTAGAAACTTGCTAAGTGCCAAAGGTTGCATTGATTGACTATATTCACCCCCCCCTCTCTAGTCATCCCGTTTCCAACATTATGCAGGGTGTCAGGTGATTGTGGCAGTCTCACAGCATTAATGCGGCTGTCACTATCACCATCTGTCAACTGATCCCCCCTTAATGAGATTTGTCAGCCCTGACACAGCAGAGATTTGCCTCTCCCCTATATAAACCCCCCATATGGTTCTGTAGAAAGGATTGCTGCTCATTTGTAACCACACCACTATTCGGTGAGTCCTCTTTTTTGATCCGAGTCGAGCTACTTGAGCCTCGTCCTCACTCAAGCCCGAGTCCGACCTCCCGATCTACAGCAGACCAGGTCGTCTTGGTCAGACCGGGTCATCCGCTAGAGAACCGGTCTTCGCTTGTCGACAGGATCACTGACTTTATTAAATTTTAACTCTCAGACTTAAGAGGTAATATCCACATACTAACTATGAATCCATTCCGTGAAGATAACGTCCATCATTTACAAAATCACGAGATAGACGTCTCATTTCCAATTAAAAGAAAATGGTTATCCCACCATCATTAGATGAACATCTCAAATAATAGTTTTTGTTTTCAAAACTATCATAAAAGTTTGTCTTTCATATTTAATTTTAGATCAACCTCATTAACAAGCTACACTTATCATCTTAAAGTCCACAAAACCTTGTTTTAGGATGAAGTTTCCAACACATTTTATTAATCTAAAAGTTTTAGCTACTTTAATCTAATGTCAACCTAAAACTTCCATTGACAACATTTTCCATCACATGTTATCTTAATTAAGAACTAATAATCCATACGGAATTGTCAATAGTTAATGGAGTTGATAGTGCAGTGAGAATAATACAAATATATTGGTGTCAAAAATTATTTATTTATTATCTTCAATTTTTTTAGTAAAATTTGTTGGGGGGGATCATGTTCAAATAATCAATTACATTATTTATTATGTAAGCAAAGATTTCATGCATAAATTTACATTAAAAAACATAAATTTAATATCGATCAGAAAGATTTATGGAATCAAAAAATCATTCATCAAAATATATTTACTAAATTTCTCATCCATTTCTCTTTTTCCATATTTTAAGCGTACAATTTATTTGTATCTTTTTCAATGTTTTTATTTAAAAAATGACATCAACGATAGATCAAAATTTTCTAGTTAGATCCTAAAAATTCAATTTCATTCTAAAAATTAAGATTAAAAAATTTAAAATTTGATTTATTCGGTTTAACCAAATAAGAAATTTAAAATCGGACCCAAATTGAATTAATCGATTTCTCAAAAAAAAATAGAATTTCGAATAAACCCCGAATGAAATTTTAAAATTCAATTAGTTTTCTTTGATTTAAGAGAATATTTACTTAACCCTATTTTTACTCCGACTTCGAACCCATCATTAGATTCTCCAGCTCAATCCGCATCTAGGTCCATCCTATTTTGATCCTGACATTTTTTTTAGGCTCACGAATCTTGTAGCTGTAAAGTTCCATCAATGCCCCCACGGAGCGTCTGACCATTTGCAACGGAGGTCTCAGGTTCAAGGGTCGTCAGTTGCACACGTTGTAAAAATCTGGTCTGCTGGCTTAAATCCTCTCGGCCCCAAGCGCCTTACCCTACCAATAAAACCGTGATTTATCCCCTCTAAATATTTATAGGGCCGAGACAGGGAGTCGCTAAGGTGACGATTCCACCTTTTACATTGTAAAGCCCAATCAAAGTCTACAAATAGACTCTGCTTCATTTTTTTGATTTCCACTTTCTTCCCTCCTCCTTTGTCTTGTCGGAGAAAAAGGATCAGGAGAAGCTCAAGGATTCTGCCTACTTTCCAAGGCCGTCTCAACGTTCTTTGAGACTTAGGCAAAAGAAAAAAAAAAATGCATTTAACATTTGTTTTTGAAAAATTCTCTGATAATTTTTCATTCGGATTTTAGATCGACAAGGGTGGATTTAATTTTTTTTAAAAGTTAAAAAATAGATTTTAAAAAATGGATTTTTATATAAAATTAAACTTATTGATTTTTTGAGATGTAAAATTATTAATTATATTTTTTTCAATTTATAATTTTAATGATAATTTTTTTCAATTGATAAAATTGTTAAATTATTTATTTTTTCATATAAAATGGGCCCTAGTAAAGAACTATGAATGTCCTCTATCACAAATAGATCATAATAAAAGTATAGAAATAAATACTAATTAGCCAACAAATTATCATACACAAGACCAAACTATTATCAGGATACATGGAAAGCCTATACTGTTTATAAAACTAAATTAGATAATAATATTGACCATGTTATACTGGTGCATAATTTACAACTCAACGCTACGAAGGTAAAACAGAAAATCTATAAAGAGCAATGATAGAAAAAGAAAAATTAAGAGAGTGAAAATGATAGTGAATAATATGACATGATATGGTATGACGTGGCATTTTACATGCACATGTTCGATTATCGCTTGGACACTATCGGAAACCTTCGGCCGGCGCTCCGAATCAAATTATATCATGGGAGACACGACGAATCCGTCAGAAATCATGAATATAAGGTGTCATGTCATTCACTATCATTTTCAATCTTTTATTTTTGTTCTCCCAATCTTTATTCATTTATAAAATAGCACTAAAAAACAACACAATCAAAGCAAACAATATGATTAAAGATATCAATAAAAAAATTGATATTTAAAAATTATTATTTTAATTTGCATTGTTTGATAAATTTTTTTTTTAATTCACCTTCTTATTAAAGAAAAAAGAGAGAAAAATTATCCTCTAATGAGATAAAGATGTATTTAAAAAAAATAATGAACTAGAAGCAGACAAATTAAATCTAAGATGATCGGCCACGAAAGTTTTTCATCGGTTATCAGGATAAATTGGAAAGCACTCGCAATGGACAGTACAGAAGATCATCGTCCTAGGTTCGCGTCCCATTTGGAGGAAAAATTCTTGTAAAATATGACGTAGTTGGGGATCGAACCATGAATACCTGAATTAATGATTAATTGCCTTACCGCTGTACTATAATCCCGAGGCCAACAAGATGTGTTTTAAGAGTATCATAAAGGAGGAGAGAGGAGAAAGGTACGCTCAGTGCGAAATTGATCAAGAAAGAAAAAGGGCGCGGAGAATTGATAAAAGAGATAAAAAAAAATTATAAGACCTGATGGGGTTAATATCCCATGGCGAACACACGGAATGAAAAAGCTACGTGACACGATAAAATTGGTTAGAACGGTCCTTCTTCCCGAGCTCCAAGACCTCCCGGGATGAATGTGCTCGTGATTAATAAAACTCCTGGAATCACCTCGGGAGGTTGGGACCCAAAATCACCCCCGAGACTCCTCCCGGGCTAGGAGTCTCCGAGATCACCTCGGGAGAGCGGATTCTAAGTCATTTCGACCGTAAATAATGAACCCCCTCCGTGCGGATACCTGGGTAATGATCACCGGTATTTACGGGCGGATTAGAGTCCATAATTCTCGGTCCTTATCGCCCTCACCCTTACTACGAGTAAGATTCAACGAGTGCGAGGATCGTTACAGGGGGGATCCGGTAGACGAAGATAGGGGGAACGTGGCGAGAAGCACGAAGGCACGTACTATCGCCCTCGCCGCCATCAACATAAAAGGTAGCCCAACACCCCTCCAGTAAAAGGGTTACGCTCTCTCTACCTTACGTACATTTTTCCTTACTTGCTTTTGCTCTCCATCGCTATACTAACTTGAGTATCGGAGTGGATTCCGTTGGACCCCTTCTGGCATATCCCCTAACGCTCGTGTTAATCTCGCAGAGCACGGAGTTCTTCCCTCCGTAGCGACTTCCACGTGAGCAGACCCTCGGTGATTGAGCATCATCGTCGACTCCTTCCGGAATAAGACCATTGTCAACTACGGTTTATAGTAGATATTGAAAATAAAGACATACACTTAAAAATATAATTACTAAAAATTATGGTAAATGAAATGAAAATAATATAATATTAAAATTGAACGTTTTCTTGAAAAAATAATTAAAAAATAAATTGTTGAAAATTATGGCTCTAAATTTGCTCCAAATTGAATATATGAGACTCTTTAATTAATTAGGTTTCATTTATGGACTCTTCCTTTTTTTTTTTTTACTGACGATTGAGTAAAGTGAGTGTGTTCATCCTTAAGGATGATAATGGGGCGGGTCGGAGACAGATTTATCGTCCCCATCTCCGTATCCAAAGTAAATCTCCATCTCCGTCCCCGTTCTCATCCCCGCCTCTACTTAATCGGGGAATCCCCGTCCCCTTCCCCACTTGAAATATCCATTTTTTTCCAAGTTAAAAACTCAAAGTTAGTAGCAAAAATTTAACTGTGTATGGATACAAAATTTAATAGCATACATAATATCGTAAACACTAAACATGGATATTACTTAAGTAAATACACCCATAACAAATAATCATTTAATAAGCAAAAAAATCAAACTCATCACTGTCATCACCACGTTCAAACTTCAAATTGTTCAATAACATATCAAAGATATCGGAGCAGGTTCGAGGATGGGGATAACATTCCCACATCCGCCCCAATCTATTTCGGGGATTTTTAAAAATCTCCGAATCCGAATCCAAACCCGATAATACCTCCCCAAGTCCGTCCCGTTTCGGATTTTCCCCGCGGGTATCCAAATCCGCGGGGAAAATTATCATCCCTACCGTCCTTCCTATGTGCTAGCCATAATATCCATATTAGTAAATCTCATAATTTACCTCTTCTATGTTGGCCTTGAAAAGTGTTGGCGGGGGTGCTGGTAGCTAGAGAATCACTTTTTGCCACTTTTTATTACTAGCGATCATGCACGTGCTAGTATCTAATATAATACATAAATATGTATAAATTTTATCTCATCCTAAGATGAGAATTTATTTAATAAAAATTTAAAATTTTAATTTTAGAAATTTGAAATATAATTTTAAATTTAAATTTGAAATTATCTTTTTGAATTTGATAAATTATTTTCTAAAATTTTATTTTTAAATTAAAATTTGAAATTTTTTATTTAAGATATGTAATTATAGATTTATTTTTTAAAATTTTATTTTATGAATTTTTATTTTATTTTCTAAATTTTTAGAATTTAAATGATAAAAAATTAAAATTACTAATAAACTTTGAATTTTTTCCAATGTGAAATAAAAAAAGAGTATTAACATAATTTAATTTTTAGACTTCATCAAACTAATTAAAAATTAATTTAAAAGGCTCTAAATTATTAATTAAACAGTAAGATAAATGACTAGAAAACAAAAAACTTGAAATAACGCCTTATATTTATCTAAGAAATTTATATATAGGCGATGAAGTATTTGTTTCTACGGTTAATTGGAGAAAACTCCCCAATCCCAAACTAGTCTTTGCATGCACTCTCTACTTAATAAATCCTTTGCATTCACTCCCTGATGAATTGAATATAAAAGAGTGAAAACTCAGTATACATTGTAAAGATTTGAGTATAAATTGTTTGAGATTGAGTACTAATTTAAGAAATTTGAGTACAAAATTTCGGTGACCCCTTATGTGAAAATCTTGATGTGGTGAGTATAAAAGAGTGAAAACACAATATACATTATAAAGATTTGAGTATAAATTGTTTGAGATTAAGTATTAATTTAAGAAATTTGAGTATAAAATTTCGGTGACCTCTTATGTGAAAATTTTGATGTGGTAGATACAACCTCATATACTCAAATTTCTAAAATTTATACTCAATTTTTTTCAAATAATACTCAATTTAAATCAATTTATACTTAAATTTTGATAATGTATACTGAAATTTTTACTATATACTGAAACAATGTATACTCAAATTTTTTCAAATAGTACTCAAATTTCTTAAATTAGTACTCAATCTCAAATAATTTATACTCAAATCTTTACGATTTATACTGAATTTTTACTCTTTTATACTGATAAAAAAAATAACACACAAAACTGTCTTGTCAATCCCATCAGGGAGTGCATACAAAGACATTTTTGGTTGGGGAGTGCATGCAAAGCCAAGTTTGATGGTGGGGAGTTTTCTCAAATTTTCCCTTGTTTCTATATATTTATTTAAAAAAAAGATAGATAATATAGTATGATTAAATAATAATAGGCCCATTAAAATTGGGGCCCGGACACAAGTCTATTCTTAACCCGGGCTTGCTGCTTTAAGGCTTATTTATGCCTTATTCTTTTTATCGGTTACTTTTGGTTGAAAATTCAATTAACCTTTTAATTACGATCTAAAAATTTGCTTTTATTTAATAAAATTCGAGTTCAGTCTAAAAATTTGAAATTCAATTTATTCAATCTCTTAGGTTTAACCAAATAATAAATTTTAAAATCGAACCGAAACTGAATTAACTAAATTAATCGATTTTTCAAAAAAAACTTAAAATTCTAATTAAACCAAATCGAATTTTAAAATTCGATTGGTTTGATTGATGTGTTCGATTTAATTAAATTTTAGTTCACCTCTAATTAGAACCGATTATTAGATTCTCCAGCACCATTCGTGGTTTGGTCCACCTTGTCCTGATCCTCACCGTTAATTCTATATTCATGAATCTTGAAACGTTAAACTCGACCAAAGTCTATAAATAGATCAAAAATAAGAGATAACGTAAATTTTCAATATGAATCCCAACATGAATGATATGATATCTCAATTACAGTGTTTCTCAACGGGTTCATCGTGTCCCCTAGATTATAGTTTTGTTCGGGACGACATCCAAGCGATAATCGAACGTGTTCACGAAAAATAACACATCATTCACATTGAATTTTATATTATAATTTCATGTTTTCTATCGTAATTCTAAATAGATACTCCATCAGGCCGGGCTTAAATTACAAGCCATTAACCTATGAGAAGGCTTTTTATTTGGGAAGATTATTTTTAACACTTAAGTCATCGATTTTGCGTTGTCACCGAATACAAATTATGTTCGTTATCATGCTAATAAATGCCATGCTGCTTCTCAATTAATTGTGGCGTACACTTACACTATCCACTTATCCCTTATTTCCTCATTAATTGCTTTCCCAAATTTTATGTGAAATTCTATTTTACAAACGCGTACAATTCATTTGTTAATTGGTGTATTTATTTATAATTATTATTAGTTTTCTTATTTCCACCACATTTTGAAGTTAGGAAATACTAATCCATTTAATTATATGTCTTATTTTATAACACTTAGTTGACTCTTTCCTTTTAAAATGTTTCAAAAATTTGAACCATGATCTCGTAATTGAAAAATGATACGTACAGTGAAAATAAATATCTCAGTAAAAGTTTTGACTATCATTCGACGGTACGTTTAACGTCCGATCACCGATCAGACACTACCGACGACTTCTAATCGCCGCCCCGAATCAAACTATACATTGGGAGGACAGTGAACCTGTCAGGATCGACGGCAACGGTGAACCTGTCGGAATCGACGGTGAATAATGCGAGATCGCAATTGCGACGATTCCTGACGAGTTCACCATGCCCCCAGGGGATAGTTTGGTTCGGGACGGCGGCCTCCGGCTGCCGGTAGTGTCCGATCAATGATCGTATGTCGAATGTGTCACCGATTGATCATCAAAATTTTCACTGATGCATTCATTTTTACTGTGCATATCATTAGTCTTCCTAATTTTTCCCTCTCTGGGCAGTTGGGAGAGAGAATAGCTAAACCTGATTTTGTTTAAGGGGTGAATGATAATGATGCTATGAGCTTCAAATTAGAAATGCAATGCGTGAAAGGGAAATGGCTTAAAATAAAAAGAAATGGCTCTCTAGCGCTTAATATAATTAAAAATTAAAAGTGCTCAAGATAGGGTCTATAGGATGGGGAGGGGAAGAGAAGCAATGCAATTGTTGCAAACCCTTTAGAGGAGCTAGTTGTCCTAAAAACACAATCGATTTACCTCTTCCAATCTGATCTTCTTTAAGGGGTTTCTCGCCTCCGGGGCTATGGTACAGCGGTAAGGTCACTAGTCGTTAACTCAGGCATCCGCGATTCGATCCCCAGCTACGACGCATTTTGCAGGAATTTTTCCTCCAAATAAAGCGTGAACCCTGAGACGCTGGGCGTCTAGACTGGCTACCGCGAGCGCTTCCTAATTTACCCTGGTGACCGGTGGAAAACTTCCGTAGGACCGGGCTAGTCATCTCAGGTTCAATTTATTTACTGTCTGGTTCATCAATTTTTTTTTTAAGAGGTTTCTCATTTTATCCCTTCCAACTCCAACTTTATGCTCTAAGGAACAGCCAAGAAAAGCACATTAGGTTATATGATGGCAGAGATTCATTTCAAATTTTTTGAAGGCTAGCAGAACGACTGGCTTTTTTTTTCTTTAACTTTGAGAACCGCATTAGATATGCCTCAGGCTTAGCAAAGGGCACTACTACTATAACTCCAATGGACTCAGGGAGACACCTATAAAAAAAAAAAATAGATTAGACAGCAGACAAATTAAATCTAGATTGATCGATCCGGTCTTATAGAAATTTTTCATCGGTCATCAGGGTAAATCGGGAAGCACTCGTAATGAACAATTTAGAAGTCCAGCGTCTCAGGATTTACGTCTTTTTTGTAAGAAATTTTTTTATAAAATATATCGTAACTGGGATCGAACTCAGGAAGACACCTAGGATCTTATATAGAGCTGTGGAATGATTAGATAGAGCTGGCTTTCAGGAAAGAGCGCCGACAATATTCTTATTCGCTCTGTCTTCTTCTTCCTACTTCTCGATAAAAACTTCAATTAGGAATTTTTAATTCATACGATGCAAAATAGAACACTAGTATTTTAAATTTCAAATTATTTGTTTTTCAAATTTAGTATGATGATGATAAATATTTGCACATCTAAAAATTTTAGATTTTTATTAATGCAAGTATCTAATTTAGAATTTTTATGTGTAAAGGATAAATTATCGATGAACCCCGTTGTTAGAAAAAATCTAAAGAATTTAGATAACCAACACGGAAGAGGTAAATCACGGTTATCACTGATGTGGTGAAGGGGTCAAGGGAAATTAATGTCAGCAGTTCAGGATTTTATCCCCATGCGCAACTGACGACCCTCGACCCTGAGACTTCTGTTTCAAGCAGCAGACGTCTTACCATCCGATCCAGCCCGTGGGGGGAATGACAATTTTATCGAGTAAGTGCTTGAGGTGGACAGTTGCACTCCATAAAAAAAATAATTTAACAATTATATCAATTGAAAAAAAAATTATTAAAATTTAAATAATAAAAAATTAATTAATAATTTTACATTAAAAAAATCAAAAATTAAATTTTATTTAAAAATCAAATTTTAAAAATTAATGTTTTATTTCTAAAAATTAAATCGCACCGTCAAAGTTTGAATGACCGCATTTTCTATTTTTATTTTTAAGAAAATCATATTTTTTTTATTTTCTAAAAAATATTTTTTTTATTCTCTAATTTTTCAAAAAATACTATATTTTTTTTTAAAAAACAAGACTAAAAAATACAAACCAAACATATTTTTTTAGAAAAATACATTTTCTATGAAAAATAAAAATAAAAAATAACTCTACCAAATACAGTCTTATGGATTTTGTTAGATTCCCATGGCTGTCTCAAGGTTTTTCAAGACCGGTCCCTAAGGAATAAAAAACATGTATTGAACACTTATTTAAAAAAAAATCTCTCATAATTTTTTATTCGAACTTAAAGACCACAAAGATGGGTTTAATTTTTTTTTTAAAATAAAAAATTATTTTTAAAAAATAGCATATAATTTAATTTTTTTATTTTTTGGAGATGTAAAATTATTAATTAAATTTTATATTTAAATTTTGATAATATTTTTTTTCAATTGATAAATTATTAAATTATTTATTTTTTTCTTATAAAATACACCATACGAAAAAATTATTAAGATAATGTTGGTGCAGTTTATACCAGGGGCGGTCCTGAGAAAAATTAGGTCGGGGCGAAATCCATAGATTTGGCCATTTGGGCCCTCCTTCGCTCTTACATGAACTTGAAAAGTCAAATATATATTTAACAAAGACTAATTGAATAACATAATTAGAGTAAACCAAAATATGAAATTAAACAAATTACACACCAGAGAATATTTTATATAATTTCTCAAAATAACATATTCAACAATCAATATTATTTAAAATGCACTCTTCATGTGTTTTTTGAAGCAAAGTTATCAATGATGTCGTCATATAAGATATCCTCCAATATATCTTTTTCCATGCAAAGGATTGCCAAGGCATTCAATCTATTTTGACTCATTGTAGTTCTCAAATAAGATTTCAATAATTTTAACTTTGAAAAGCTCCTTTCAGCTGATGCTACAGTCACGGGAATAGTTAATAAAATCTGATAGGCAACCATGATCATAGGGAAAACATCCATTTTCAATGCTGTTGATGAAGTCTGGCCTCGATTGTTATTTTGGTGTTGACACCGATTTAAGTTTAGGTTGATGACTATGATTATATTTAAGTCCTGATCGAGGATTAGGCATGGTGTCGAAAATCCTAGTCTGGAGGGCTAGGTGTTGGAAAATCCTAACCTGGAGGGTTAGGTGTTGAAAATCCTAGTCTGGAGGGCTAGGTGTTGGAAAAGTCCTAATTCGGAAGGGTTGGGTAAAAAGTCCTAGCTTGGAGGGCTAGGTGAAAAATCCTAACTTGGAGGGTTAGGTGCAAATTCCCATCCTGGAGAATTAGGTGAAAAAGTCCTGGCTTGGAGGGTCAGGTGCTTAGCTTGGAGGGCTAGGTTGGATGATGTTCTAACTCGGAAGGGTTGGGTGAAAAGTCCTAGCTTGGAGGGCTAGGTGAAAAGTCCTAACTTGAAGGGTTAGGTGCAAATTCCCAACTTGGAGGGTTAGATGAAAAAAATCCTTAGCTTGGAGGGCTAAGGTGGATGGAAACTTAGCTTGGAGGGCTAAGTTTAAGTCCCTGGATCGGTCTGGTGACCGATCAGGGAATCTGGCACGTTGCTCCAACGTGGATCGGTCGGGTGACCGATCCAGCAATGACTGATCGGTCTGGTGACCGATCAGGGAGCACACAGTGAGGTTGGGAACCTATTGTACTGCTCCTGATCGATCCGGTGACCGATCATGGAGTGCGTGTTTCACCCACTGCTTGGCTCCTGATCGGTCTGGTGACCGATCAGGGAGCAAACAGTGAGGTTGAGTTCCCCTGCTGATCTGCACCTGATCGATCTGGTGACCGATCAGGATCACTGTGCAGATCGTTCTGGAGAACGATCCAGCTTCGCGGGTTTTTCACTAAGATCGATCAGGACGGTGCCTGATCGGTCTGGTGATGATCTGATCGGACTGGTGACTGATCAGGAGAACCCCTGATCGGTCAGTTGACCGATCAGAAGGCTTAGGCTGAGAAACTCAGAATCGCCCGATATAAGGGTGGATCGGTCCGGTGAACGATCCACGACCTGGGATCGGTCTGGTGATCGGTCCAGAAGAATCTCAAAGAAATCGCGATTTCTGATTGAGCGTTGGGGATCGATCAGGACGGAGCCTGATCGGTCTGGAACCAGCCTGATCGGTCTGGTGACCGATCAGGAGGCTCTCTGATCGGTCAGGTGAACGATCACTTTAATTCAAACTGCACTGTCAGACGCTCTGATCGCGTCTGACCGTATCCGATTCGCTGCTGCTTACCTCTGATATTTGATTTGCTGTGTGATATACTGCTCTAACAGTCTGATTAAGCTGCAGGTGACAGGGGAGGATTCAAACACTCAAGGAGAAGTCAATGGAGGCTTTCCTTGGAGCAGGTTTGCCCATTTCTCATCTCAGGTTGCAACGGCTGGAGCTGCAGGACTGAAACCGCTGACTGAAGCTTGGCTGAGGGAGCTCAGGAAGTTCAGTAAGGGTTCAGTGGTAGCTGGCGTTGGTAGTGAGGCAGCTGGAGGCTGCTGGAGATGATGTCACTTGATGCTTAGTGGAGAAACAAAAGGGACGAGAGACAGCTTCGGTGAAGCAGAGTTCTAAAGCTTGGGTTTTGAGTTCTTGTCGCTTGAAGTTCTCCACAAGTGCTTGCTGAGTTCTTGAAGTTTCCAATATTCTGAGCAAGCTATTGAGAAGCAATCATCCATTACTTGAGCTCTTGAAGGAGAGAACGAGAAGCTTGGAGTCCGACAGTGGGAAGACACGAAGAAGGGTTCTTGCGTGAGATCGCCACTGGGTGGAGCTCAGGGAAGCTTGCTGCGTTCTTGTCCGTGATAAGTGTTTGAGTAAGATCCTTCTTGTTGTTTCTTTGTGCGTAAACTCTATCTGTGATTGAAACACTGTGGAGAGGTTACTCCACCGAGAAGGAGGTTGCTTTTTATCCGGTGATCACCGGGGCTTGATTTGCCGACGATCAAGGGATCGCCCACCTTAAGGGCACGCCAAGGAGTAGGGGCAAGTTATCCCCGAACCTTGTAAATCCTCCTTGTTAGTGATCTTGCTACCTGTGTTTGGTTTGTTTGCGCATTAGTTTTCTGCACACCTTGTTTTCTATTCTTTCTGCTGTGCTACTGATTTCTATGTTGCAGAAACTTGCTAAGTGCCAAAGGTTGCATTGATTGGCTATATTCACCCCCCCTCTCTAGCCATCCCGTTTCCAACAAATGCAAACTCTAAAATTTTAATGGCCGTCCAAGATTTATTTGTGTCGTATGCTTCCAGAGGTAGCATTTCTTGCAACATTCGTAATTCCAAAAGTAGATCATGTGCAGAAATATCAGACACATCATCCTTTTTTAGAGCAGATTCAAGATTCACACAATATTTTCTCAAACCATCTTTGTCCAATGTCATTAACTGTTCTCCATCAAACAAGAATCCAAACATCTCTGCAAAAGTATTTAATTGCTCAAACCTACTTCTCAATTCCATAAGAGCAATATCTACCACAACAAGAAAATAATCAGTCCTGAAACATTCTTCAGCTTTTTGTCGTTCTCTTTCAGTATTAGCAACCTCATCAAATTGTCTTTTTCTAGATCTTTGTCGTCGCTCATGAAATACAGGGTCAACTCCTATATTGGATGCAATTTCTTTAGCAGAATTTATGGCATTTGCAAATCCTTTTTCCTTGTAATTCTCAAAAAAAGAAACAAGCCCTTTCAATTGTTTCACCGCAACAACAATTGGCATTGTTTCAGATTGTAAGGCTTTACTGACCGAGTTTATGTTGTAGAGAATATCATTCCAAATTACCAAGCTTAACAAAAATTCAAAGCTGCTAAGTTCATGTGTTGCTAACAATCTAGCATCCCTTGATAATCTTGCATCATCAGTTAAATCAGCTACCTTAAGTCAAGCTTCTCTGATTTGCTTAACTTGTGATTTAATAGCTTTGACACTTTCGATATGACTTTCCCACCTTGTGGTGCACAATGACTTAAGTGTCAGATTATCCAAACAATCAAGTAGAATACTCCTACGTTTTGTAGAATTGGAGAACACTGTATACATGCATTGACATGCTCCAAAAAAAGATTTTGCTTTAACACATGAGTTTGCCATATCACAAATCACCAAATTAAGACAATGACTACCACATGACATGTAAAAGGCTCTCGGATTTATATCAAATAATCTTTTCTGGACGCCTTGGTGTTTTCCTTTCATGTTGGAGCCATTATCATAACCTTGTCCTCTGATATTATCAATATCAAGGCCAAGAGAGTCTAATGCATTACACAATTCATTAAAAAGACTCAATCCACTCGTGTTTACAACATTTAGAAATTCTATAAAGTACTCCTCAATTTTTACAGGAATACATGATACATCAACACACCGTAATATTAAAGTCATTTGTTCCTTGTGGCTTGCATCAGGAGTACAATCAAGTATCACCGAATAATACTTTGCTTTCTTGACCTTTTCAATGATTACACTTTTCACTTTCAATGACATATTTGTTATCAACTCATTTTGAATTTTATGACCGAGGTAATGATGATGAATTTCTTTTCCTTTAATGAGTCGAAGATGTTCTTGCATTATAGGATCAAACTCGGCAATCATCTCAATCAAACCCAGGAAATTACCTTTTGAATCATCTTCCAAGTTTTCATTCTTTCCACGAAATGCCAAGATATTTTTAGCCAAACATTTTACCACTGCTACAATTCTTGTCAAAACTCCTCTCCAACGGTATGTTTCATTTTTAATCTGTTCCTGCAATTCTTTGTCAATTGTTTCATTTTTCCTCAATCTCACTTGTAACTCCACCATGGATCTTAAATTAGCAAGATGTTCACGACATTGTTCGTGTTATCTAAGCTTCTCACTTAGATGTTTCCAATCTCTGGATCCCTCTTCTGCTAATTGACTTCGTGATTGCAATGTTTTGAAAAGCTTACAACAGAAACAAAATACTTTATCTAACTCTTTTGAATAAACTAGCCATTTTCTTCCATGACTTGTTTTGTTTGGAAGCACTCTATTGTAATGCTATGAGGAAAAATGTCTACCAAGTTCATCACGAGGGTATTCAAAATTAACCTCTCTCATTGGGCCCTTTTCAACGAGTAAATCCCTCATTTTTGTATCAAGATTATCCCAAACTCTTGGATCAAATATATTTAGAGACTGATCTATGTTGTCAGTTCCCTCATTATTATTTTTGTCTTGATCCATATCCTTAGTGTTTTCAACATACACATCTTTTATTTGTTCTTCAGAATGATTTTCTTCTGCGCTCTGATTATTTAAATTGTCAATCAAATTTTCTTGCACTGTTTTCATTTCCTTCAAAATAAATTTATCCATAGAACCTTTCATTGATTGAGTCATCTTCTCTTCTGTTTGCTTTTTTTTCCTTTTAGCACTTCCGGAGGGATATTTTTTAGGCATCATTTTTCTTTAAGTTCTGTTAGACAAAAGTGATAATTTAAATTCTTAATGGATCATTATATTATAAAACATCAAACAAATATAACACAAAACTTTATTGATATACGGAACCATAGTATATGAGCCAACTAAGTACTAACAAAGTAAAAAATGGATTAAAAAAAGCACGAAAGCAAAAAAAAAAACAAACAAATGCATATCCATTTTACTAGTAACTAGATGTCTAGATCACATTTAGTAAGTGTATCGATTCATTGTTGGGTAACATGATTCACACTACTTATTAATATTATATTTGAAACATGGTTCAAAATAACATAAAGTCCCTAATGTATCATGATTCATGAGTTTGTTTATCGATCCAAGCACAAGTAAACAAATTATTTTAGGAGAAAGGTATCCACAATAATTTATAAATAAACAAATAATATTTCTAATGATTCTAGAGTCATTTAATTTTAGGGAGAAAATAATATTTCTAATTCACTTGAATTTTGTATAGAGAATTTATTTTAAAATTGAACCTCGATAAAATACCTCGGACAAAGCATCCAGAATGGCAAGAAGAGCACTCATCAAGTAGGGAAAAACAAAGAATAATAGATTAATACTACCTTATCAATGGTGGTTCGCAGCAAAATCAGAGAAACAAGGGTTAATGTTGCATCCAGACGAAGAAAATAGAGTCGAAATCAGAGAAAGCAGGGGAAGAAAATTAGAGAAAGCTCGTGCGGCGAAGAAGCACGACGAAGAGAAAACTCAACCCACGGCAACACGACATCACTGCGAAGGCCGAAGAAATTAGAAATATGAAGATTCGGCGAAGAGGGAGAAGTTCGGCGTTGGAGTTTTACTTTTCTATCGATGAGTTATTTTATATATAATAATAATAATTTTTTATGCCCTAGATGAGCATAGCTTTTATGGCACTTAATCAATCATATATTTACTATTTGTATTTATCTTTCCATTGAAAGTGGCTAATTAAGTTCTATTAAATTATAAATAATATTAAATATATATAAACCTAAATTAAGTGGGGCCCCATCTAAAATGGGGCCCTGGGTAGGTGCCCTGCCTGCCCACCCCATGGGCCACCACTGGTTTATACTAACGGTTAAACTTAGGTTTTGATGAATACAAATATGTTAAAGTTAGGGTTGTGATTTGCTAACCTTGTTATCGAGCGTGCAGGATTGAAAAACTTAAGATCTGACTACAGGTCGAAGTCAGGGTGGTGGAGTTCTGTCAAAATGTCTAAGGTAGTAGAGTCTTGGCAAAAGTCCAATTGGGTTCGCGGATCTGTCTACTGGCTAAAGTCCTGGTCATAGAGTCTTGACAAAAGTCCAAGGTGGTGGAATCTTGACCGAAGTCTATGTTGGTGGAGACTTGGCAAAAGTCCTGGTGGATTAAGGAGCTAAGTAAAGCTGCACAAGGTAAGTGAGGTAAGTCTTCAGACGAGCGAATTCCGGTAAGGACGAGTCTTAGTTAGGACTTTAGGCGCGGTCCAACTTAGAACCATTTCGGATCTCTAAGTTGAGATCTCTAACTAGATCCTGGTCTTGAGAAGATAGAATTTATTTAATACTTATTTCATTTAGTTCATGTTATATGTTTACAAACCTTATTTTGCAGGGTATATTGTATTTTGGACTAACTTGGTTTTGTAGGGGTTTTTCTGTAAAAGTTTCCTCGGATGAATAGTACCCGAGGCGTCTTAGTTTGGACTGGAGGCTCCTCAGGTGGATAAGAGCAGCTCCGTGAAGTTTGCGTCGAAGATAGGATTTCAACGAGTTGAGGCGCCTCAGTTCAGATCCGAGGCCCTAACTTGGGAACTGAGGTGCCTCACTTGAGATCTGAGGCGCCTTTCAATGGATGAGCAGCGACAGCAACAACTTCAGATCGGGATCAAATTTGATTGATCTAAGGCGCCTCAGTTGCCTCATATACCCTTTATAAGTGTGTCTCGACCAAGAGCTAAAGACAGAATTTCTTCCACATCTTTCAAGCTTACGCGCTCACCCTGTGACTTCCTTGTCTTTCTGTTACGGCCCTGCTTCGGCACGACTACGTCCGATCGTTCTGGAAGATCGATACCAACACACAAGCCGACAAAGATCATACTACAGTGTTGGATAACGAAATACTATTTATTTACTTGTACTTAATTTGCAAAAGGGAAGTGTAGAATGTTACACTTTCCATTTCTTGTATTCGATCACTCTACTAGAAATTTACCGATAGAGGATACTAGTGAATTGCCTTTCGGAAAGGTCCAAGGGACCTGTACCTTGCAATAGGAGTCGTCGAAGGCTTCGAAGCAAGTAAAACTAACGTATTCTTTTACGCATATCTCTCACTCTACTTTTTCCGCTGTATTCACTCACATTTTTTTTAATTCGAAAAAGCGACGTTTTTAAAAGACATGTGATATTACCTCGTTCTCACATACAACGATCCTATGGATAATTTATAATAAAATATAGAAATAAATACTAATTAGCTAATAAATAATTATATATATATAAACGGTAAGTTATCCATAGTGGTAAAAGGTGATTCGCTCATCTCAGTACTCCTGTCAACCATCTTAAGGTTAATATGGAGGAAGTAAATCACGAGGACTACTAGCCCAGATAATGAAAAGTCTATATTGATTATAATGGAAAGTCTATATTGATTATAAACTAAATGAGATAATAAGATATAATTTACAACCTTAACAATGTTAGGGTAAGATTGAAAATTTTGCTCCTGAGATTATGGTGCAGTGTAAGGACGATTAATTGTCATTTTAAATATTCGTGGTTCCATATCCTTAGCTACGATGTACTTTGCAGGATTTTTTCCTTCAAATGAGACCTGAACCCTAGAACGTTGGGCTTATAGATCGCCCACTGCGAGTGCTTGATTTACCTTGATGGCCGATAAGAAATTTTCGTAGGACCGGATCGGTCATTTGAGGTTCGACGTTATCGAACTTCATTAATCATTATTTTTTTTGGTAAGACTGCAAATTTACGAAGTAAACTAAAAAAAACAATACATCAAAGCTAACAATGCAATTAAAACTCATTACGAAAACTGAAAAAAAAAAAGGAAAAAAATTGATATTTAAAAAGATTAAAATTCTACTTTGCGTTATATCCTCTAATTCATGCTCTTATCGCCGAAGAAAGAATGAGGAAGAAAAATTACTAACAAGAGAAGAAAAAAGGCATCCTTTAAAAATATCGCTAATGAGGAAGACGAAAGGTTTGACGAAAAAGAAAACATTACAAGATGATGTACTGCTAGAGTCTTTAAGAGATATTGATTTTTTTATTATATCTTATAATATATAATTAAAAACAATAATTAAAAAAATTATGATAAATGAAATAAAAATAATATAATACTAAAATTAAACTGTTTCTCAAAAAATTGAATAAAAAAATAAAATGTTAAAAATTATGATCTCAAATTTAATGTTTGAATTTTTTAATTATGCCCCCTTTACTCTTCTTTTATTATATCTTATCTCAAGAAATATATATATATAGAAGTATTTGTTTTTGTTTTTATCTTTGGAAAAAGATAAATAATATGATATAATATGGTTAAAAATAACGGGCCTCTATTTTTGGAAAAAATAAATAATATAGTATAATTAAAATTAATGGGCCAATAAAATTGGAACCCAGGCGTAAGTTCCTTAAGCAAGATTACTTAAGCCGAGTTTTGCTGCTTCCGTCGATCTTCGCTCGGAAGCGGTGGTTGGAGATGGAGAATGCAGCGGTGGTGATGACTGATGCACAGATAGAGTGCTTGAGGCGGCAAATCGCCGCCTACACCACAATCTGTGAGCAGCTCGCGGAGATGCACAGGAAAACCACGCTGCGCCATGAATCCTTCACAGGTTCTTCATCCCACTCCTTCTCCTCCTTTTCCCTCTTCTTTTCTGACGCAAGCGCCGTCCAAAAATTCGATCTTTACCTTTCCTTTTTGATGAATCCATGTTTTTCTTCATCTCTGCGATTTTTTCCTTTTTCCTTTTTCCTTTTTCCTTTTTTGCTGTTTTGATTGATGAAGGGATTTCTAGGATTTTTTTTTCTTTCACCTAGGTTTTTTCAGCTTCAAAAAAGGTTCGTCAAATTCCTAGGAACCCTAGGTTGTCTGACTTTTGCGGAAAGGCATGTGAGTGGTTGATGTCGAAATTATCACCATCTCTTTCGGCGAGAGATTAAGACACGAGTAGACGTTTTGTTCCCAATAATTCAATCTGTTGATTGAAGGGTTAACGGATAATATGTTATTGCTTTCAGGAATGGGAATGAGTTCTTTGTACTCAGACTCTGCAATGGCATGTGGAAGCGCCAAGATCTCTGCGAGGCAGCGCTGGACGCCGACGCCGATGCAGTTTCAGATTCTAGAGAGCATCTTCTACCAAGGGAGCGGCACTCCGAACAAGCAGGGCATAAAGGACATCACTGCCAAGCTCGCCGAGCACGGCCAGATTTCTGAGACAAACGTCTACAACTGGTTCCAGAACCGAAGGGCTCGGTCTAAGAGAAAGCAGGCAAATCCAACACAAAACAATGCTGAATCTGAAGAGGCCGAGTCCCACAATGCCAAGAAAGCCAGGACTGAGAAGCTGGTTCCACAGAGCAGTAATCTATCCCCCATAAGTGATGATCACCTGTTTCAGGATGTCAGCTCCGAGTTGCGATTCGTCGATCAGGATAACGGTGGAAGCCGAGCTGTGTATTCGTTCATCGATGCTTCGAAGGTTGCCAATGATTCTGGTGGCATGGCTGTCTTTGGCAATTCTTGGTCGAATCCAAGTGAGTCAAGTAGCTTGAGTTGTTTCCCTTTCGGTTCATTAATTCAATGAGTGTCTAACTCTTCCTTTTACAAATATTTCAGGCTGGTGAATCAGTGAATATGTTGTAAATCTGTTGATAGAAGCTGAAGGGAACACAAGTTAATTAGCTGGTCCATCCATGGAGTTTATCTGTGAATTTTCAAAAGGAAATATAATTCCTTTTGTTTGTTCATTCTTCTTTATGATCCAAATTGAAACAATTTAACCCTATATATATTTTTTATTTCCTTTTCATTTTGTTCAAAAAGGGGCATACGAATACTAGTTTGTGATTGTTTTAAGTGGGGTTGTTCTGTTGATGCGAAGCATGTAATCATTATTTGTGGCACTGATGGTTTATCAGTTTCAAGTTATGGCGTCATTGTTAGGTTAAACTTGGAAGAATTGACTCTGTTCATATACTCATCATGTTGGCAAAGGCGATTCGTTCGCCGTCAGCGTTCCCGTCAATCCGTCTCGGGCCAACACGAAGGAAGTAAATCACGGGGGCTTCTAGTCTTGATATTGTGGCTAATGCGTGGGGAGGACGACACATTGACTTTGTTAGATTTTGACTCCCATATCTCATGACTCATCATGTCATTCTTACATCAATATAAACTAGTAAATCATTAATTATCAACTTGATGTGTAATAAAACAGTTAAATCATCTAACCAAAATGTGATGTTGATTATCATCTTTCTTCCCTTGTTCTTTAGTGTAGCATTCTGAGATGTGCATGCATATGCTTTTCCAATGGAATTAAGTGATTGTGTTGTTTCCATAAGTTCAAAGTTTAAGGGGGTTGATGAGTTGGAGGAATGGACTTAAGTGAGTAATTCAGCCATATTAACACAGACTTGACTCTCACCAAGCCCCAATTCGTGTTAGACACCAACCCCAACCAATTTGGGTCATGTCTGACATAGCCTAAATCGAATTGAGTCAAACTAAGTGAGATGCTGTAGAAATGGAGACGAGATCCTCTGTCCCACAGAGGATCCTGTCCTCTGTCACTCGTCGACGAATTTTCCGATCGTCAATCGGACACCATCAACGGCCGCGTCCCAAATAAAATTATACCCTAGGGGATACGGTGAACCCGTCGGGTATCGTCGCAATTGTGATCTCATCATATTCATCGTCGAATCCGACGAGATTGTAATGTGGTGATTTCGACCGATTCATCGTTATCTCAAAATATCATTTGATTCGGTACGACGATAAAAAATTATTGATGATATTTGATCGTCGATCAGATGACTTATCAATCATCGCCATAAATATGAGATAGAGTGGACAGAGACCTCTAGAGGATTCCGTCCGGTAGAAATGACCTTCAGTCACGCCAACAAATCTACGTACATGTAATCTTAGCCACTTCAAATATTCAAGATGCTTGAGATCGTGAGCCTCCCCGCTGAACTGTGTGGATTAATCGACACGTTTCCTACGAGACAATAATAGGTTCATTCGTGCTGATAGAAAATTTTGTCCTAGATATCCAATAAAGAGATGGCCTTTAGACGCATGGAGAAGTGTAACAGTAATGCTCATGGGCTGTCCGTCTGTCCGGTCTGTCCGTCACCAATCATGTCACCGTTTAGGGTTTTATTCTTCAATCTACTCCCTCATTCAGATCAAATTCAAATTCGTATTGTCTTTTTTAAATAATGATTTTCGGACAAAAAAAATCCATTTAAATTAAAACCGCACATTTTTTTTATTTATTATGACAAAGATGTTTCTTAAATATTATATTATAACAAAAATTTAATCCATATTAATAATATTATATTGTAATAATTACAACATAATTCGCATAACACAACCCTTTTAATTTGATTAACGTTAATCAATATTGATACACATATTATGAATGATAGCTTATTTATTTTTATGATAATATTATTCTTATGTACGAGAGTTCAGATCTTATATTGGATATTTGTTTTGTACTTTGAATTACTGGTGATGTTAGTTACCATTCTAAGATTTATATGTATTTTTTGGATTTATTTGATAATTAATTTATTTGATCGATTCTTCACTTTCAAAAAAATTCAGAAGCCTTGCGTCCTTTGATTGACGTCCTATTTAAAAGAAAATTTTACATAAAATATACTATAACTATCAATGTCTGAGATAACAATTAATTATCCTTCCATTGTACCCTAGCCAGGTGTCGATTCCTCACTTTTAATGATTAGCGAGATTTTTTCAACCTCAACAACTGATCTCGTCCTACGAAAGTTTTCTATCGGTTGCTAGGATAAATCTAAAGTATTCTCGATGGATAATTCAGAAACCCAACGTCTCAAAATTCATATCTTATTTAATGAATTTTTTTATAAATTGTGTTATAACTAATATCGAATCGTAAACATTTAAAATAATTCATAAATATTTAAAATAATAATTAATCAGGCCTTCCACTAGATTAGCCCGATTCTGTAATTTCAAAGTTAAATAGATGGAAGGGCCGATAAGACGATTAAAAAAAAAATCACGCTCCCATAATTACCTCCTTTTTCAAATCCAGTCCTCCTCCATATTTCAAAGTCAAACCTGAACCGTGTGGCCCAATACCATCCCGCAATTCAACGTCTAGAAATTTCTTTCGGCGTCTGCTTTCTTCATACTCCTCGAGCCATTCCAATCTCCCCCCTCCATCGATCCTACGTCCGACGACTACCGACCGACCGACCACCGACGTCGCTCCTCCTCCTCCTTCCGGTGAGCAACCGCCACGATTCTACCATATCAGCCATGGCCAACATCTACCGGTAAATTAAAACCCTAATCGATCGTTTCTCCCCCCCCTTTTTTTTTGTGTGCGCGCTTTTCAGTTAACCCAAGTCCTGGTAGGTGTGCGGAGTGCGGGGTAGACCTCAACCTGAGCGCGGCGCACCTGTACCCGCCGGACGTCTACTTCGAGGCCGGCAACAAGGGCAGCATCTCCTTCTCCTGGGTTGACGACTCCAAGCTCCGCTTCGTTAAGGAGGATCGCATCAGGCCCTTCTTCGAGACCCGCAACTACTGGGGCATCCACCGCAAGCGCACCCGCCTCCTCTGTGACTCCTGCGGCCGTCTCCTCGGGTACCTCTACGACGACGGCCCTCCCATGATGACCGGACACGGCCAGCTCGGATTCGGCCCCAGCCAGGCCATCCCCCGCGCCCCCAGGTACCGATTCAAGATCAAGGCGCTTAACACCTCCTCCTCTTAATTCATTCTTCTCTCCGTTGTTGTTATTGGTTGTCGATTTGGTTCATCACCGTGGGCTTTTCGTGTAAATTGAAATGATCGCAGATAATAAAGTTCGTTTTCTGGAACAAAGGAAAATCCTTTCTATGATTTTCGATTGTCCTCTAAAAGTTTCTATTCCTCTATCTTGAGGAAATTTCATCTTTCCTATCTTTTTGCTTATTTTTAAATTATGCTTATTTTAACTATATTTCTCTCTGAGGAAATGAAAGTGATAGATATCATATATTCAAATTGGTGGTTAACATTAACACTTGCTAGAATCATTATTGGATTATAAATCAAGAATTGCAATCATGTGTGTTGTCCAATGTCCATTTAACGTATGGATTGCTTAACAATCACATGAAGAGAGCCATACTGATATTCCTGATGACTCCATTATAGGTTACTGTTTTGTGTTGGTGTTGCTGACATTTCTTGAATTTATCTTACTTAAAATTAGATTCCAACATTGAAATTCTGGAGTTCGAACATTGAAGCAAAGGAATTCATTAACTAGCATATTCTCATGGTTTCTTACCTGTTTTTCTATATGGGGATATGGAATTATGAACGCTTATCTAGGTAGAGTTTAAAATACCTTTTTCCAGTTTCCATATTCTGTTGGAAGGGTTGGGCTTCTTGCTTGACTTTGCGAAAGAGGAGTAACTTCCTTGATCATAGTCAATTTCACAGGCAGATTCTGCTTTTTGCTGTAAATTCTAACCCCAAAAGTTTACAATTTCTCATATTTTAAGGAACTACCTCTTAACTTTCACGTGCTAAAGTTTCTTCTCATAATACTTACTGACTCATTAAGCAATCTGGCTCTTAATTTCTACATTAGACCATGCAAACCAGTCAGGAACTAATTACTTTGCATATGTAAATAGTAATTGTATAGGTAAACTGATGCCTGATAATACATGATAATAATCATTTGCATATAAAATAAACCTTTATGTTTGCTTAGATCAGTAATTGCATGGTGATGGTTTCATCTCAATAGGTTCTAATGTCTGAAACTTGTAGACTATAAAATAAAGCAAAATGAACTGTGTAATACTCCATATCAATCCACTAATTAATAGTTTATAGCTTATAGCATTTGAGAATGTTTGTCTTCATATTATTGTTGGGATCAAACACCAAGAAAATGGTCTTCATGTTCTTTTCAGCAAGGTTGTAAAATACTAGTTCATACGGTTAACCATTTTAATCAATTATCGATTATTGAATAGTAAATGACAAATAAAAAATATAAGACGTTAGCAAATAATTTACACTTTTTTTTCAGAATAATTATTGAAAAATCTAAAAGCATGTAAACCAAATATAAAATCAATACAATAGGTGAAGTAATAGATGGAGTAAGCTGATGCTATTCATAATAAAAATCTATATCTTTCAGTGTGACAATTTAGAGATAAGTATTTATTTTATTTTATTGAATCGAAGCAAATAAGTACTAAGAAACTTTTCTTAGTCAATGCTTTTGATAAACAAAAAACATTTTCATCAAATGTGTTTCAAGTCCACATGATTTATTATTCTTAATCATGTTTGGTTTCAAATTTAAATGGACTATATTATCAGCTCTACTACTTGTCAACTTTTAAAATTTAAATTGACTATTGCCAATTCTGTCCGTCTGATTTTTCTTTTTAAAATCTTTTTAGTGTATTTTTATCATGTGCACATTATTTTTTTTCTTATTTTATAATAAATATAGTTTATTTCCTAATTCTTATTAGGTTTATTGAATCATTATTTAATTGAATTACTATAGTTCTTTTTCATTTCCAATTCCTAGGTAAAATTTGCATTAGTTCATTTGTGAATCATAATGTATCACATAATACGAATTATGAATTAAATATTTTTAAAAAAATAATACTATTTAGATCCTATTTAGTATAACTTCCCTTCCCATCCTAAAAGGCATTGTCTGTAGAATTATGATTCTATGTAGAATCGATTTAGGATCATGATCGAATCCATCGGGATCATATCATAAAATCGTAGGATCCTATTAAAATTTTTTAGTATTATAATACATGATTAATAATTAAAAAATATCTAAAAGGTCATTTGTATATAAATAGATGAATAATTTTACTTAGTCACGATGCAACTCCATATTGTTATCTATCCATTAAAACTTTATAATATTTATATTTTCTTATCATAAAATTAAAGAGTATAAAAATTTTATTAATAGGATGATGATGATGGTGGATGATGATGATGATATTATTTATGCTTAAAAATATTCCTTTGGATTTCAATGACACAATTTAAAGGTCTTAAAAAGCAATAAATAAATATTTAAATAAGGTCAAAATCTAACCCTAACTTTGCAAAAGAGAAATACATAAATAAATAAATAAAACAAAATTTGTTGAGCATCTAAAACAAGATTTAAAAGATGTCGGTTAAGGGTAAACCTTATAACTAACTATAGATCCTTAAATGAGATTTAATTAGATATATTATGAGTTTCGTGCTTCAATTCGAGTTAAAAGATACGATCTCTCAAAGCTTCTACCGATTCTGTTTCGATTCTTCTCCGATCTTACTGATTCTATTCCGATCTTATCAATTTTGTTCTGATTCTACCGATCTTGTTACGATTCTACTATAAAAAAAAAAGATATTATATGATTTGGGATCGATTTCTATTTGTAGAGTGTACGATTAAGAATCGCGATTTTATAAGTTATGCTAAAAGGTCAAAACTGTAAACATTAGGATTGTGATAAGCATGTAGCCATTGTTCCCAAAATTAGAGCTGATAAGCTTGGCAACAGCTTGAGCAAGAGGAGCAAAAACGAAAATCAAATTTTAAATATGACATATATCGATTTTTAAATCTGTGTAAGTTATATTTTAAATTTACTTGATAGACAAATTTAAGGAAGATGAGGCTAAACACCTAAATAACTAATAAAAGTTAAAGCTACTAATATTAAAAATAATAGAGAGCACATCCAATTTGATTCAAAATACTGTAATTAATAGAGAGGATTTAAATTAGACACAATTCAGTTGACATGAGTTTACCCATTTTATAAAGATAACTTGCTTTAAAAATATTAAAACCTTTTATATCATATAATTTACGACAATTTACTAAAAAGTATACATAAGTTTCTATATTAACCAAAAGACTACTAAAAAAATATACATAAGTTTCTAAATTAACCAAAAGACGTATTATACTTTATTATTTATCAAAAGGCACGGTCAATTTTGTATTCTTCCTATTTTATTCCTCCCGTCAAACTTATCTTTTTCTCCATTTTACTCTCTCCTCTTTATTCTTTTTTCCTTCTCTCTTTCCGCTTCTCTTTCCTCTCTTTTTACGCATTCATGCATATTCAGGGGTCTAATATAAAATTATATAGGCCCAATGTGAATTTTTTTTATCGATTCTTCAAAACCCATTTATTTAACCTAGAGAACTCCGATTGCATCAACTTCAAGTCCCGTGAATTTATTGTTGGGGCAATCTATGTTCCGGAGTGACCATGTGTTTTGATGTTTGGGCAAAGGATTTAAGTTAGGTTCACCCTTGTATTTGATATGTGTATTTGAGTGTGCAGGTTTGCAGGATACACATGAGCTTAGTTGGACGGCTTCGGGACCGGTGAAGGATGACATGGAGGCAAGCCGCGGGCTTGTGTACGCATTTGAGGGACCGTGGATAAAGCAGGGACGATGAGCCAAGGGAAGCGGACTTCGAGGCATACGTGAAGGAAAACATGGAGACAAGCCGAGGGCTTGTGTGCACATCTGAGGGACAAGAGCCAAAGTCGAAGAGGGCTTGAAGGCGACAGTTCGAGGCTGCTGGATGAAGAGTCGACTGAGTTGTGAGGGTTCGAATGCTGAGAGAATTGTACTTGGGAAGGAAAACCCTAGGCTTCGAGGGTTGGCAGTCGACTGATGCTTGATCAGTCGACTAGTGTATGCCACAGAAAGATCAGTTGACTGCAAATGGGGCAGTTGACTGGTGGTCAGTCGACTGCAAAAGGCGCAGTCGACTGGTGGCGGCTGGGAATTCGAACGTTAAATTGTAACGGTCGAATTTGAGTGAGACCAGTCGACTGGTAATGGATCAGTCGACTGGTAACGGTCATTTCATCCAAGAGCACTATTTAAAGGGGCTCGGTTTTGGTTGAGAGTTTTTCACGAAATTGACTTTGGTTAAAGGCCAATTAGTAGTCTTTGTGCTCAGGAGTGTTGTCCGAATTGTGGCGAGGTTTCTCCACCCACAAGGAGCTACACGAGCTAGCTGGAGGTCTTCCGGGGAGTCATCCACCGACGGATCGTGATCGTCCACCTTACGGACAGCCGTGGAGTAGGAGCTTTATCTCCGAACCACGTAAAAGTGACGTGTTAGTGTTTGTTTGATTTTGTTATTAGTATTTCCGCTTGCGCACGCTAACACTGTAGGAAGAAGAATCGAAGATAAGTTATTCACCCACTCTAGCTTAACGGAAAGGTCATATCATTTATGAACTTATAAGGAGTTCAAATATGATATCCATTGTTTATTTCAACTTCTCCGAAATATTAAAATGTAGTAAAAATGAATCAACAAAAAATTTCACATTGGGCCTGATATGGAATCATATCAAACCTAACGTTGAGCTTGATATGATTTCATATCAGGCCCAACGTGAGCCCAATATAATCCATACAGGCCCAATGAGCCTGATATAATCCATATCAGACCCAATGAGCCCAATGTGAGGATTTCTCGATTATTTCTTCTTATTACATTTTAACATCTCAAAAAAGTCAAAATAAATAATGGATAACATATTTGAACTTCTTATAACCTCAGAAATTCACGAGAACTGAAATTAGTGCAATCGGAACTCTTTAGGTCAAATCAGTGGATTTTGATCAAAATGCTTTGATTCAGTTCCCGTGGATTTCTGAGGTCATCAGAAGTTCAAATATGTTATCTATTGTTTATTTAGATTTTTCTGAGGTGTTAAAATATAATAATGATGAATAGTCGAAAAATCACACATTGGGCCCATTAGGGCCTGATATGGATTATATATCGGGCCCAACGGGCCCAGAGTAAGATTTTTTTTTGAATTCTTCCTTATTATATTTTATCACCTCGACGAAGGCGAAATAAATAGTGAATAGCATATTTGAACCCTCGTAATCTCAGAAATCCAGAAGAATTGAAATTTGTGCAATCGGAACTCTTTAGGTCAAATCAGTGGGTTTTAAAAATCAGTGGATTTTGGTTAAAATCCACTGATATGACTAGAGAGCTTGAATTGCACCAATTTCGGTTCCTGTAAATTTATGAGGTTTTAAGGAATTCAAATATGCTATCCATTGTATATTTCAACTTTTCTGAGATGTTAAAATATAATAAGGAAGAATAGTCGAGAAAATCTCACATTTGACTCGTTGGGCTTTATATAATTTATATCAAGCCCACGTTGGTAAATTGCCGATGAAATTATCACATAAGAAGGGATTTAAATTGTAAATAAAATATGATAATTTATCAAAAGGCGTAAATAGCTTTTTGAATTGAACAAAAGACGTATTATATTTTATTATTTACCAAAAGGTACACTCAATTATATATTCTTTCTATTTTACTCTTCATGTCAAATTTAACTTTTTCTCCTCTTTCCGCTCTTCTCTTGTCTTTCTTCTTTTTTTCCTTCTCTCTTTCTCCTTCTCTTTTCTCTCTTTTACACGTGCATGCATATTCAAGGGCATGATATGAAATTATATCAGGCCTATATTGGGCTTGATATAATTCATATCAGGCCCAATGTAAGAATTTTTTGTCAATTGTTCAAAATTCACGAATTTAACATAGAGAACACCGATTGCACCAATTTCAGGTCCCGTGAATTCGTGAGGTTACAAGGAGCTCAAATATGTTAACCATTGTTTATTTCGACTTCTCCGAGGTATTAAAATGTAATAAGGAAGAATCGACAAAAAAAATCTTACATTGGACTTGATATGATTCCATATCAAGCCCAACGGTCAAATGTGAGAATTTCTCAACTATTTTTCCTTATTACATTTTAACATCTTGAAGATCTCGAAATAAATAATGGATAACATATTTGAACTCCTTGTAATCACAAAAATCCACGGGAACTGAAATTAGTGTAATCGGAGCTCTCTAGGTCAAATTAGTGGATTTTGACCAAAACCTACTAATTTGACCAAAGAGCTCTGATTGCACTAATTTCAATTTTCATGAATTTTTCAAGTTACAAGAAGTTCAAATATGCTATTCATTGTTTATTTCGACTTTTCATATCAGGTCTAACGTTAGGTCTGATATGAAATCATTTCGTGGGCCTAATATGGAATCATATCGGATCCAAAGTGAGATTTTTGTTTTGTTGAATCTTTCTTATTATATTTTAACACCTCGAATAAGGTGAAATAAACAATGGATATTATATTTGAACTCCTTATAATCTCATAAATCCACATGACCTGATAGTGGTACGATTGGAGCCCTCTAGATTAAATTAATAGATTTTGAAGAATCGATAAAAAATTTCACATTGAGCCTGATATGATTCTATATCAGCCCTGCCCTTGAATATTAATGCATGCATATATGAGTAAAAAGAGAGAAAAGAGAAGGAGAGAGAGAAAAGGAGAAAAAAAAAAAAGGAGAAAAGAATAGAAGAAAGAGGAGAAAAAAAAATAAGGGGGCGTTTTGTTTGTGTCATTTTTCATTTTCATTTTCTAGAAAATCGCATTTTCTAGTTTTCTTAAAAATGACTTTTTTTCATTCTCCAGTTTTCCAGAAAACGCTATATTTTTTTTTCTGAAAAACAAAGCTGGAAAATACAAACCAAACATGTTTTCCAGAAAATCGCATTTTCTACAAAAAATGAAAATAGAAAACAAACTGAAAAATGTAAACCAAACGCTCCCTAAATTTGACAGGAGGGATAAAATAGAAAGAATATAAAATTTAGTGTGTATTTGGTAAATAATAAAACACCATATATTTTTCTGGTTAATTTAGAAATTTATAAAAGCCTTTTGGTAAATTATTGTATAATTTAATCATTAAAACGTGCACTATATTTAATTTTTTAAATTTATCTAATATAACTTTTATTTATCTAAATAGCACCCTAGTATATGATGTAATATCTAGATTATATAAAAAAAATTTAGGTTAGTAAATAAAACAAATGTTCATAAATAATTTTGATGTTCAATTTGGTTAAAAAAAATTATAGTAATTTAATATATACAATATCAATTAAATAAACGAGATTAATATTTGATTTGGCTCATTTACGATGGCAAAGACGATTCATTCATCTTCAACGCCTCCGTCAATTCATTTTAGATCAACATGAAAAAGATAAATCACGAAGAATACTTTACGATTCTAATACAATTATATCACACGACATGAATCGTCACTTAGTATCCCATATTGCCAAATGGATAGAGATTTCTCAGCTAAATATTTTCAAATTTATTTATTAAATTATTATTGAGCTCAAGTTTTTATTGAACTTAATTAGACATAATATCTAAAATACTTATATAATACATAGAATTTATATTATTCTAATTAATTGGTTAAGTATTTTGATTTTTTTTAAAAATTTTAACAAAATGTAAAGAAGGAGGTTAATTCTTTCGTATTTGAATAATAAAAAAGAATTAAAATTAAAATTTAAACAAGTTAATAAAAGTCTGACGACTTCTTGGGCCAGGCATAGGCCCAAGTTGGGCCATCGGTTCCTGTTGCCAGCACAAAACTTCGCCATGCTTTCTCTCTCTTCCCCCATCACCATCTCTATCTAGATCCCCACATAGGGAGGAGAGCAAAGGGATCATGGCGTTTTCTTCCCTCGTCCGGCGGAGGTGTTGCCCGTGCCTTGCGATGTCCTCCTTCGCGATTAAACCTATACTTTTCCGATCGCTCCACGAAGGGCCCGACACGATCGACGAGCTCCTCGACCGCCATCTCGTCAAGAAGAAACCCAAGGAGGAGGACCACGACGACGATAGCGAGCTCACTCGAAGAAGGCTCACCAGCAATCGTCGGGAGGCGGTTTCCCTCTACCGCGACATCATCCGGGCCTCGCGCTTCTTCACCTGGCCCGACGCCAGCGGCATGCCCTGGCGGGAGGTCCTCCGGCAGAACGCCCGCCGGGAGTTCGAGGAGGCCCGCTTCGAGAGGGACCCGGAGGTCGTTACGCGGCTGCTTATTGGCGGCCGCGACGCAGTGCAGAAGGCGTTGGACAAGCTCGTTGAGGCCAGTAAGAAGAGCATCGAGGCCGAGGAGCAGAAGCGAAGGGATGGGAGAAGATGACGAATGGATTGCCACTAGTAAATCTCGAGAAAGAAGAAATTCCCCTTCATTTGTTCTCCTCGACGGTACCCTCTATTGCTTGTTTTTCTTTTTTCCATCCGTTTGCGACCTACAGAGATTTGTGCCCTTCATCTTGTTATTTATGTAATGTACAATATCTTGAATATCTATTAGTTCGAAATTGATTAAACCCTGAATAAAACTTGGGAATGGATAGACTTAATCTGACTTCTCAAAGTTGAAAAACGAGAATTTTTCGAATTTTTCGGCGCAGAATGCATGAAAAACCTCAAGCGCTTAACTTAGAGGAGATCTTTAGGGTCTTATTTAGATTTTCAATGCAACAGAGATGGTGGTTATTTTTTTCATCTTATTTAATATTTTAGTGCTACTTATTATGTATTGAAAACGTCCCCTTTGTATTGATTATACTTTGTTCTAAGAAGAAGCTTGTAGCAGTGCATGATCCCTTTTATTCTCACCTGCAAGCCAAACAAAATCTGACTCATTAACAACAATTCATGCCATTCAGTGATTTGTACTGGTAATATATGTGATGATGGAGGATGTTGATCATCAATCATCTCTCACTATAATCAAATGAGTTTGAGTTTGTTTTGATGTTCTAAGGTAGTATGTATTTCTTGCATGCTCCAGTTTTTAGATACTTGAGAACACGCCATATCATTACCCAGGATGAGAGATAAGGAGTGTTTTGCCATCAATTTAGCGGCATTCCAGGAATTGCTCCAAAGATTCTGAATGTGAGATGCTAATGTTTTTCACCTTTAAATCTTTGCATTTTGCATGAGGTTCTGGAAAATGCTGGTGTCACGTATATCAACGACTGTAGGAGAATAATGGAGTTGTCCTAGTAACTCAATTTATGCGCTTGAATACATACTTGCTCAAGCTATATTGGGCCATGTACGACATGCCAGTCTTATTATCAAGGCCTCTTGCTTGTTATCACTAGAATGAGGTAGTGAGATGAGAGCATTGTCTTCACTTTTTTCAAAAAAAGGGATGAATCTCTCATCCTATGTAATCAAACCATGTTAGTGTGCTCGAGGAAAAAAAATCAGAGAATATGTTAGATAGGTTTGGCCTATTTTCCTGCCTTTTCCCATTCTCAAAAATTAGATAATTTGCAAGTAAAAGTTTTTCAGTTCTGAAACTTCTTTACTTTCAATTACTTTGTCTTACTTCTCGAGTGAAGGATCATTTTTCATTAGCTCTCTCAAAATATGGTTATCTTTAGGAGCCAATTGACTGCACATGATGTCCACGATGCAAGGAGGCCAATCAAAATAATTCATCATAATTGACACCGTATGTTTTAGTTATTGCTTAATCGTGCAGGTCTATATTACTTGGAATTATAATCATCGACGTGAATAGTTTTCCTACCTACTACCTAGATAATAAATATACTTTATCAAACACCTTCATGATAGAATTCTGAGCATCTATTTGGCTAACCATTGAAAGTTTTGGATCATTTCTGGGCATATTCTTGGAATTTTCTTGTAATTTTTTCTATCATAGTTCTCCAAAATTACATAACTTCACCATGACAAGAAAATACCAAAGGTAAGGCTACTTACCAAATAATTGTTTGTTTTAGAATTAAGCATAGTGCAGGAGTATTTTTCAGCAGCAAAATCAGGCAATAAATCTTTTTAACCTCAAGAATAACTATATAGTAGAAATAAGGAATTAGTAAAGAAGCAAATCTAGTGCATTGTTAATGGAAATTGTACATATTGTTATTGAATTGATCCCATAGCATTTTTAGCAGTAAACAAATTTTCCTTGGTTCACCTCCAACTGTGGATATGGAATAATGTTAGGACTTAGGAGATACTTAGAAGAACTGGGCACATTACTGGTTAGTGTAAAAGAATGACCTTGATCAGTCCAAATACTCATTTCCTCATTTGTCTTTGATCAGGGAAAAAAGAATTCAAAATTATGGATCTTGAGTTAACTCTACCTTAAGACTGTCATTCTACCTTAATGTTCACAACCATGAGATACCCATCTTCCACCCTCTAAATTTTTTATTAAACTGATATCATACATTATCAATCTATAATTTTTTAAGAAGAATTAGTAACTTTCTGATATTAGCCCCCGTCAAGAAAGATTATTTGTTAGTTTGTTTCCCTAAACTTGGATTGCATATTTTAGGATTCTCTGATTCGAGTATTTTGCAAATTTTAAATGATATGGTTTTGGTTTAAAACATCCTGTTTGGATATGAGAATTAGTAATATAAGTTCTAAACCATGTTTGCTCTTGATGATCCAAGAATTACATCATTTTAAAATACCTCAACCCAAACAAATTAGGAAAATAATCAAATTACAAATTAGAAAACAGTCAAATCCAAATAAAACTCCTTACAAATTACTCTCTTCTAAATAAAACTTACTAAAACTATTAACATGCTAAAACAAACATTTACTTTTACCCACACCTTGAAACTAATTGTATCAAATAAACCTTTCGAAAAGTGTGAAACTTTTAAAACTTAATTTTCTAATTTGCATTATTTATTTATGGTTGATCTCTACAGCACGTGATTTAAAATGGAAGTGAACACTGGGGATACTTGTGTTGTATTGCAGTGCCTAACAAGTGCGTGCACTCCAGACCGGCCACCTGTTATTTTTGGCCTAAAACCCTGAATGATGTGAAGTAGAGTTGTGCAGGAGAACAGTAGGTGGCGATGCAGGTATACTGTGGAATGTATGTAGAAGTTGGGCGTTTTGTTGTTGCAGTCTCTCCCATGGATTCGGTTGCCGGCTGGTTCAAGTAAGAGTACTTGCTTTTGGTCCACCTGCATTCATCCACAAAAACTCTATTAATCTTTGAATCAATTACAAATCAGTGAATCTTCTTGATGACCTGCAAAATTAGTGATATGGTTGTGTATGATACTGCATTTTTTTCCCCCTGAATCATATCTTGATTGAGTGAACAATGTTATTCTGTTTGTATCCAATATTATCATTTAATTAGTTGGCTCCATACTTAGTGGTATAAAGATTTGCTTGTTGCGGTTGGTCATTACTGCCGGTCCCATGCTGTCAAAGAGGTTTGACTGCTGTTTTACCGGGGTATTTCTGATGCTAGGGGTCACTTGGTTTGTGTTGGTTCGGCATCTATCAACAAAACATTTCAAGCTTCTCAAAAGAATCTCATAGGAAGTGGATGCTTACCAGTCCCTGAATCTTATCCATGTCTCCATCTCACCACTGTGATTAGCCTCTGTCTTTCCTTCCCCTTTAGCCTCATCCGACGTCTCCTCCAATGACTTCTCAAACTTCAGGTAGTCTTCTTCCTGCGTGTCACAGTTACCGACACGAGGTTTGGAGATGATCATCTCAAAGCTGCTTTAACTTTGTTAATCTTCATCCTATGGTGACTAAAAGATACAAGGGAGTGAACTTGCCTTGAGAGACTTGGCTCTAATCCTGGCCACTGCTTTCTCGGCCGCAAGGAGGTGTTCCTCTTCAATCATCCGCTTCATCCTCCAATATTGGTCGATCTCCGCTACCGTTATGCTTTTGACTACGGCCGATCTTTTTGTCCGAGGCGAGGGTAATGGGGTTGATGCCTCGGATACAGATGCAAGAGTCGTCTTTCCCGTTAAACCCATCTCTTTCTGCACCAACTCAACTAGCTTGCCTGCTAAATTTATTGGACTCCTTGCTCAATTTCCGCGTGTTTTCATAAACTGCTATTCCAACCTAAACGTCTAAGTTGGACTGGCAGAGGAGGTGGATGTGATTGGCTGATGGTTTCAGATGTGTATTGCATAGCTTTCGGGTCTATCAATTTCTGTTTATTTATGTTCTCGTGAGGGTCCACGAAACGGCTGGACTGGTATTAGGCTGCGTTTGGTAGGGGGTAAAATAATATAATTAAGATTACATTACAAGTTGGATTCCTTTATTTGGAATAATTTTAAAATTGTAATGTAATGGAATCTCGATTACAAAAGTGGCTCAAGATTTGTAATCTCGATTACAAAACTAAAACGATGTAATTTGATTACATTACAACTTGTAAAGTCGTCGGCTAGGCGGCGGCAGTCGCCGGTCGCCCGTCGGTCGCCCTCCGGTCGCCGGTCGTCGGTCGCCCGCCGGTCGCCCGTCGGCCGACCGACGGTAGTCATCAACCATGGTCGTCGGTCGTCGTTGTCGATAGTCAGCCATCAATCTTTGATTACATTACATGATGAATTACCATTTACCAAACGCAGCTTATGGTTATCGAAGATTACATACAACTCATTACCAAATATAGTAATGTAATCTTGATTATATTACATTACAAACTTGATTACATTACAGACTCGATTACATTACCCCTTATCAAACGCAGCCTTAACTTGATTACATTACAGACTCAATTATATTATCCTTTACCAAACGCACTCTTATTGTTAGACGGACTGACTCATGCTAGACCCGTCAAAAATTTATTATTTGATGCCCGTGGGGGGAGTGGGGCTCATCATCTAGCAGGTTGGGAAATTCGCAAGACAGATTATGAGTCTCATAGATTATGAGTGTCACGCCCCGAGACCCAGGAGCCGCTGATCCAATAGAAAATCGGACAGCACCTCCCCTGTCCGGCGGACAATTTACACAAACACACAGATAAATATATCACAACCACGCAGTTAAATGGCCTCAGGCCTCACATCCATGCAAAAATAACAGGTATATAACTATAACCGTCGTAAAACCAAAATACGAACTCACCTGAGCTGCCGGGGGCAGGAATAAAAACCAAAACCAAGCGAAGTCCAACATAGGACTCAAAAGTACAACACCATCGAATAAAAACATGAATACATGTTCAAAACATGCAACGGAAGCAAAGTATATACTACAGGGTCCATAACCGAAAAACAACATAAACTAAAACAAAGCCAAAGCTCCTCTCGAGCTGGGGACTGGCTACTAGGGATCTCCTGGCAGGCATCACCTGAAATAAAATGTATGGCAACGGGGTGAGTCCATAGCTCAGCGAATACCCAACAGATATGCATAGAAAGTTATACCAACAATAAGGGGTCAGCTAATACAGTCTCATATCAACAATAAGGAAAGACTGGAACTGAAAATACTGGGTAGGTACATACCTGAATCCATCTAACCTGTACAGAGGGTAAGAAATACCAGTGGAATACCAATAGACATATAAGCACAGGTAACAAGTCTCCAGAATATGCAATGTCAAACAAGTGCAGCAAATAAGTGCAGCAAACAATGCACAATGCAAAATATGCACATGGTGCAATGCCATGGTCACCCCCTAACTCCAGTCAAGCCACCGAGACAGGCGATACTGTGTCGGCCGAGTGGGTAGAGCTGTGACACTGTACGCACTCTGCCATCACTGCTCCTGAGTGACCGAGTGGACAGGATACTGTCGGGGGACCGCCCCCCTACCCCATGTATATATGAGGGAGCGTCGCTCTCATCTCCTCTGGTCTATGGGAAGAGAAGGGATCTCCGCCTGCTACCACGCTCCGAAGCCACTACCCCTGAGCGGTCGAGCGGAGCAGTACAGAGCAAATGCACACATCCTACGGTATCCACTAACCCATGAGTGGCCGTGTGCGCATATCATGTACCGGAAGACGATAGGCTCAACCACAAGGGAGTCGCTGATCGCCGGCATGCAACAATGCAAGGATGGTGTATGATAGATACACATACCTCACTCCCAAGTCCTCAGTATACTAGGTCTCAGTCTGAAATCCTATAACAGGAAATACAAGTAACCTACAAGGTATACTGGCCGAAAACTACAGATCCCTCAAGGTCAAAGGTAGGAGATACCTCACGATCTCTAAGCATACATATAGATATGACACTACCTGATACTGTATGGAACTAACAGCATAATAACTCAGGGATAAACCACAGGTATCCAGGACAGACATAATAAACAGGGATAACCAACAAGTATCCAGAACAGGCATAATAACCAGGGATAAATAACAAGTATCCAGAACAGGCATAATAAACAGGGATAGCGTATGATCTTACTACTATCTATAACAGTCTATGCATAACAAGATGACAATATCATGAAGATAAGTCAAAGGGTACCCGCCTCCAAGAGTAGTAGTCGGTATTGAAAGGGGAGAATCACCCGTCCAATATAATCCGCAACCGTAAAGCAAATCAAGTCCCTGTATCAGGGGATAGATTTAATTAGCTATTACAAATAAAGATAATTAGCTAATTAATCCCTAATCCGTTCTAGGGTTAACCAAATCCATTTCTTTCTATTTAATTCCCTTTAATTAAATGAAAGGTTTCTAATTACTCTGTGTAACTAGAATTTGGTTCCTTCTAGATTAAATTCCCATTAACTTTAGCACATTTAGGTTATGAGCTTTTAATCTCAATTTAGACTTTACCTTAAACCAACTTCAATGGTTCTTGATGTTTTCTTTTTTTTTAACAGCTTAAGCACCTCGAATTCCCAGAGTACCTCACGGCAGCCCAAGATAAACCTAACCGAAACAGAACGCAATTACACCAACTACAACACATCAAGGTGAAGTTCCATAAATCGATCACAACACAAAGAACACAAACACTTACTAGGTGAAGTGGCACGAATGCAATGTACCAATCCTCTGATTAACCAAGTTGGCAGCGCCGGAAGAATTCTACAGCAAATCCAATTATCAATCCTCAATCAAGCTTACCACCAAAACCAATTTGATCGATTCAAACTATCGAATCCAACTCTAGAACTCATCCAAGTTTAACCTAGATGATAATCCTTACCTGCGATTCGCGACCCCAACCCGCTGCGATCCAAAGGAGCAACTGGGAATCCCTCGGCTTCACGTGAAGAAGAGCAGTAGAGGCTCAACAAAGGCGGCGACTCTCAATCTCAATCGCAGGGAACGTGGAGGAGAGGAAGATGGATCAAACTCCGTGCAATCGGAGTAGAACAAGGAGGTGATCTCCCAAAGGTGGCTGCGGCACGCAAAGAAGCAACCGGCGGTGGTTAGGGCTTGTGTCAAGTGTGCGCGGCCGAAAAAGGAGGAGGAACCGTCGGCCTTGAGCTTGCCGGCTTCGTGTGGAGAAGACGGCGGCGCTCGATCGGGAGAATCGCGGCTAGGGCACCGGGGGCGAAGGCTGCTACAATCGGCGGTGAAGGTGACTTAAGTAGTGGAAATTTTACACTTTAGTCCAACCAATTTCCTTCTAATTGCAAGATCACCCCTATATTTGAATATTTTCACAAACAGCCCCTAGTTTTAAACTTACTTACATTTTAGTCCTTGCAACTAATTATTCCAATACATTTTAGTCCCTAACTTTGGGAAATTTGTATTCTAGTCCTTAAGGTTTAGTTTTTATATCAATTTAGTCCCCGAAACTCTAGAAATTTTTCCGAAGAATTTTCCAGAGTGGAATAAACGTGTCGGATTTTACATCCTCCCCCACTAATAAAAATTTGGTCCCCAAATTTCGTTAATCTTATACGGCAAACATTAGCAGCTAAACATGTCCGTACACATCATAAATAACCACTCCGTCTGATACCCAAAGGTTACACCGCTACGGATCAACTGGAGTTATCAATCCAGAGGTAATCATCCGATAACCAGATACACCCGAACAACCGTTAAATCATCATACCTATCCAGGGCACTCAATCCTAAGATCACTGGTGCCAAGTCTATACTCTGATCCTCAAACGTAAAATGAAAAATCCATAAGTATCACCCAAGTATCCACAAGTTAATAACATCCTCCCAAGCATCACAAGTCATATATATTTATATATATCCTCCAATAACCCGTCACAAGATAACTTATAATTTAAAGATTGTGCCAACATGTCGTACCATATATTACCATGAATAACCAACTTCCTAAATAATCAACCACCGAAATATCATTTATCCACCAAATGATCCATCAAAAAGCTACAATCCGATAGGTCCATGTCCACTAATAGAATCCTCAAAGTACAACGTATCATAGAGATTCGTCAATCTCAATCCACCTCTCGATACCATAATGAATCGCACATCTCGACGTACCATCGAGATTATCAAACCACGAACACTCAATCTATGAGTCAAAATCTCTCATAGAATCGCGTGCAATGAACGAGTCGACCAACCATCGGCTCGTAACCCAATATTCTCCGATTCCTTCGCTCAAGGTTCAGAAACCTCTGAGTTCCAACTCCATCCACAAAAAGATCATATATGCACTAAATGATCCATCACCAAACTACAAATCTGACAGGTCCATCTCACTTAATAGAATTCCCAAAACACAACATATTATAGAGATTCGTCAATCTCAATCCCACTCTCAACACCAACGAGAAAGTCCACGGTGATAACAACCTTATCATCCGTTCAACTAGTAGGTCCACTATGGGAGTATATTAACCAAAAACCAATGGTCATCTTTGACCTCCTGATTAACGTCCAACATCTCACCGAAGATAAGGATATAGCTAACTCCACATCCTCCGCACCCTAGCGGATCGTACATCCCGATGCACCATCGAGATTATCCAACAATCTACACCCAATCTATGAGTCAAGATCCCTCATAGCATAGAGTAGCAACTAGCAAATCACACCGACCATCGCTTCGTAATCCATTACAGTCTAATTCCTCCACTCTATGGTCAAAACCCTCTAAGGTCCTACTCCATAACAAGGAGATAGAGACATGCTATCTCTTAGGAGTATCTCAATATACTCATAAAGCAATTCTTTTATTTTTCCACAGGTTGTCCGCAATAATATCTAACTAGAGGTGACCTAGTCTTATAAGTGATTTGCCTCCACGCAAATCATAAGTCCGTATATACCTTTTTAGTTATTCAACCAAGTACAAGCGGTAACCCATAAGTGTCAAGCAACTAGCTTCACACTTTTCTGTATCGGCCTAAGTCACCAATCAAGCTGTACCCTCTAGGTCATCAACATGGTACAGGTGATTCATGGTCAAAGTTATCAGGGAATAGGATGTAACAATCCACTAACGATAATAATATGTAGCTCATGCTACCCTTCTACATTAAAATAGGTCATGCACTATACACGTGCCTTCCAGGTCACCTAACTAGGCACGAACGACCCAACTGTCTGAAACTCCTTGAACTAGGGTAAGTCGATCCTAAGCTGATCGAGCCAACAACAATAAGCAATCCCTAGTTCTCGCTTAGCTAACAATAGCTAGAACACATACTATAAATAGTAAGGTCTAGAAGGATCAAAAGAATAAACCTCCAATAGATTGTCGACATATTCGACCTTGGCTTTCCGATTCAACAACCGGGGCTACTAGAGAATTAACATTCTCTGCTCTAAGCTCTCATCCGTAATATATCACTAATCGCTCACATGAACGATCACGAATAGGATAGATTGACAAATGTCAATCCAACTAACCCAAGTCTACATATCTCTATTCATCCAGCATGAATATATGATCCCACCAAGCTGGGATAGTCTAACTCATCCAAAATCTAATACTGAGCATTAAAGCTAAGATAGTATTAGAAAGATATACCTTTTGCCGCCTGGAGAAGTCCTGTCGCTGCCAAGTCCCCAAATTGCCGTCGTATCGCAACCACGGCTTTAAAAATCCGTAATGTACTCGGATGAATAACATCAAACCCGAGCTCCGACACCTACCAATTCAGTGTCAGATTTAAATTCCGAGAAATCCACGAATCGATGGTATCCCGCATCCTGGGCTTGATACCAAAAATACCAAAAATAAATCGGTATCAGATAAACCCCGAAAATCCCGTAAAACACGTAGGCGTCGAAACCTACGCTCTGATACCAAAATAAATTGTCACGCCCCGAGACCCAGGAGCCGCTGATCCAATAGAAAATCGGACAGCACCTCCCCTGTCCGGCGGACAATTTACACAAACACACAGATAAATATATCACAACCACGCAGTTAAATGGCCTCAGGCCTCACATCCATGCAAAAATAACAGGTATATAACTATAACCGTCGTAAAACCAAAATACGAACTCACCTGAGCTGCCGGGGGCAGGAATAAAAACCAAAACCAAGCGAAGTCCAACATAGGACTCAAAAGTACAACACCATCGAATAAAAACATGAATACATGTTCAAAACATGCAACGGAAGCAAAGTATATACTACAGGGTCCATAACCGAAAAACAACATAAACTAAAACAAAGCCAAAGCTCCTCTCGAGCTGGGGACTGGCTACTAGGGATCTCCTGGCAGGCATCAACCTGAAATAAAATGTATGGCAACGGGGTGAGTCCATAGCTCAGCGAATACCCAACAGATATGCATAGAAAGTTATACCAACAATAAGGGGTCAGCTAATACAGTCTCATATCAACAATAAGGAAAGACTGGAACTGAAAATACTGGGTAGGTACATACCTGAATCCATCTAACCTGTACAGAGGGTAAGAAATACCAGTGGAATACCAATAGACATATAAGCACAGGTAACAAGTCTCCAGAATATGCAATGTCAAACAAGTGCAGCAAATAAGTGCAGCAAACAATGCACGATGCAAAATATGCACATGGTGCAATGCCATGGTCACCCCCTAACTCCAGTCAAGCCACCGAGACAGGCGATACTGTGTCGGCCGAGTGGGTAGAGCTGTGACACTGTACGCACTCTGCCATCACTGCTCCTGAGTGACCGAGTGGACAGGATGCTGTCGGGGGACCGCCCCCCTACCCCATGTATATATGAGGGAGCGTCGCTCTCATCTCCTCTGGTCTATGGGAAGAGAAGGGATCTCCGCCTGCTACCACGCTCCGAAGCCACTACCCCTGAGCGGTCGAGCGGAGCAGTACAGAGCAAATGCACACATCCTACGGTATCCACTAACCCATGAGTGGCCGTGTGCGCATATCATGTACCGGAAGACGATAGGCTCAACCACAAGGGAGTCGCTGATCGCCGGCATGCAACAATGCAAGGATGGTGTATGATAGATACACATACCTCACTCCCAAGTCCTCAGTATACTAGGTCTCAGTCTGAAATCCTATAACAGGAAATACAAGTAACCTACAAGGTATACTGGCCGAAAACTACAGATCCCTCAAGGTCAAAGGTAGGAGATACCTCACGATCTCTAAGCATACATATAGATATGACACTACCTGATACTGTATGGAACTAACAGCATAATAACTCAGGGATAAACCACAGGTATCCAGGACAGGCATAATAAACAGGGATAACCAACAAGTATCCAGAACAGGCATAATAACCAGGGATAAATAACAAGTATCCAGAACAGGCATAATAAACAGGGATAGCGTATGATCTTACTGCTATCTATAACAGTCTATGCATAACAAGATGACAATATCATGAAGATAAGTCAAAGGGTACCCGCCTCCAAGAGTAGTAGTCGGTATCGAAAGGGGAGAATCACCCGTCCAATATAATCCGCAACCGTAAAGCAAATCAAGTCCCTGTATCAGGGGATAGATTTAATTAGCTATTACAAATAAAGATAATTAGCTAATTAATCCCTAATCCGTTCTAGGGTTAACCAAATCCATTTCTTTCTATTTAATTCCCTTTAATTAAATGAAAGGTTTCTAATTACTCTGTGTAACTAGAATTTGGTTCCTTCTAGATTAAATTCCCATTAACTTTAGCACATTTAGGTTATGAGCTTTTAATCTCAATTTAGACTTTACCTTAAACCAACTTCAATGGTTCTTGATGTTTTCTTTTTTTTAACAGCTTAAGCACCTCGAATTCCCAGAGTACCTCACGGCAGCCCAAGATAAACCTAACCGAAACAGAACGCAATTACACCAACTACAACACATCAAGGTGAAGTTCCATAAATCGATCACAACACAAAGAACACAAACACTTACTAGGTGAAGTGGCACGAATGCAATGTACCAATCCTCTGATTAACCAAGTTGGCAGCGCCGGAAGAATTCTACAGCAAATCCAATTATCAATCCTCAATCAAGCTTACCACCAAAACCAATTTGATCGATTCAAACTATCGAATCCAACTCTAGAACTCATCCAAGTTTAACCTAGATGATAATCCTTACCTGCGATTCGCGACCCCAACCCGCTGCGATCCAAAGGAGCAACTGGGAATCCCTCGGCTTCACGTGAAGAAGAGCAGTAGAGGCTCAACAAAGGCGGCGACTCTCAATCTCAATCGCAGGGAACGTGGAGGAGAGGAAGATGGATCAAACTCCGTGCAATCGGAGTAGAACAAGGAGGTGATCTCCCAAAGGTGGCTGCGGCACGCAAAGAAGCAACCGGCGGTGGTTAGGGCTTGCGTCAAGTGTGCGCGGCCGAAAAAGGAGGAGGAACCGTCGGCCTTGAGCTTGCCGGCTTCGTGTGGAGAAGACGGCGGCGCTCGATCGGGAGAATCGCGGCTAGGGCACCGGGGGCGAAGGCTGCTACAATCGGCGGTGAAGGTGACTTAAGTAGTGGAAATTTTACACTTTAGTCCAACCAATTTCCTTCTAATTGCAAGATCACCCCTATATTTGAATATTTTCACAAACAGCCCCTAGTTTTAAACTTACTTACATTTTAGTCCTTGCAACTAATTATTCCAATACATTTTAGTCCCTAACTTTGGGAAATTTGCATTCTAGTCCTTAAGGTTTAGTTTTTATATCAATTTAGTCCCCGAAACTCTAGAAATTTTTCCGAAGAATTTTTCAGAGTGGAATAAACGTGTCGGATTTTACAATGAGTTTGATTGATCCATAAACTCATTAAGAAAAAGTTGAGATTTTTAAGTTTAATTAAGATTAAGCCGACCGATCGATGAGTTTATTAAGTTTTTCTTTTAATTTTAAGTTTTGAAAATTTTCTTCTTCTAATACGTGGGCTAACCCAAGTTGGTCACGTGTCGATCCATTTGGATCTATAACCTGCATAGGCTGATTCGTTTAGATTAGATTCGTCATTTTGGGGATCGGCTGATCGAAAAGGAGAGACAGATTAATAACATTAAAGTAATAAAAAATACATAACCAATGTACTTATTTATAATTAGGAAAATTGTTAATCCAAAATAAAATAAAATTCGATCTCTTGATTAACATTTTGGGGCGGAAAAGTCTCTTTATAGAATGAAGAACTTAAGAAAACAGTAAAAATTTAGAATGAAATTCGTGTATAAAATGAATTGTTGAATATAACTGAGCTCTGTGGGTCTATTTATAGTCTCAGTCAAGTCTATCTGATCGATGATGCTGCCTTACACGTGCACTCGAGTGCTTATGGATGCTTGACACGTGGCTTAAGAGTTATCCACTTCACAATGTTTGCGAACGGCTAGCTGTGAATGATTTATAGCTTCTCGGACGCCTGTATGCATTGGGGTGTTCGAGAACACGAGTGCCCTAGTGCATAGGGGCACTCCCATTCACAGGCACCCGAGTTAATTTAGGCGTCCGAGTGACTTTCGGTCAGCACAGTGGGCTCAACCGAACCCTTCTTCGACATTTTCATCGAGCGTGCTTCCACTCGGTTCTTCAGTGATCTTGGGTCTTTTAGAGTTGGGCTCACCCGAACCCTCCTGTGACCTTCTCCTTGAGCGTGCTTCCGCTCAGCTTCTCGTCCCTCGGATGTCACGGGGGCCTTTCTCGCTCCACAGACGTACTCTTATGCAAACCTCCGCGTCTCTCGGATGCACCGAGCCCGTTGGCTCCCTTCCCGTGCCATCCTTCTTGACCGCTACGTCTTCCGCTCGACTTCCTGCGCTCCTAAGCTCCTGCACACTTAGACACAGGGATCAAACACAATATGACTTAACTTGACTCGGTTGACCATATTAAAATTTACCTGAGGTACTTATCGTCTTTAAATAAATTAATAATATTTTAATTTAATCGGTTTAAATTGTTTCGCTCGAATTCCTGCGCTCCTAAGCTCTTGCACATTTAGACACAAGGATCAAACACAATATGATTTAACTTGACTCGGTTGACCATATTAAAATTTACCTAGGTACTTATCGTCTTTAAATAAATTAATAATATTTTAATTTAATCGGTTTAAATTGTTTGATGGGTAGGTTAAATTGAGGGGTTCTATTTAAATTGATGGCTCCATAAATTGACGAACCTCCACACCATGTCGTTTGAGCACACCCTGCCTAAAGTTTTGATTTATTACTAGCGTTCTTAAAACAAGGATTCAACTGGTTGATCTTAATATTAATTAATACGATACAGTTAGAATAATTAAAGATGCCCGGTTGTTGAAACAGTCAACCGAGAGTATGATGATTGATGAGTTGAACCTATGAAAACAAGGGTGCTAATCAATTAGCCCCCGGCTATGGTATAATGGTAAACACATTTTGAGGTTATCCATGCAATCAGAATTTTTTAAAAAAAATATTAGATTAGATAGCAGGTGAATTTGATGTAACCAGCTCAGTTCATAAAAGTATTTTTATCGATCACCAGGATAAATTAGGAAGCGCTCGCGGTAGACGGTCTAGAAGCCCAACGTCTCAGGTAGGGATGCCAAAAATCAACACGACCCAACGACCGACCCAACCCGAATCAACCCGAAAAAAATCGGTTCAGGTTGAAAATTTTTGGGTTCGGGTCGGGTTCAGGTTGACCCGAATTTAATATTTAGTGATTTTTTAGGGTTAAATCAAATTTTATTTTGAAAATTAAGATATTTTTATGTATATTAATATCAATATTAGTATGATCATGAAGGAGTATTGAGATAAAAGTGAAAAATTATAGAGAAAATGTATAGTGAAAAAGGACGTTTTGTATCAATTTTTTCGAGTTATTCGGGTTGGATTTGGGTTAATCGGGTTGTTCGGGTTCGGGTTTGGGCGTTTCGGGTTGAATTCGGGTTTGGGTTGGGAGTTAAAAAAAATTTTCCAATCCAACCCGAATCCAATCCGACCCACCCCAAATTGACATCCCTAGTTTCAGGGTTCACATCTCATTTGGAGAAAAAATTCTTGTAAAATATATCGTAATTAGGGATCGAATCATGAATGCTTAGAATAACGACTAGTCGTCCTATCATTACACGTTTGAACCGTTGGGTTATTGTGTGAATTTTCACATGTGCTCCTGGATAGTCGATGGAGAAATTTGTATGAAATTAAGGGAGTGTTTGGGAGAGTTTCTGCTACCTGCTTTTTAGATTCTGGCTACACAGAATCACTTTTGAGTGTTTGGGAAGGTTAAATTCTGCTTTAGCTTCTGTTACTTTTGCTCAGAAGTTCGAAGCAAGAATTTGATGCTTCTACCTGCTTCTGCTTTTTTATGTATGATATAACATTAAAAAATAATATTTATATCCTTAAATAATATAACATTTTACCTGATTGCCACTTGACCTAATTTTCAGAATTATATATATATATATATTATATTTATATAAATTATATTATTTTTTATTTTTTATTTATTTTATATATTTTTCAAATATTCAAATTATAAAAAAATAATTTTAATACTATATTTAAAATATAATAATAATTATATCACTATTTAAAATATAATAATAATTACGTGAACGATAGTATAGAAATTATATTTAAATAATTAAAAAATGATTAATTTATATAGTTTAAAGATATTATTGTTATTCAATTAAAAATTAAGTTTGGAAGCAATTATTCTCCAAAACTATCAAACTTTATCTTGTATCAGCTTTTGACTTCTATTTTCAAACACTGTTTACTTTAGCTTCTTACTAACTTCAAGATAATCACTACAAGAATTACTTTTCAAGAATTAAAAGTTCTCCCAAACACTCCCTAAGTTGATGACCTTCAAAGTTAATCAGATCTTATATCTGGATTAAAAAAACACAAATCAATTAGGACATTTTAATTGTCAGAACAGATAGCTGAAAGGTAGCTAATTGGTCCTGGAATCAGCGGAGCGAACGACTTAATGTAAAGCAGCTATGAAAAACGTCCACAATCCCACAAAGAACGTGAAAATAGGAGTTAGCAACTGGTGTAAATGATTAAATCGAATTTATTTTTGAATAAATCAAACCAATTAAACTTTGTAAAAAAAACCAAATAAATTGAACCTATACAAATCAATTAATTCAGTTGATTACTGGATTAACTAATTTTTTTTTATCAAATCATTAGTAAAATCATATTGGATTGTCGAATGTGACTTGAGTTGCATTTGATTCGGGTATATCGATTGATTATAATACATCGGTTTACTTATCATATATTAGTCGATTAATATTTCGATTTAAGTGATTTAATTAATTTAAAAAATTTGAATCGAAATTGAATCAATAAAATTAATATTTTTTTAATCTTAGTTCCAACAAGTTGAAGAATTAGATTAAGATAAAACTTTCACTCCCATAGTTTGTCTATAATCAATCCAAATGTTCTAAATTCTATCAAACATATGTTTATTTGACATTCCAATTTATTAAAGAAAAAGTGTTGGTAGAACAACCAACTAAATTTGCAAACTCAAAATATTCAAATCATGTGTCCAATGTGTTCGAGTTTAAGAAAGTTTAATATGGTTTGAAATAAATATCCCAAGCTTAGTATGAGAGACTATCTACCTTCCTCATTTTTAAAAACATTACGAACTAGTAAATCTCACGTTGTTTATAGTCCACTAGAAATGAAATTTTTATCTCTCAAATATATGTGTATGATTCTATTTTTGGATCAACAAATAAGAATTTTCTATATGAGTTCATCACTCTTAAAGAGAGTGAGTTTGAGATGAGTCTAATGGGAAAATTAAATTTCTTTTTAGGATTCTAAATCAAACAAACAAAGGAATTTATATCTATCAAACCAAATACACCAAGGAACTTCTTGAGAAGTTTGGAATGGAAAGTGTTAAGTAGTTGTCAACTCTAATGACAACTAACTTTAAGATGGATCATGACCTCAAAGACAAACAAATTATCCTAAAGTATTTTAGGAGTGCTATAGGAGTTTATTTTATTTTATCTTTAGTAGTATGGACATATTATTTGTGGATTTATTATGTGTAAAATACTAAATTTATGCCAAAGAGTCGCATTTAATTATTATTCTGAGAATCTTGAGATATCTGTAGGATGCTTAATATAAGTCTTTGATATCTACTAATCGATCGATGTATTAATTTTCATAATTATTTCAATTATGATTATGCGGGTTGTAAATTGGATAAAAAGAATATAAGTAAAGGATGTTAATTTCTTATATCTTTCCTAGTTATTGGGAGTAGTCAGAGACATTGTGTTGTACTATCCTCTATTAAAATTATGTGGCCATATGGGTGAATGTGTAACACAATTGCTTTGAATTGTACGTACACTAGAGAATTATGGACTTAGATTGATCAACCAACAAACATAATATTTTACTCCTTAGTTGACTTAGCTCGACAACAAGAAGTCGAAGTCCGACTATGATTACTTTAATGATCCAAGTTTTGCCCAAGTTAAGATCTATCCTCTCTCAAAGATACATGTCTTTCAACTCTTACAATTCTTATACCAGAACTTATCTTCCATAGCTCACTTAGTGACCACTTCAACCAATTTGGCCACACACCAAGTCATGCTCAATGAGTTTCTCTAACACCACCTCAATGCTTCTCATACTACATTCTATCGGTTGTCTCATGCAACCATTTGTGATCTCCAACATGCTTTGGTCGTGCTAAGTCATACAATCCACTTAATTTAACACACATATTAAATGTCAAACTTAAACTATTTGTATAAACATCAAAATTCAGAGTTCAAGTGATCACTTAAGGTATAGTTGCACCAACGCCAATTTCAATACATTGGAAGGAGATTATAAGAATTTCTTTGCCTCTATAAAATTTCTGAGCAAAAGAAACAGGTAGCAAATTGCAAGAAGTGGCTTACCCATAAGTAGGTTATGAAGTAGAAATTAAAATTTTAAACTACCTAAAAGAATCGTGTTAGATTGTTTATTTTAGAGTAATGATACGTAAAAATGAATATCTCAATGAAAATTTTGATCATCATTCGGCGGTACGTTGACGTCTGATAGCCGATCGGACACTACCGGCGGCCTCTGACCGCCGTCCTGAACCAAACTATACACCCTGGGAGCACGGTGAACCCGTCGGGGATCGTCGCAATTGCGATCTCGTATTATTCACCGTCGATTTCGACGGATTCACCGTTGTGGCGATCTTGATGGGTTTACCGTCCTCCCAAGGTATAGTTTGATTGGGGGCGGCGATCGGAGGCCGCCGGTAGTGTCCAATTGGCGATCGAACGTCGGACATACCATTGAGTGACGGTCAAAATTTTCACTGAGATATTCATTTTCATTGTACATATCATTTCTCTTTATTTTATTTCTTAACTTACTCTTTGTACTTCCAGTCTTCCACTACATTCTAACTCTAACTAATAGAATTGAGTAAAATAAGATTCAATCCCTCTAGTCTCATAATGATCCAACAATTTGATTTGATGTGTCGGGATCTACATCCTATTAGTGATGGTATTTTGGGGTCTAAAAATTTTAAAATACTTCACATTTTTTTAATAGAAAATAATTTTTTTAAAATAAAAACTTCCTCTCAATTAGGATCATGATTTCATGACTTTTACTATCAAGTTATCATTTGTCTATGCAACCGCTTAACTAAGCGATAGAAAATCAACGGTGTGATTCAGCGTTTACCGTGTCGTAATTTCACGGCTAGCTCAATTGTGAGCATCATTTCATGATTGTCTATTTGAGCAATCGCTTATTTATTTGGTTCAAATACGTCGATAAGACGACCAAAAGGCGAAGACAATAATATTTTAGGAAATCATAATAAATGTAAAACATGTATGTGATTTGAATATTAAACCTACTTAAACGTATGATTTAGTAAATTATTATTTTTAATAGTTTCCGATCAAATTACCAATATGCCCTTATGTACTTATTCTGTTTTTCAATTTTTAGCTGTAAAATATATATCGGAGTGCGTTTTAATTTGAATTTACGAGGAAACAGATCATTCGGATCTGCCCTCGGTCGTGACGGACCCGAATCCGTTTCGTGACGGAAGACGCCGTTATGTCTCCCTGCGCGTCGGCCTTTGTACTGATTGGCTCACACAGCACTCCGGTGTCCATAGCCGCGCATCTGATCGAAACAACGTACCGGCTCTCATATACCATATGCGACACCGACACGTGCCCGCCCACTTGTCACTCCCCTCTGTTATTTTAATGGACTCGTAACTGTTCCAAACTCCCATCTCTCGTGTCGTACCCTTTCGGCCTTTCCCACCTTTTCGATCGCCTCGTCCACGAAGAAGCCCTCCATTGGCATCGATCGATCGATCGATCGATCTCTGTTTTCCTCATTGAGGAGCAATAAGGAACGCTCGTTTCTCTTTGCGGAGGAGGAGTGAAGAGCACATTCGACCATGTTCGTGAGGAAGCTTGTGGAGAAGGCCACCAGAAAGGTAACCCTTTCCTCATTCTGGAACTCTTCTTCTTCTTCTTCCTATTCCGATCTGCTTTCCCTCCTCTTTCTTTTTACTTGTTTCCTGGTTTCGGATTTCAAATTTGTCATCTCTCAACTCGATTCGGCGAGGGTTTTGGCTTCTGGTCGAGTAAAAAAATCAAATCGTTTTCATCGAAAACACCGCGCGGCGACGACGCGGAAGCGATCCATGTGGGCCTCACTGATTCCGAGGTCGTTTTGTTTTGTTTTGTTCTTTGTCTGCATGATAAGAACAATCTGCCATTAGGTTAATGATTTGTGCATTTGGAGGAGTCGGGCGGTTCCTCGATCGCTGGTAGGATGATCCGTATTTTATTGGCAAGGAACGAGTTTTGGTCCGTAGTTATACCTGTAATTAAAACCCTGTCAATTGCCATTGCGGAAGGGGTGACAGAGTGCTCCAGGTGGATCACCGAAATCGCCGACCAAGTATTTTAACTAAACGACGTCTCGGTCAAGATATGGTCGACTTAATGACTGCAAGAAGAAAACGTTATGTTGATGGGGGCCACAAGAGTTCACGTAGGACAATGGAGATGATGAAACCTGACGTGGACGGTAGAGTATATCATTCGAGTGCATGTGCATTTAAGCGTGTCTTAGTTAACTCTGGGAAGTGGGAATCAATAATTCAATTTAGTTTAATATTTAATATTTCATTTTCATTTTATTTTCTAAATTAATATATTAATAATTTCCTCTGACTTAAATTTTTACCTAGCTTTAAAGTAGTTTACAATATATAATTCATAGATAATGATATATTTTATGTTAATTTATCTTTTCAAACAATCGAGGATGTTATTTTAAGGGTATAATAAAATTAAATATATATGTAAAAAAAATGATGAGACCTTTCATAAATTCTTTTGATATTTTGAATTGAATGACTTAGTTTGAGATAATTTGATTAATAACCTATAAAACTATAAAGCTATGTTTGGTAAGGGATAATCAATTTACAAGATTGATTATTTTGTTTGGTACCGTTTTAAAACTGTAATATAATATAATTTACATTACAAAAGTTAGTTAAAGTCTTATAACATGGATTACAAGACCAACAACATATAATCTGGATTTCATTACAAGCTTAATTACATTACAAACTGAATTATATTATCCCTAATCAATCGCAGCCTAAGACTATAAGAAAAGATAGATGGAATGTTGGATGGATTAATACAAATTAATTACTTAAATAAAAAATTAAATTATGATTATTTATTTATATTTTATTTTAAAATTGCTTTAAAGTTAATTTTATAATAAATTTGAAATGATATTTAAAATTTTGGGATTCTATAAAATTGAATCCACTTTACATGTTATATTATCATATATTTTAAATATAACATTTTAAAATTTTGTTTATTTTTTACAATTTTATAATTAACCAACCATTAAAAAATATAAAATACTTTGATATTTTTCATTTAATTGTTTATTTAATTTAAATGTTCTTAAAACTTAGTCATTGATAATAAAACTATCTTTGTTTTTTATAAAAAATAGCAATATAAATCTATTATCTAATAGTATGAAAATATTAAATTATAATAAAAAATACATCAATTTTATCGAATACAATTTAAGTTAATGAGATATTATAAACAGTTTGTATGTCTAATTTTTAATTAATAAAAAACAATTTATGGTAATGATAATTTACCATTCGTGTGTTAATTTGATTATATTAATTATTCAGTAAATTCTTGCTAATTAGCAGAATAACGTGGGAGACGGCATCAATGGCCTAAAAGCTGAAGAAGTGAAGCCGCGCACGAATTTCCACTATGGCATCCCGCCGGATTCCACCACGCTCGCCTATGACCCCATTCAACGCATACTGGCCGTCTCCACTAGGTGACGAAGACGAGGGTCTCTCTTCTCTCGGCGTCTGCCTACAACCGTTTTTTGATCGCAGCACCTTACTGTGTTGCTCATGATGTTTGTAGGAATGGAGTCATCAAGTTGTTCGGCAAAGACAACACTCAAGCTCTGCTCCAGTCGGAGGCCGCCGTCCCCTCCAAGTTCTTGCAGGTTTTCGTTCTTTAATCCCGCTCCCTCCTCTCGTTCTTAAGTTGCATTTTGTCATAACATGAAACATTCTCAGTTTATCTCGGTTGTTACCTTGTCATATGCCTTCTCGCTTCTGCATTTGTAATTTTTTTTTTCATTCGTCCTGTTATTGCATTCTTTATTCTTTGGTATGAACCTATTGATAATTCTTTGTATTTTTGGCAGTTTATGGAGAATCAAGGAATCCTTTTTAACGTGACGTTTCAGAATCATATAGAGGTAAGTGCTTGAAATGTTCTTAAGGACTTTTTTTTTTAATTATTTGATCGCTGACCTGAATCCTGTGGGAGTTTTGAATATATCCTGAAAGAGAGACTAATATGTAGAAATTTGGGGAAACACTTGACGAAATTGATTTCATTATAATGAGGAGTCCATATGCATGTCTCAGTAGTACATCTTTGTCATCATCACATCTCCCTTTTAACTACAAGGTAGGTAGAGATTGAAGCATGATTTTGCTTTTTGGGGTAGATATAGTGTCTTCTATTTTCCTTTCATGTCCTGTTTGTGTGGATTAGCATGAATTTATACACTGTCCCCCTTTTGATTCTTTAATTTCAATTAAAATTATCTCTAGAATAAGTGTCAGGAATTGTAACTTCAAACACTCAATTACCTTCTAAAAAGTTAACTATTAGGTGTGGAGCATTGACAAAAAACAAGTCTGCCATATTCACAAATTCAATGAAGAAATTACATCCTTTGTTGTGGTGAAACAAAGTTCCTTTATGTAAGTAGATATTATGTTAAATATTTTAATGTTAAAAGAGGTACTAATTAATTCAGTTTCTGATGACATGTAATTTCCTGTTTAACTAGTTACATTGGCGACTGCCTTGGAAGCATCACTATTTTAATGCTTGATCATGCATCACAGAGTTTGATTCAAATGCCATATAAAATTCCGTTCTCAGAGTCCCATGGTATGTGTTATGCCCTTTTCGTTCTTTCCTTTCCTGACCTTTTTTTCTGGTTCTTTTAATTGTCCCTTAAAGTCAATAATCACAATTAGTTGTTTATATTTGACTAAATAATGAGAGTCCCATGGTGTGTGTCATGCCCTTTTCATTTCCTTTATTTACTTTTCTCTTCTTGTTCTTTTAGTTGTTCCATAAAGAACGACAATCATAATTAGTAGTCTATTTGGCTAAATAATGAATTTGTTACTGTAATCTGACAAACTATAGAAATGCCAAAATTGAGTATATTTTACTTCAACAGTAGCGTATTTGATTTGATAATTTCTACAAGTGAATCAAGTACATAAATAAATAAATATTTTTTAAAAAATACATAACTCAAATTGCCACAATACTATATTCCTCTTTCTTGCTTTACATATGTTGATTTTCCTTTGTTTTCCCTTGAATTCAAACTTCTTTTTGATCATTCTTTATTTTCCTTTGAATTCAAAGTAAAAAATGAAATGCAATCCTCTAAGGTGCATGTGATAGCAGAATTTCTCAGGTTATATAGGTTACTACAGTTGAACTAACAACAATGATCACACATCGCTGCAGCAGCTCGATGTGATGTCAAACTCTTGAATCTCCTTTATGTAGGTTGAACTAAAGGAAATTGCAGTTATGCATCTCCTTGTCTTCCCTAAAGTTTCTAATCACTCTCCTATTATATAAAATCATGACTCTATTGAATAGGTTTAACTGTTACTATGTTAGGTGCCTCAACAAACTCTGATACAGCTGTTGTACTTGCGTCCCCACAGCCGATGGCTGAGAACAAAAGGTAAAATTCTATATTCTCTCTCTCAAATTAAATCTATGAATTTTCTATTGATTCAAAGCATACTACTTAGCTGTAGTGTATAAGTACATTTAAAGCATGATTTCAGTTTTTGTGTTTGAGCGGAACCAAAATCATCCTGTTATTTCAGATATTTCCTTTTAACATGTAATATTCACCACTGAATTACATTCAATAGTAAGAGTTAAGACTGTTGTCTTGGAGTCATATAACTTCTAGCATTAACTTCTGTGCAGGATTCTTATTATCTATAGAGATGGACTCATTTCTCTATGGGGGTTTCAAGAAAGTAAAGTTATATATGTTGTTGGTGGAAGCTCACAATATTCATCACATGAGCCTAAGCTAGCGGTATCAGCATCGTGGGCTTGCGACATTGGAAGTAAAGTTGTGGTTGGGTATAGCAGTGGAGATATTTTTCTTTGGGGGATTCCTGTGATTTCAGACTGCAACAGTGAAACGTCTAATAATCAAAACGACTCACATGCTTCTCAAAATGTTCCTCTTCTTAAGCTCAATCTAGGGTATAAGATGGACAAGGTCCCAATAGTTTCTTTAAGGTGGTGTGCCCATGATGAAATGTCAGGCCGATTGTACATTAATGGTTTCAATGCTGCAGGTTCTTCTCATTCCTTTCAGGTAGAGTTTCTGGCCTTTAATATTCCAGAGACTAGTTTCCTGTTATTGAGATTTTTTACTGCTGGTTCATCTGCTTTGAATTAGTGAATATGGGGAGCATGTGAACAATTGATGTTATACTAACATAGTACTGAGTGCAGCTAGACCTACAGATCATAGTTTTTTGACTCTCTACATAGGCACGTTTAGAGAAAGAGGAAAAACACATCCAGAGAAACATTTGTACTTATTCCCTTATTAACAACTTCAAATGTGGAAACTAAAAGGTTTTTCCTTCAAGTTAATATCAAAATAGCAACTAACAATTGCATAAATATGTTAAATAACTAACCAATGTGTGGCTCAATATAAAGGAGTTGTTTCTGACATACCCATTTTATAAAACAATAGATAAAACTTTAGAAACAATTCTTTTATGTCTATAGTGAATTTATTGAACTTATTAGGAGAAATGAAAAAAGATTAGTATTGCCTCATAAGCTAGGTGGGGAGCATGCGTTGACTTGATTATTAGTTGTTTGATTTAAATGTACTTACATGTTGTCGTAGTCATACCCACTCTTCTAAAATATTATTAGAGAATTTTTCTAAGGTTGAGATATCAAGTGGTTTTCAATTTTTTACATGCTAGGCAAGTGTTTATTATAATTCAATGGAGCATAATCTTTTCATTAATTGTGTTTTTATTTAATACCAATGTATAACGGGTTCTTCTTCGTCTTAGTCTCTACTACTTTGGATGCATTGCCAATAATTTTTAGTAGGTTCACTAAATGTGAATTTAATAAATCATAAATGTTCCCCCATGGGTTGGCGCAGTTGGTTCCTGCATGGGTGTTTGCTCTAATAAGTCTTGGGATTATTTCCCATGCGCAAAATGTCTCGTTGGGTGCCTGACCTCCCAGCAAAGGGTAATTGTGCTAGGGTAAAATGCTCCCTGATTTACCTATCTTTTCGTGGGGCGACAAGATGCCCCCATGGGTTACTAATAATTTTTGGTAGGTTCACTAAATGTGAATTTAATAAATCATAAATGTGCCCCCATGGGTTGGCGCAATTGGTTCCTGCATGGGTGTTTGCTCTAATAGGTCTTGGGGTTATTTCCCATGTGTAAAATGTCTCGTTGGGTGCCTAACCTCCCCAGCAAAGGGTTATTGTGCTAGGGTAAAATGCCCCCTGATTTACCTATCTTGTCGTGGGGCTACGATACTGGACCGCTTGGGGTGAGCGATATCACCTTTAGCTCCAATAAATCACACATGTTCAGTAGAGGGCAAATTATGTTGGTCAAAGTAATTTTCAATATAGTCTAACCAACCATTAAATATAAGGGTAATTGTTCTAACACGTGGTTTACAAAAATAATTAGATTCTTCTTTAGACATGGGACAATGTCATCTTATATAACTTGTCATTCCTAAATTTAGTAATGTGTGAAAAATAACCATTGTAATTGTTAAGTCCACTATTTACATAGGTCACACTCTTAAAGTTTAAATCTCACATATATTTAGTGGTAGGTGTGTTGTTTTCTCTCATCAAGTTAATTTAAATATTGACAAGTCATGATAGCTATAAAATAAAATAAAATGATAAATTGAGTAAGATGCAGAAAATATGATAAATAGTTAATATGCTAGCACTAGTAATTAAACTAATGATATTGTTTTTGATGGATGATGACTAAAATAAATGGCAATGTTTTATTTGATGGATGATAACTTAAATAAATAGAATTTTTTTATGGATAATAATTAAATAAAATAAGAAATATTTTTGTTATGAACGAGGTAATGATATGTATGAAATTATGAGAAAAATCAAATAAATGCGAGCAATTTAAATTTATCAACTAAATAAATAAAAACAATTTTTAGGAAGATGAACTGCATGTATGCTCACATTCGTTGATGCTAAAGTCACATTTTTGAGTTGGACTAATAGAGGAAGATAGTCAATTGCTCTTTTGTTGGATCAGGTCTCAGATTCTGTAAGAATTGTGGATAGGGATGGAATCAACGTTTGAGGATGATGGATAATTGAGATGACTATCAAAACTGAACCACTTATTCTGATACCAATTGATGTAGCACCAAAATTGAAACATTGAACCACCTAATTACTTGGGACCAAGATGAAGTGAAGAAGGAAATAACCTCACCTAGAAAAAGAATTCTCATATAGAGATGTATGAATTTAAATTAGAAATTGTATTAATTCAAAGTTCATTTAATAGCGATTATAATAATTCTATATTTATTGCCAAAATAAAAATGTTATTATCAAATAACAAAAATGAAATATCTAATTTATTGCAGATGCTCAATCTTGAAAAAAATTCCAATTATTTTCCTTTTATTGTAGATGTTCCAATCTGGAAGTTATTTTCAATTTAGTTTCTTCAAATTATTTTCTTTACATGGATTGACGTCACGAATGACTCATACCATGTCAGAAGTAATGGCTAAGATTTTGATACCTTAGGTAGTGCCTTTTATCTCTTTTTATTTAATATTCTAAATCTATACACCCATTCAGTGCCGTATTTACTATTTACATTTTAGGCCCTTAGGCAAAGGCACTAAAATTTTCCTTTCTTCTTTAGTTAAACGCTTTATAAGCGAAATTCAAATTTCATAATATGTTAAACATCCGTTAAGTTTTTCATTTGTTTTGCCAACTGTATAGGTCATGATTCTCAATAGCAATTTTCAAAGTCGAACAATCAAGTTGATGCTTCCATTGAGTGAACCTTGTTTGGCAATGGAAACCATTTCCTGCTTCAGCAACCATAGAAAAAGCAAACAAACTACTCTTGTTCTCTTGCTAAGATCAGGCTCCTTGTGTCTCTATGATGATTCAGAGATAGAACATTATCTGTCACAATGTCAATCAAAATCATCACCGAGTCTTCCTAAGCAGCTAACTGTAAAACTACCATATGGTGACTCAGCAATCAGTGCTGCCAAACTCTATAAAGGTGCATCAAATCTTATTTATGAGGTAGGTTTTTATTTTTTTAAAACTTTTTTTCTAACAGATTGTGTTGAATTTCCATGTCTATTTAATACACCGTCATATCTTTTTGTTGCCATTTCAATATCTATATGATGTACAGGACCAAGTATTCCAGGCCAACAAACACTACTCTCTCTTCTCAACAAACATGAAGGAAAAAGATGGAAGTTTTCAGAGTTCTGCGCATCTTAGTGGATTTGAAAAAGCCAAAAATCTCTTGATTACTGGACATGTGGATGGAACTGTTAACTTTTGGGATGCATCATGCCCGCTTCTGCTTCCTATATTTTCTATCAAACAGCAGGTATTTTTTTTTTCAAATTTAATTGAAACTATGGATGCAAACTACTATCAACTATTTCAACAAACTCTTCCTATTCATTTTCTTGTCAGCCTAGTGAAAATTGTGCAACTACTGCTCCACTTACGTCACTTCATTTTGATGCCTCTTCACGTGTACTTGTGTCCGGAGATCAAAGTGGATTGGTCAGCTGCTTTTTCATCGACACATTAAGTAGTTTGAGATAAGTATGCTAAATTATATGTTTATGCATTAAGTTTGTTGGTTTTTCAGATTCGCATTTTCTTCTTCAAAAAAGAGCATCCCACCTCAGAAAACATCTTTTCCTTTCTGCAAGGTAATCATACTTCATATATTTAATTTTGGTTAAATATAGGAACCTACTTGGAGTTTAAATTATACCCTCTCATGCTTTAGCACCTTTGCTAGGTTGTCAAAAGTTTATATGTGCAAACAAGAACTTTAAATAAAAAAATACTTCTTTTTCATACATGATTTTTTTTTCTTCAAAAAATAGATATCTTGTGGGTTATCATGCTTTTCCTAAGTAGTTTCAGTATGATTTTTTTACTTTATTTAATTACATGCCCTATCAATTAAAGACTAAAGTGGTGATTCTGAGTGAAGGGAATTAAATGGAAGATCCCAAACTCCTAGCAGGTACATATAAGTTATAGCATGGAGAATATACTACCATCCATAAAAAGGAGAAAAAAAGTGAAAAAAAGGGTATCAGACTGAAAGTTAAGATCTTCTGGATTTACTATCAATAGTGTCTCTTTTTAGTAATGCTCTATTACTCTTTTATTTATGGGCTAATTATATATTTGAATTTAGATTAAAACTTTTTTAGTGAATCAATACATTAACTTTCAATGAAATTTACATTAATTATGCATGACTTTTTGTTGTCCTAATGCCACTTTGTACATTGATTCATTCAACACTTTAAACATAATATATTAGTAATTTCATTGATCGAGTAACTTGATTGTAAATTGACCTAAATAAAGATGCATGGTCATCAGAAAAATGCAATTGTGGTGTCTGTGATATGTGATATTATGTGGAACTAGCTTCAAACTAATGAAAAATTTGATTGCAATTTTATGGCTAGTTTTATAACAAAATGAAAAGTAGACGTTGGGTTTATTAAATGATTGTTTAGGTTAGATTTGCTAAAATTTGTTCGTGCTAGATTTATCGATTATCACTTCATCTAAATGATTTTACCTTTATTACCAAAATGCATGGCATCCTGACTAGTTGGACTAACATTTTGCAAAAGACAAATATTGATCTATGATGAACTGATTCTAAGCGCAATAGATGATTTATAATAATAACCTATCATTGGATTGTGGCAAAAATATCCTTTCTTCTTTAAACATGTTTTTATGGTAAATCAGCAAAACCAGGTGACCACTATACTGTTCAGTGTGTTAAACTCAAGGGAGCAATTACATCTATCAGTACTGATTTGGAATTCAAACATCTTGCTGTAGGCACTGACAAAGGATATGTAAGTAATCTACAGACAATGGAATTAAAATTTCTCTTCTTGTTGACTGTTATTTCAGATTTTAGTGTCCATAAGTTAATTTTCTTAGTTTCAGTTAATTCCGCATTATTTTTGCCAAGTGTCACAAACATTTAACCTATGTTAGTTTCCAACATTCATCATCACTTGCAATTGAAATCAATTGTAAATAAAGATGGGATGCCCAAATTTCTATGGACTGTTGGTTTGAGTAGCTTATCAAATTTTGATTTAGTGACCATTTGGTTATATTCTGCTTACTCTTTCTGAGTCATATTTAGTGTAGGTTTACCCAACAATATTAGCAAAAAAGGGATTTCATATATAAAATCCCTGGGTTTTACCTAAAAGCTTACTCTTACCCTTTTTGTATTTCAATGTAGTTGAAATTTAACATCACCAATTGACAACAAATTATGTAGTTTAACATAAGGAAGAAAATTATTCAAATAAGACAAATATAAAAAGCTTCCTGACAGGATAATTTGTTATACTAGAAAAACCTCCAACTTTAATCACACTCTAGTGCAGGTTGGACACATTCCTTTGCACCACCTGTAATCTTAGAAACAACCACCTAGCTTTTCCATCAACAAGGTTTTGAAAATGAAAAAATTCAAGCTATATATACTTGTAGATTCGAACTTCAAATCTAGAGCCTCCACAATGCTGCATCTCTACCTGGTGGAATCTTCATCTCCCATGATAGAATAACATAAATACACACAAGAGACGAGAAATCTAACAAAGTTCAGTGTAAGCCAACTCCATGGAGAGAATTCAACTCTATATAAATTCTTAAAAAGCAAAGGGGCTGCTCTCCTAAATGGTATTCATTTTGGGAATAGACTTGGCCCAATTTGATTGAAGAAAATTTCATTGCTAATATGGAATCTTACATTCACTTTGGTCCAGTTTCACTGGCAATGGACATAGTTACTTTTAATTTTGCACCAATACAACTTTGTTTTTTTTATAATCTTGTACCTTTTCACCATGGTTTAAAATCTCATGGCATGTGGATTGACACAGTCGAAGTATATCATTTCGATAAATTACTAAAACTCAATAATGCTCAACACCAAAACAACGTCAATAGTGTCAAGTATCATTTGTGTTAACACTCGACGCTCCTTGGCTTGCTAACATTAATTTTTTTATAGTTTTTCTTCATATAAGATAGAAACAAAAAAATAAAAGTCGTTTATCTTTTTCTTTTATTTCTTCGTGCTTTCGTCCTTACATCTTCAATTTATCACTGATACCATATAGCGAAACTAAAACACCATTGTTTCTATCAAAGACCGAAGACATGGCTCGAGATTTCAAACCTTGCTTTTTTAAAAGTGCTAGAATAATCTCCAACCCCATCTAGTACTATATATTACACTTAAGTTTCTTGAGGAATCACAATTGGCAGAAAAAGGCAATCAAATTTAGAATTTTTCAAACAAGCACAATTCTAATATGGATCACTTAGTTATATTTAACATGACCACGTGAAATCATTGGCTAAGCAAGCATTTCCTATTTAATCTTTAAACCAACCTGTGTTATTTACACAATCTTAGAAGACAAATACTATAAACTTAAATACTTTATGGTCCTAATTCAAAAAAAAAAAATCCTGGTGCCCCCAAAAAATAATAATTGAAAGTGCATCAAGATTAATTCCCGCCAAACATCCAGTCTTTCAATGGATCTCCTTTTCTTTTATAAACCATCCCTGAAACATTCAGGTGTGTAATTTTCATCAATCTAACAAAAAGTTATGGAACAGAAAGCACTTAAGACGGTTGCCGTTTCCCCCCCTCTTGTTCTGTCAGATAATGCCTTTTGTTTGGTTTGATGAACTGTCTAACATGTTGTGTCTTCCAGGTATCAGTAATCCAGCTGGAAGAAACGCTGTTTTATATCAAAAGCAAATCTCCAGTCAACTAAATAGTGGTATCGCCTCTTTGCATTTTGGGAGTTCTGCCCAAAATGGCATAGTAAAGAAGATATTGTTGGTAGGGACGGAAGATTCATCCATTATACCTCTTGAAAAAGATTCAGGGAATCTGTTAATTGCTAAGCCACTGCAACCTAAAAAACCCTCTAAAGCTTTATTGCTTCATGTATTGGGTATGCACTCTAAACAATAACTTAATATTGTTGTATCAGTGTTTCATCGTGTTCTTTCTCCTTTAAGCAAATTTATAGTGAAGCTCATCGTGATGACTACTAATAATCCAGTATTTCTTCAATCGTCTAATGAATTAGATGTATCATCAGATGGAGCTTGGACTACAGATTACCAAGATGCAAGCAATGAGAGTTACTCAAAGCTGTCAGCGCAATGGCAACCACTAATATTACTTTGCTCTAGAGATGCCATACGTCTGTATGACTTAAATCACACAGTTGAGGTAACAGTATTCATTCTACTCTTCAGTTCCTTGAGTAAGAACGCTTGTTTAGTTCCTAACTCTTTGTATTTCAGGGGATTAAAGACTTGTGTGTTAAGAAAAGACTGGATGGCATATGTTCCTATGCATCAATCATACATGGCCTTTCAATGGGGGTTGGGCTGGTGCTTATCTTTGCTTGTGGAAAGATGGAAATAAGGTGTTCCTTGCAGTATCTATAACATTGCGTAGAATCCAGTAAAACTTACTATAACTTGAAGTGAAATTGCTATAGTGGTTGGCATTCAGTTAGGCCAATACGCTTCCCTTGAAAGTATCAAGTTAAAAGATATACCTGAAGTTTGAAATTTCTATATTTCAGGTCCCTTCCAGATTTAGCAATCTTAAATGAGATTAGCCTGAAAGGCGTAATTTATGCAGCACCAAATTCACCTCCAAATGTTTATACTTTATTTTCCATTTCCTCTGAAGGAGAAGCTCTTCTGGTGAGTAAGACTGACTATTTAGCGCCCCAACTTTTACTTAATTGAAACTCTTCTAATAGTTTCTGAGCTTTTTGCATGTTCCCCAGATTGATAGAGATCAAGCAATGCTCTTTCTTTCAGTTTTGTCTCAAAAGGAAGTTTACAGGTATAGTATTAGGCGAGGTGTCAAAATGCCTTTTATTAATCTCTTTCTTTCTGTAACTCTGTTGAAGTTAGTAAAGATCCTTAGTTATTTTGCATCATCTTATAATTTCTTGTTGTTTAAAAAGTGATAGCTTTCAGTTCATTTTTTTGTTCTAATATAGTGTAGAGGATGTTGGAATTATTTCATAATCCAGAGGTTTATTGTTATCAGTAATATTACCATAACTATACGAACAAAGTGAAACTAGTTCAATAATTATTTTATTATTATTCTTTTGTCAGTGCTCTAGAAAATCATAACTTTACTGCTAGTGAATCCTTTTCCATGCAGTATTTCTAACCTTTCATTACTGAGATAATTTGGAGCAATATGACAGCAGGAATCTTCTAAAACTAACATGTTTTACTACCGAGGAAAGACCTCTTTCCAACTTTACTAGGTGTTTTATCTTTTCTCTTTTGAAGCAACTAATTTTATTTAGTTGCTGCCAGACACTTGGAATGCATAACCAAGGTATACTCGGACGATCCTGCTCCACAAGAAGAATTTTCTAGCTCGAAGAACCCCCAAAAGGAGAAGAGAAAGGTAATACTAATTAAGTGCCTGTTAAGTTGTAATACTAATGAATACTCAGAATGAAGGATCCTGGTCTCCAGGGAATACTTAACATGATCATCAAAGACATGAAAGGAAACAAAACAAAGCACATCCATGAAAGTGATCCTGATGGCTTCAGTGCTACTGAAGAACTTTCAGCTATATTTTCAACTGCTAATTTTCCAGAATCTGATGGGACAAGGAATGTTTATGCCGTAACTAAAGAAGACATCGAGTTGAATATAGGTTGATGCCATCATTTTTCTCCATTTTTAAGTTGGGTCAGACTTTTTGAAATACATTTTTGTTTTATTTCTGAAGATGATATAGACCTAGAAGAGACTGAAGAAAAGCAGAAGGGTCCAAACATTGCTGTTTTTAGTAAACAGAAGTTAAGCAAGAAATTTCTCTCTCTCAAAGGTCATTAAATGGGTTACCTACTGTACTCCGCTTTATTTATTCTGGATTTATTTGAACATGATATTCAAAATTGCCAATATGGTTTGTTGTCTTGGACCACTGATTCATGGAATTGCAGGAAAGCTGAAATCAAGTATAGAGGAAAAGTTGAACACACCAAAAGATAAATCTGAGGAGGAAAAGGACATCAGTGCTGTTGATCGAGTCAAACAAAAGTATCGATATACAACTAATGATGTAAGTATAGTCAATATTCCAGATATATATATTTTTAATTTGGTCAATTTATCCATTTAGTGAACTATTTTTCTGTCCTTCCCTTTTTTTTCCTCAAAACACAAAAGTCATAAACCTACTATTTTCCTTTTTTGTGCTTTCTATCAGGAGGCAAGTACTGCAAAGGAAGCAGAAGGTAAGCTAAGGGAGAATGTCGCAAAGTTAAAGGTGTGATTTCCTTCTAAGACAATTTTGTTCCCTAGCAATCAAGTCATACAGAAAAGAACAAACTATTTAGAAGTACAATTATTCTTGTAAGAATATTCGAGTATGTTTCTTTCCACAAGGGACCAATCACTAGCTCCTCTATACTTTTTTTTTCCCGATAAACCACATAAGTGTCTCTCCTAACCGTTGAAAAGCATGAAAAGTTATGTGAGTTCGTGTGTCTCATTGTCAGGATATTGGATTGCGAACATCAATGATGCAAAACGGAGCAGAGAATTTTTCATCAATGGCAAAAGAACTGCTACAGTTGACGCAGGGGAGAAAGAGCACGTGAAATGTTTTTTTAATGTTTTTCTTCATTGATTGCTGAATTTATTTTTCTATCTATTGGGTGCTCTATGAACATTTGATTATGCAATTTCCTTGTCTATGTGGCGTGCTATCAGGTATGTATTATGGAACAACATCATAATAAAAATAGTTTTGTTGTAAGATAAGCGGTCAAGTAAAGTTGTTGAAAGTGCCAAAATCTTGAGCTCGAAACCAATCTTTTCCTATTATATAGATTATAAATTGCATCCTTGTGTATTTTTCTTTGGAAGACAGAAGGTAGGAGTCATCGATAAAATACTTTTTGGAGTCTGATATGGACTCTCATTCATTTGCATGATGCTAAAATATTCTTTTAATCATTAGACATTTACAATGCTTGAAGGTCTTGTTAATGGTCTCAGATGTTACTAAATGTAATTCATGGTCTGGTAGTTCCAATATTGTCTTCTTGATGAAACTCATCTAGGCCCGAGCACAAGAAAAATGACCTTTCTATCTTAATGAAACTTGTATGCTAAAGGCCCCCGGGCGTAGCATAGATAGTGGACGCATGATATTTTTGGTGTAATGGTCAGGGGTTGATCCCCAAAAGGTGATGATTTATATTTTCGTCCTACTATGCATCTGTTGTTTGTGTACCTGCATAAACTTACCTTCATATCCATGAGGTCGGCTCTAAGGGGGTCGTTAAAGTAACGGATCTACCTTTTTTGTATGCTAAAGTATCGGCGTCTCTTCTTGTAAATTAAATCTTTTATCTGAATGCATACTTAAGTTGTCGACTGAATTTTTTTCTTCAACCTCCAGCAGTAAGTAACTAAGTAGTTCAGAAAACAAAAGCAGGATCCAGATGTAGCAAGTCTGATGAAGCTCTAAACACACACCTAAAGTTAGAATTTTCATCAATCAAGGATAAGAGGAACAAAAATTGTTTTCTACTGATTCAGTTCTCTCAATGACCGGTGCTTCAGCTGACAACCATGGTACCTAGATGTTTGATTTTTTTTAGTCTTCACTCAAATTTCCTTAAGAGTTTATTCGTATGCTTGTCCTTTAATTCTATGCTACATTGTTGATCACTTTCTATACTGTATATTTGCGGTTCCATATCTGGATTATAATGGCACAATGAATAGGCTGACTGAGGGAAAATCAGTTAGTTTAATGATTTCGATTGTAAAGTAGATACCTAATCGATCGAGTTCACTTTAGTCTGAAATGTTTCACAGTCCAAATGGCAACTTGGAATTGCAGATTTACCTCAATCAGAGTTCTTGGTATGTCCATTACCTTTTCTAAAACAAGTATATTATAGAATTTCACATCTCTGCTAAATAGTATAAACAAAATTGGACCTCATTAGCTAATGCTTTAAAATGTGGATGCTAATGATGGTGCTATCGGCTGTAGACTAATCGATGAACGTCTAGAAGCTAAGAATGTCTAGTGATACCCTGTTGCATATCAACCTCTGAAACAACAATTCCAAACTGTTCTCAATTGTCTTTAAATGGTTTTTTGCCACCATTAGCTTCTCAGTATCAGCATCTTTAAGAATTGAACATTGAACATGGAAGACAAGAGCATGTTAAATAGGGATCTAGTAATGATTCTTGTTTCCTCAACACCTTAAAGACCATTGCGACATCAAAATCATCTGCTGTCAGAGAGCTGCTTGACACTGGCTATCCATTTGCTTCAGATCTTTGTGATTCTTCTTAATCGTCTTGAGTGTCTCCTTCGCAGGGCTGCACCTTTTCTGTAGTGGAATTAGCACGTCTACTTCTCAGAGAAAACTGAAGACCTTGATGGAAGGCTGAAAGAACGAACATGGATGGTCTTCTCCATCGGTATTTGTCTATCTATTCTTTTGCTAGCTTCGTATCAAAGATGCTCCTGTGGACCACCCAGGGTTCTGCTGGTTTGGTCTCTTACCTTTGAATGTGGGTTGTTATGGAACATAATTGAAGCTTTGTGATGCAAGAAGGCCTCTAGTCTTTTCCCTATCTTGATCCAAGATAACTAAAGGTCCCAAGAAGTGTATTAAAAAAAAGGGCAAGTCCCCTAATTTAGGAGGACTAAATGTTCCAAGATTTTTTTTTTGGGAAAAAAAAAGGATATATGTCAACAAATCCAAGAATACTAAGGTTGCTTTAGGTATGCATGAGCGGAATGGAAATAGAATGAAATTAGGAATGAAAGGGAGCAATAATAAAACCCTATAACTAGTGGAACTGAAATACATCAATTTAAACTCTTTTATTTGTATGATTCGTATGCCCTACTTGGTTGGTCTATTTTACTAAATTAACTCAATTGACTTGTATGAAGGGAATCCAGCCATGAAGGTTAGGGAGACCAAAAAACTTATATCGTATCAAATTCTAGAAAACACTATGCAAAACTACATAGGAGAGGAATAATTGATGTGAATAAACCTATTAGTTATCATCATAGAACGTGTCTCATTTAGATTTCTAGCTTCCTAATAGTTGGATATAAGTGAATTCCAATAATCACCTACTTTTCTTCTACCACAATTTACAACTGCCACCTCCAATTCTGCTGCAGCTGCTGCAAGCAACTAAAAGCTTCCGAGCAAAACCCATCTGTATCAAGATAATGTTTAAAAAAAAACAACAAATAACGCAGTAATGGCACAACGGTTCAACACTGCGATATTTTACATAATTCAAAAGGCTGCATTCTCATCTTAGTACTTAAAAGTAAGAGTTCCACAATTTCTGAGTGATGGTGGGGAAAATAAGTACTAGTGGGGTCTTGTAGCTTATAAATCTACCGATCTCTCCATAAATGCACAGATTGCACAGGCACTGCATTTTACCAGCAGATTACATCCACAATGAGCTTCTAGAACAATTCAGATATCAGATGAAGGGAATAAATAATCCGTACCTAGCAATGAACATGCAACCTTTATGATTCGAGTATTAGAAAAACACAATTCACAACTGTATAAGATAGCACAAGAAACTGAGGGCTAGAACAAAAGTAACCTGTTGTATTCTTTAAATAAAAATTGCTCAAGGTCACTCAGCAACACCAGCAACGCCAGTTGTCTGCGTTCAAATATTATTATCAATGGCAACTCTGCTAAAGAACGATTTACACGAGAATGCTTTCCAAAAAGAGCAATATGTCAATGCTAATATGCACAGATATCATTGACAACAAACTTTTAGATGATACATTTTCCTTTGAGACCAGAAATTTAAAAAGATGAATCAAAAAATAAGTTACCACATCTTGTGTTGAAAAGGGAGAAAAACAAAAGCAACTGATAAAGACTCTTCCTCCACTTCTGAATAAAATGATGAATAATAATAAAAAAAAAAAGGTTACCACCGACACTACATACATGCGCACACACTCACCAGCCCGCCCGCCTACCAACCCACTTGCTCGCACATACATGCGCGCAAGTGTGAGGACACGTGTGGTGTGCATTTATGCACACAGACACCATATCCATGCTATATGTAAATAATTATTTGCTAAAGAAAACAAGTTAATTTTTTGCTAATAAGGAAAGATTAACACTAGAAATTAAGACTTCATTACTGGAAATAATAGGAAGAAACAGCTAAGGTCAACTGGAATCACTGGCTTCTAGTGCTGTAGAGCAATAAAGCACTACAATTCTCATAAGTAGGGGGGAAAACTACAATATCATATCACTATTACTCTTTAATACTTGCATCACATGATAACGTTATTCTATTGTTAAAATACTGCCTTTCTTATATGCAAAAGGATTTTTTTTCCCCTGCATTACAATCCAACAATATTTCCTATTTCAGCAAGAATAGAATGATTGTAAACCATCCTAATCATGATTAAACATCATGTCATGTTCAATCATTTCACTAATGGTTTCACAGCTACATCAGCTTAAGTTCAGGGTTGTATATCATCTGCATTGAAGTATACAACCACAGACTTGCAAAAAAAACACCTTACTGGTGTCAATTAAAGGTTAAGTTTGGTTAATGATTAGGTGGAAAGATCTGGATCTTTATGAGCCTAGTTCACAAAAACTGTTTTTCATCTTGTTAAGAGCATTAACACATACTGTAGATCAATACCTAAATCATCTGTGTAAAAAGTTGGGCATGGAAAATTTAGAAAACATTTCTCTGCAAATATACCTGGTTGAGGGGGTTGTCAGGGGATTTCTTCCAAAGCTTCCATATCATATCCCTGTATTGATTAAAGGTCAGGCCTGGTTTCTCTTCCTTCAATTTGGGAAGCTCTTCTTCTTCGAATGCCTATATCAACACACATTTAAGGACAGATAACAAGAAACACAAAAGGAAACTAATCAAACGAAAAGCTCCTGAACAACTAAAGCCTCACCAAAAAATACCATAACCTGATTTCATTACATATGCAAACAATATCAGAAATATAATTTCCAATTTAGCATGTAATGACAAAACTTATCCATCAGAGAGAGTAAGTTTGTCATGCATGAGGAAGGTTTTGATGACAAAAAAGCAACGGATATCTGGGCACTGTCTCAAGAATAAAGCAAATTCTTGCACCTTACAAAGTGGTAAAGTCTAAATAAAATGCATTAATAAAAAACCATTGGAATTATTGAGACTACACTTGATCTTAAACAAAAGTGTTGAGCATGGACACCACTATCATTATAGCCTTCAAGGTGGCATTATATCTGTGTGATTCTTCACGTTGAAATGATAAATATCTTGAATTTTGATATTGATAAAGGTAATTAAACATTTTCATAGAAACCAATGTTTTATGTTTATAAAAATGAAATGCTGAATTTGCAGATTTAAAATCAAGAAAATATAACTTAGTACGAGCATAACAGCTAAAAATTACTTAGCCCCACTCCATAAAAACCTTAGTGTATAGCAATTAGAAAGCAAAGCCCACATAAGATATTTGAACAATAATCCTTATGGTAATATCATTAGATATACCTAAAAGATACAGAAGTACTGAAATTATGGAGTAAATGGCATAGTATAATAGATGCCTATATATAGGCATTAGACAAGGGATCACAGTATGTTATTGACTAAAATACACTGACAAATTATATGTTTCCTAAATTCCTATCCCCATCACTTCCCTTGTAGTGTTTAGGGACATAATTGTAAATAGTTAAGGATCTATTTGTAAATATACAAAACACAGGGGTGTAAATTTAAAACATTATATATAGGTAGAGGGACTGCCAAAAAAACAAGCCTGTTAATTTTCAAGATTACAACATCATATTGGAACTGCCCATCTAGCCCATTACGATCTCCTGAGGCTTCTAATTTTCCAAATTCACATGGACATGAGCTACTCTCAGTACACTTCGGTCACTCGAGGAGTCATGGAGTCCGCCACGAATTTCTGCTCACAATCTTGCTCTCAGCGAAATCCTGAAGACTTTTGTAGTAGAAATCCTGCTAGCTTTCAGTGTTTATTGCTAGTGACTGAGATAAGGGATTACATTCCTAAGACGTGACAATCTGAATCCTCAGCCTTTCCCCATAGATATGCTTTGGTGCTCATATCTCCATCTTCTCCTTCCATCTGCTAAATTTACATCTCTTAGATTCCAGCAGCATCTGCTTGACACCACATTTCTGCTCCTTCCTGTCTGCTATGTCTACATTTCTATGATTCCAGCAGCTCTAGCTTCTGCTGGCTTAGTAGGGTTATTCTCCAGCTTCCTGATCTGAAAATGACCTTTTGAACCTCTCAACTCAAGCTTCTTAAGATGCAACTATGTTCCAGTACATCCATTCAGTGTCCATTCAGCATCAACAGATCATGGAGATTAAGTTAGGTATGCTATATTTTCCTCTGCTAGTCCAGTGAAGAGTACTCCAGATTTTTCATAGCAGAGCCAGCTTCAATCCTAAAGTCTTGGCTTCTTCGACAACTTGCCATCTTGCAAGTTAATCTTCCAGTACACTAAAGCTACTATCTCAGTCCGTGCCATTTTTAGTTAATGGTACTTTTAATTGTTGCAAATGCATGTCTATTGTTCAAAAGTCAGGATTTTTAAATTCAGAAATTGTTTAGCATATATTTGGTAATCTTTCTCTCATCTCTAGCCTCACACTAATATCTTTTCCTACCAATATCAATCTAGCAGGTAGGTCACTCTCATATGCAAAGGGCAATAGTCAGGTCAATCCTATTTCTTGTTTACCTCTTTTTTCTTTCTCCTGTTCTATACTACAATAACAACCAAACATTTATCACACTAAGTGGGATCAGCTATATGAATCCTCCTAAGTTATATCATTATCTATATTTAAATCAATTTTTTTCTATTTTATCATTGTTAACCAAGTCTTTTTGTTTCCCTTTTTCTCGATTAATGGTGTATTTGATACAGTCTCACACCACCTAACTGGAGATTTATTAGTCATCTAAATACATATCCATACTATCTTAGGCACGTCTCTTGAGTTTTCTCTTAATAGGTGCAACCTAACTTTTTTTTTTTTAATATTATCATTTCTTATTTGTCCATCTCATATATCCACACATTTACCTTAACATTCTCATCTCTGCAACCCTCATCTTCTGCTCATGTGCTCACTTCATAGCCCAATATTTGGTAATGTTTCTCTCATCTCTAGTCTCACAATCTTATTGCCTACCAATATTAGTCTAGCAGGTAGGTCATTTTCATTTGCAAAGGGAATTAGTCACATCAATCCTATTTCATGTTTACCTCTTTCTCCTATCGTATACAACAACCAAATTTTTATCTCATTAAGTGGGATCGACTATATGAATTCTCCTAAGCCTATATCTTCATTTATATTCAATTTTTTCTATTTTATTGTTGTTAACCAATCGTTTTTTAGTCTTTCTTGATTAATGTATGTATTTATCACGGTCCCACATTGCCTAACTAGCACATTTATTGGTCGCCTAAGTACATGTCCATATCATCTTAGATGTGTCTATCAGAGTTTTCCTTCAATGGGTGCAACCCGACTTTTTTTTATAATGTTCTTAGTTCTTATGTATCTATCCTTGTATATCCACATATTCACCTTAATATTCTCATCTCTGTAACTCTCGCCTTTTACTTATGTGCTCATTTCATAGCCCAATATTAAGTTCCATATAGCATAGTAGATCTAACCATAGTTATATATGTGTTATAATTTTTTATAAATCTGCTATATGTGACCAAGCCTATTTGGTCACTTTATCACTAGTAACTTGGCAATCAACATGCCTCTTGCAAATTGCAATGGACATGAATCTTTCATCTTTCACGTCTAGGCATGCTACACCTTCCTCTGCTTCGGCTACGAAGAATCGTTTCAAATTTGCTCAGAACAAAGCTAACTTCAATCCCAATATCTTGGTTTTACAACTTTAGTGGGTAAAAACTCTGGAGTTGAAATTCAGAAGGTTAGAAGCATATGTTTGGTTTTTCTTTACCTTATATAGCCCTACTCTAGCAGATGTGTCACTCTAATAGGCAAAGAGAATTAGTCAGGTCACTCCTATATTCTTTTTATCACTCTCTCCTATCCTATATATGCCAATTTTCAATGAATCAAGTATCTATGAAGAAACTTACTAGGTAACTTAATTGCTCAATAACCTTTATTGTTGATTTTGTTTCCATTCAGGAATTGCAAAAGGTGATTGTTACAAGGCATGATTCTTGAAGGCTAAATCAGTTGACAGGGCATGAATATTTCACGAATAGAAAAACAGGCCCGTTCATGATCTTGTTTATTTAGTTTGTTTATTCAGATATATAAAAAATTTATAATGCACGTACATGCAAATATGAAATACACGTGCAATATATGCATGATACTATAAATTTTTTTAATGTTTTACAAATTTAAGACTCTAAATTATTATTACAAATACAAATGAATAAGATGAGTTTATTTGACACAATTTTAGCCAACTTAATAAGGACGATCTAATTAGTAAACATGCATGAACATACAATCTCATTCTCAATTACAATTTTTACTGAAGCTCTTTTTCTTTCTAATGAACAAGTTTAAATATAGTCACACTCAAATATAGTTGAAATTACAACCATGGGAAAAACATGAGACGAATGGATGGCAAATAGTGGTGCTATGGTTGCCATGCAAGCTCAAAAGTTGGCAAGAAAAAGACAAAGCAAGTGAAAATGTATCGTGTGTTGAGAACTAGCAAGTGTAAAGCTAAGAGATGGTTTATGAAGGACGGACATTGAAAGGAGTTTAAAGAGGTAGGGGGGAATAGCATAGGCTAAAATACATCAAAACTTTCTTTCTTACCTGCACTATAAGAAGGATTAGGAATTTGGACTGTGAGATTCCGTTATAAGACCGTACTACCTAGTAAAATAATTATTGAACCTCATCAATATATCTACGTTGTCTTAACTAGATATATGTATATATTATATACCAATGAGTTCTAACATTAAGAAGTTTTCATATAACGTAATGTGGATACATCTCAATTTAACATTCCTACTTGCAACAAAAATAAGATGTGAGTTTGTATTTGTACTATATGTATATATTAGTAAACCTGTAGAAACAATGAACATTCCATCATGGTTCGTGATATCACAATAAGTTAAGATAAAACTAAAAGATCAACTGAATTTAAAAGGTCAATACGATCAAATTACAATATAAGAAAGAATAATTATGAATCTGGAATGATAACTTTGAAACCATCAATATTGATTATAATTATAATTATAATTATAGTATATTTTATTAAAGTATTATGGTAAATGATTATATGTTTAACTATTAGAGTCATTATAAAATAATACAGATCTCTAATAATATCAGTATTATTATATAATTATTTGATATAGCCATTGCACTAGGGTTTAGGGTAGGCGAGAATAAACATTATAAGAAAAGTAATAGTCTAAGATTTGGAACATAGAATATAGGAACTCTCACTGGTAAAACAATGGAGGTAGTAGATACGATGATTAGGAAAAAAATTAGTATTTTGTGTGTGCAAGAGACAAAATGGGTAGGTGAGAAGGCAAAAATGATAGAGAACTCGGGTTTTAAGTTATGGTACACAGAAAAGAGTAAAACAAGAAATGGAGTGGAAATTTTTGTAGATAGTTGTTTAAAAGATGAAGTTGTTGGAGTAGTTAGAAAGGGGGATAGAATAATAACTCTCAAGATAGTAGTAGCGAAAGAAGCTGTGAACGTAATTAGCATATATGCACCTCAAGTAGGATTAGATGAAGAAACCAAATCAAGATTTTGGGATGATTTAGATGAGGTATTACAAAATATTCCGTCAAATGAAATTATTTTAATAGGAGATGATCTAAATGGACATGTCGGTGTGAAAAATGAAGAATATGGGAGGGCACATGGGGGTTATAGGTTTGGAACAAGAAATGAAAAAGGAAAAACTAAATTGGATTTTGCGATAGTATATAACCTTATACTAGCTAATATATTTTTTAAGAAAAAAGAAGAACACTTGATCACATTCAAAAGTGGGAATAATAAATTGCAAATTGACTTTTTTATGGTTAGGAAGAGAGATAGGAAGATTTGCAAAGATTGTAAGGTCATCCCTGGAGAAAGCTTAACTACTCAACATAGATGAGTAGTGTTAAATATACGTCTTAATCATAATATCAATAGAGGAAAAAAATATAAGACTCCTAAAATTAAGTGGTGGAAGCTAAAGGATGGAAAACAAAACATATTGAATGAGAAGGTAGAAATACAAGCATTAGATGAAATATACAATGACTCTAGTACAACATGGAACTGGTTCAAGTTGGCCTAGGCCCAACCAGGCTATTTTAAAATAAAATAATATTAAAAAAAGGGAAAAATAAATATAAAATTAATAATATATTTTAAATATTTTATAATTTTAAATTATCTTCTAATTTCATTTTTAAATTTAATTCTTTTGATCGTTCTTATAACTTTTTATATTTTTTAAATTTGCGGCTAGGCTCAGCATTGAGGCTATGTTCGGCCTAGGAACATGATGTGCTCAACACGACCCGCGATCAGGCCATGCCCAACCCAACTTGTGGGTTGAGTGACCTCTACCTGGCTTGGCCCAAGAATCATATCAAATCAGGCTTGGCATGACCCCAACCCTATTAGACCATGTGTTAGGCCTAACTCCAACCAGATGAAGTCGAGCTAGGTCTTGACATCCAGCAAGATTGTCACTTCTATTAAAAGGAGAGTTATGATAATAAATATTGGAGGAGAAGACAAGATTTTAAGGCTCATCGTTTGATGTTTTAACCAAAATAATTGAATTCCTTAACTCCTTAACGTTAGTGAATAGTGTAGTGTTTAATAGGACCCTGTGGCTACCTATTAACAAGCTACTCTAAAATCTATTTTTTTGCTACAATATATATTGCTACAATGGGGCTGACTCTAACTAACTATTGGATTGAAAACCTTTCTTTGCCTTGACTACGTCAGGTGGTATGTTACAGAATCCTATTTGGAAACCATGATGAAAAAACAAGTTTGACCTTCTTAACGTTTTCACCTGCTTGTTTGGTTCACTTTATCCATTGACTCTTATGATATACTTCTTTTACATATATATTATGTTTACTAATTGTTCAAACTGCAAGTTACATGCTATGCATATTTTCCTTATGCTTATTAATTGCTTAACTTTCATTACTTATGACTAATCTTATAACTTAGTATTATTATCTCTTTACTATTGATTACATACTATGGAATATAACATTTAATATGCTATCTAGAACCAATAGAATGATTATTTCATATAAAAGAAAACATGATTAAATATGCCAAATGGAACAAATAAAATGGATGCTTGATTAGGGCCTAGACTAGCTCGATGACTTGCAACCGCAAGCATCATATTACCAATAATCTCATTCGATAACTTGCCACCTCGAACTGGTGTACATTAGATATTGAGCATGTATTGTGTACCTCTTGATTGCTTTAAAGTGTAGGGGTAACCCACAAGTTCACCAGGCTTATGTTTGCTTAAAAACAACATGGTGCATCATAAAAAGGCTTCACTTGCTACATAATTTGTTACTTATGTATTACATATTACCATGCAGCTAACCTGTTTCGCTATCATACATATTGTTGCATTCCTTTTATGCTTTTTCCTCTGAATTTACCTCCTGTGAACATGCATTTGGTTATTGGATCTCAAGGATAATTCTCATGTGAATCTTCAAGGACCTTGCTTGCTTTCTTTTATTTTTGCAAATTATTCTCTCATAGTATTGGTGCTAGTTAATGTTTTTTCAATATGTGCCAACAAAAAGAAAAGACAGTCTGATGGACAAAGCTCTTGCCAATGTAGGATCCTAGGAAAGAATCTATTATACACAACCTTATCCTGCATTCCAAGAGGTTATTTCCGCGACTCAAATCCGTGACCACTAGATTACACAAACAATAATTTTACCATTGCACCAAAACGCCCCTTCTTCAATATGTACATAAACAATTTATAAACAAAATATGCTTCTTTATCTATCATTTGCATGCTCTATGTAGGTGAGCATATGCCAATGTAATTGTCATAGCAACATATGGATCCCACCCCATCCTAAGGAAGAAATCATTTGAGTGGATTCAAGTATGTCCAATTCGGAAAGCAGATGATACTTCCGAAAAAATTAAGGCTAGTTGCAGCCTTTCTGAGTAATTAACGTGATGATATCTTAAATCCACCAAGGAAAATGGAATCCAAGGAAAAAAAAAACATGACTACCAATAAGGTTGTAAACGAGCAAGTCAAACCAAGTTGTGTATTGTTCAAGCTTCTTTGGTAAGATAAACAAGCCATGCCGAGCTTAAAATTTACCAAGTCAATAAATAAAATGGTTGCTCAAACTTAGCTTGGTTTCTTTTCTTTTTTCTTTTTTTTTGTTAGCTTGAGCTTAGTTCGGGTTTGGCTTAAGCTTGGTACATTTAGATATTATCAAGCTAACTTCAAGCTTTTTTATTATTTAAAAATTTTATATTTTTAAGCTTGTTTAGTTCGTTAGTGAACTTGATATTACAAGGTTGTTCAAATGGTTTACTGAATTGTTCAAACTTTCATTAATTGACCTTGTGCATATTGAACAAATATAAAATAATAATAATAATAATAAATTAAAAAAAAAATCTTACCAAGCTAAACATCACACTTGCAAGGGAACTTTGAGTTTATTTATGGCCCTAACTACCTATGAATATGCATCCAAAAACGCTCACATCAAGTTTGTCAAAACTTCACCTAGTGTCACCTGAAAATTTGCTAAAGTTTTCTGTAAATCTTGTCAAAATCGCAACAGAAAGAGGAACGAATACCTTGAACGAAGCCTTGAGCCTCCTCTCTGGATGACGATCGGTGGGCAAAGCGGGCTCCGAAAGAACCATCTTCGCAATCGCCTCGTCCACGTTATGGGCCTCGATGATAGAGTCATCGCGATTGGTATTCTCCACCATCACGATCCGCTCGTACTCCTCCTCGTCGGCGGTTCGGCTCTGGCGCTTCTTGGAGACCTCAGCGGTCTGAAGGATGCGCTGTTGTTCCTCCTCGCGGCGGCGCTGGAGTTGGGCCTCAGTGACCTTGGGGACGGGAATCGAGACGCGGGAGGCCTTTTGGTCGGGCCGGCGTCCGGCGGCCTCCAGATCACGTTGCTCCTGCTCTGCGATCTTGCGGGTCTCGGCGCGGCGAGCAGCTGCCTCCGCTCGCTTCTCCGCCTCGTCCTCCCGCTTCTTTGCAGCACGGGATTTGGAACCCTCCGCATCCCGCCAGTACTTCTCCTCTTTCTCCTTGGTCTCCCGTTCCTTGCGATCCGCTTCAGCGGCGCTCCGGCGGGCTCGCGCCTCCTCTGCCTTCGTGTTCACGCCCATCTTCTTCGGCATCGTCACCGTCGACTCGTGCTTCCACCGGCTTCGATCGATACGATTCACTGCGTGAAGTCCTATTTAGGAAACAGCGATGGAATGAGAAGGGCCTAATTACCAAAGAAAGTAAATGAATTAATTTTTGTTATTTACACTTATCTCTAATGCATCTAATTTATTAGTAATATTTTAAAATAGAAAATTTTTAATTTTTAATAATAATATATTTAAATGCGATAATATTTTAAAGCGATAATTTGAATGTTCCATAGGCTATTCTTCAAAACATTTTTTTCCTAACGTTAATCTATTTTTTGTCTCTTCTTTTTAATGATTAATATAAAATAATTAATGATTAATACAAAATATCTTCATATTATTATTCTGTCTTAATGAATATGACCAAAATACCCTCATTTCTTGAATTTGATGGCATAAATAGAACAATAAATTTTTAAATACTTGATAAAATTTATCACAATTTTATTAAAGACTTAGAATAATGATATTCACTTATTAACATCATCCATGGGTTCTTAGATATCTCTACGGGATGGATTGATAGCTAACATATGAGGTGTTGTCATTATGAAATTTGGGGTCAAATTTTAACGAAATCAGGTGTCTGCTCTCCCTTATGCACTAGTCACTGTCTAAGCTAATAATTTTCATGATTTACCTCCTCTATGCTGTCTCTATGAGGGGTTGGTGGCGACGCTGGGAGCGAGTAAATCGTCTTTTACCACCATTAGATGTCTCATAATTCAAAAAATATTAAACTTTTAAATTTTCGAACAGTGGAAGTCAATCAATTAGTTTTGTCCTAAATTAACTAATGGACCTATAAACTCCGAATCCCTTCAAACCAAAATCAATATACTCCTGAAAGCCTTCTTAATGTATCTGTGTACTCATATTTAAATTTGATAGCATAAATTAAGAGCAGTAAATTTTTAAATTTGTAAATGTTCGATAAAATTTATCACAATCTCATTATAAGGCTTAAGACAATAATACTCACTAATCAACACTACTAATAGGTTCTTTGAACTCCTCTTGTTCAAAAAAATATCAAACTTTTAGATTTTTAATAGTATAGGTCAATTAGCCAATTTCATCCGAAACTGAATAAAGAACCTAAAAAACTTTGAATCACTTCACCAAAAATAATATACTCCTGAAAACCTACTTAATATATCTATAACTTTGATTTAAATTTGATAGCGTAAATTGAAAGTAGTAAACTTTTGAATTGATAGAGTAAAAATTTAGAGATATTGGCGTAGTGGATAACTATTAATTTTATTGATTCAAGCATGAATATCTGAATTGATCTTCTAAACTTTGTTGATTCCGTAGAATGTCAGGAGATAGACAACTAAGTTTGACTTTTGAGAAGAAGCAATACAGCCGCACAATTTTAATAATCAAAAGTTCTCTTACATCAACCTAAATAATTATCTACATAGACTCCAAACCTTAAGATACAAAGAAAGGAAAGAAATTTTAATATAAAGAAAAATTCTAAACATACTAAAATCCAAAATATCCTAAATGATCTGATAACTCCAAAAATATATAAGGCGGAAATTAACAAAAATACCATATATATCAAACTCGACAAAAATATTAAAAAGATTAAAATAGTCCTTTCCCGCATTAGATATGCTCTCAATTGATTCGGTGCTTTTAATTTACACTATTAAATTTAGATCCGAATGTATAAATATATTAAAAAACTTTCTAGGAGTATATTGGTTTTGGTTTGAAGTAATTTGGAATTTTTTAAGTTCATGTTAATTTCGAACGAAATTGATTGATGGACCTATAGAGAAAGAGGAGTATTTTGGGAATATGATATATGAGTTAGATATTATGAAAGTTAAGTATGTAATTTGAGTAATATCAAAACTTACATACTATAGTAAAATATCATTTTTTTTCTAGTTATACTTCAAACTTGTATTATCACAAATACTTCAATAAAAGTGTTTAATAATTATTGCTCTAACTAAGCACAAATTTCGTTAAAGAAATGGAGAAAGTGATTATAATATTATGCTACTATCGTCATCTGTCAAATATATTAGACAATTCATTTGGCATTCCAGGGATGAAACATGTGAAAGGAACATCTACAAACTCTTCCCATATGCAAACTCATAGCATGACTCAAATAAATGATATCATCGAAAAAACATGATATCTCCACTTTAATTTTTTTTTTTATGCCATGTAAGAGAAAGAATATTTTATCTCTCGAAACTCATATAGTAGCATCTCTACTTTTCCACTAAACAACCAATAAACAAGTTCTTGTGTTTGGTAGGATCTCTAGTTTATGACTATATGAAATTTTCTTACCGTCATATTAAAATTGACCAAGTATATTTTTTTGAAATGATATTTTTCTTCTAATAGAAAAAAATAAATAAGGAAATTATAAAATATGCCTTTTCAAATTAAATTCTAACAATGTGCAAAGATTAACTTGTTCGATGATGCCTACTAATGAATATAAGTGATATTATTGGATGCCTACTAATGAATATAAGTGATATTATTGGATGATGATAATTGTTGTGTTAGGAATGCAGCAATTATTTTATAATTTTGTAAAAGGTGAAATGTATTGTCCCGACGACACTCTATGACTATCTCACACTATTAAAAGGGAGTAAATTAGATGAATGTAACAATCATAGTGCTAGTGTTGGAAGTCTAAATCAAATTGTATGTCTGGAAGCCGAACTTAAATTGTACTATTGGAACTCAAACCAAGCTGCTTAATTTAGTCTTCGTCAATTTGAATGAATTATATAGCGACTAATTAATTTATCATGGTGAATTAAATTGTCTAGCACATGTTGTTGGATCGAGAAAGTGTTGGGAGAGGGTAAATATCACACTTCATACGCGTTCAAAATTATTAAAAGTCATTGCAGCGGAAGGTAAATGACAGAAAGTAAAGGTGACACTTTTGGTTTTATTGGTTCACAGTGTTGTGACTTCTACTCAAAGGCCTACAGTCAATTTGACTACTTTCGTTGGACAATCATTATCAATTGGTCTCTTTTACAGAAGATCGGGTTCGGTAACAATCTTACTTACCCTTAAATTAAAGCGTACAAAGAAATCGAAAGAATAACAACTTGTGTTACCAAAGGCTAGGCTCATTTAAACTCGTAGTGGCATCGAAGTGTTGTTGTGTCTTTGTAGCTTAAGTGTAGCAGAGTTTTGAAGTCGGAGCTTTGGCGCAAAAAATGATTTTGAAGCTGTTGTTAAAGGTGTTTATAAAGGAGGTTCCAAGAACTTGGACTAGCTTTGGACATCCCCAGCAAGGGCTATCTGTTCCGACTCCTTTGATGATTTACTCAACTTTGGGCACCTGGCATGCTGACGTGGGGACATCTGGTCAAAGCTCTATCTAACCTATACCGCGGTGAGTTTATCCCTTTCTGGGGGCTTAGATCCTTTCGAGCACTGGAAGCTGATGTGTAACGCTAATCCTAGCGTGCCAACTCAGCTGGAAGCAGAGCTGGATTTCAACAGATACGGGCACCTAGATCCCATAGGGACGCCCAAACCTCCAGTTGCATGGATCCACTCTGAACGTCTGGAGCGTTATTTTCGGCCAACTATTTTAAATATGGTTCAATGTATGTTGAAAGAGAAAAATGTCCCAAAAGATTTTTGAGAAGATACTGTTGCATGTGTTATATATTTATTAAACAGGTTTCCCACTAAAAAAACTGGAGACATCACCCCATAGGAAGTTTGGAGTTTACACAAACCAAGGGTAGATCATCTTCGTATTTTTGGGAGCATAGCATATGCAAAAGTACAAGAAGAGAAACAAACAAAACTTGAAGATAAAAGTCAAAAGTGTATTCTCTTGAGCTATTGCGAGAATGCTAGTGGGTATAAATTGTTCAATCCCATAACCCAAAAGCTCGTGGTATCAAGAGATGTGGAATTTGATGAAGAACAAGCATGGAATTGGAATAACAACAATGATGATGACATGAAGTAAATCTCATTTGAAGAAGATTATAAAGAGAAGAAAGACAACCAAGGAAAGAGTGAAGAAGTATCATCACCCCAACAAGTTGATAGTCAGTCAGAATGTGATGATCCAAACAGTCCAATTGTAAAAAAGATGAAGAGCATTCAAGACATATATAACTCCAGCCAAGTGATTGATGCTGACTTTGCTCTTAATAATTTGTGCCTATTTGCAGGATATGATCCTATAACTTATGAAGAAGCTTCCAAGGATGCAAAGTGGAGAAAAGCAATGGAAAAAGAAATTCATACTATAAAGAAAAACAATACATAGGAGCTCACTTCACTTCCTAAAGATACAAAACTATTGGAGTCAAATGGGTCTTCAAAACAAAGACAAATGCAAAAGGAGAAGTTGAAAGGCATAAAGCAAGGTTGGTTGCTAAAGGATACAAGCAAAAGTATTGGATTGACTACGAAGAAGTCTTCGCACCAGTAGCCCGGCTTGAAACAGTAAGATTACTCATCTCTCTTACAGATCAAAGAAGATGGAAGATATATCAAATGGACATAAAATCTACTTTCTTAAATGGAAATCTTGAAGAAGAAGTCTATATCGAACAACCACCGGGTTTTATCATCAAAGGGAAAAAAAAAAGGTATACAAATTAAAGAAAACTCTTTACGGACTGAAGCAAGCCTCTATAGCCTGAAACTCAAGAATTGATGAGCACTTTATAAAGGAAGCTTCACAAAGTGTCCATATGAACATTCTTTATACTTGAAGAAGAATTCATATGATATTTCACTGGTATGTGTTTATGTTGATGATTTAATTATTATGGGTAATAATATCTCCATGATTAGAGAATTCAAGCAATCGATGGAGAAGAAGTTTGAGATGACAGATATTAGATTGATGAGATACTTCCTCGGCATTGAAGTACAACAAAGAGAAGAGGGAATTTTTGTATCATAAGAAAAATATGCCAAAGAAATTCTGAAAAAAAAAAATTCAATAGAAGATTGTTATGCCATGGATATGCCTGTTGAGTACGACATTAGAATGACTAAAGATGGAGAAGGCAAACTTGTGAATCCGACTTATTACAAGAGTCTTGTGGGTTGTCTTAAGTATCTGACATGTACAAGACCTGATATATTATTTGGAGTTGGTTTGATAAGCAGGTATATGAAAACTCCAAAAACTTCTCACTTATATGCAGCTAAGAGAATTCTTAGATATATCAAAGGGATAATTGATTATGAGCTTCTCTATTCATCAACGAAAGATATGGAATTTTTTGATTTCAGTGATAGCGATTGGACTGGAAGTTATGATGATTGCAAGAGAACTATTGGATATGTGTTCTATCTTGGTAATACTGCATTCACTTGGTCTTTAAAGAAATAATTAATTGTTGCACTATTAACTTATAAAGCTGAGTGTATTGTTGCAGCCTCTTGTGTTTGTCATGCTATTTGGCTAAAGAGATTACTCCAGGATCTTAGATTGCAACAAGAAACTACAACGAATATCTATGTGGATAACAACTCAGCAATTGTTTTAGCCAAAACCCCATTCATCATGAAAGATCCAAGCATATCGATACTCGTTTCTATTTCATAAGGGAGTATATTAAGTCAAAAGAAATAGAATTGCTTCATGTGAAATTAGGGTTGTAATCGAACCGAGCCAAGTCGAATACCTGAGAGTTTGAGTTTGGTTCGTTTATTATCGAGCCGAGCTCAAGCTTAATTTATCGAATATAGTGATGGCTCGCGAGCATGTTCGAGCCTAATCGAGTCCTAAACGAACTTACCAAATATAAATTATTAATTAAATTATTCATCAATTTATTGAAAAAATAAATTATATATTCTAAAAAATATAAAATATTTACTAAAATCTATTATTTTATTCATAGAAATGAGCTTTATTGGATATTTTATATTTATTAAATGTAAAAGTATCAAAATTATATATTTAATGTTAAATATTAATTTTATATTTTACGAACTAGCTCACGAGCTTATTAACGAGTCTGTTCACGAGCTAACGAGTCGAATACTGCTGAGTTTGAGTTTGGTTCGTTAATATTAATGAGCTTTATTAAACGAGCTCGAACGAGCTTCTATCCAATCGAGCTCCGAATAGTTCACGTGCGACTTGATTCATTTACAGCCCTATGTGAAATCAAGTGATCAAGTAGCTGATATATTTACAAAGCCTCTAAAAGCGAAAGATTTCCTAAACCTAAGGAATTTGCTAGGAATCCAAGGAAGAATAAATTTAATGGAGGCAGATGTTGGCATGTAAACTTATTTTAAAGACAAATTGACTTTTTCAACTATGCAAATGCCAAGAACAAATTGAATTAGTTTAATTATCTTACTAAGTTCAATGAAAAAAAATATTAAACCAGGTAGCAGACGAACCTAGGATGATCGATCCGACCCCACGGAAGTTTCCCACCGGTCACCATGGTAAATCGGGAAGCGCTTACAGTGGGCAGTCTAGAAGCCCAGTGTCCCAAGGTTCACACCCCATTTGGAGAAAAATTCCTGTAAAATACGTCATAACTGAGGATTAAACCGCGGATGTCTGGGATAACGACTAGTCGCCCTACCGCTGCACCATAACCCCAAGAGCTACTAAGTTCAATGAAACTTTTTATGACAAGAGTCATTATTGTAGAAAGGACAAAATCTAATTGTCTTGTGTTCCAAGTATATAAATAGGGATCTTGTATAATGAAAAACATCAAGTAGTAACATTTCTCTTCATAGTCTTTTTTACATTCTCATACTTTCTTAGAAAGTCACTCCTATATCATTGTTTCCTCATCTTAGATCCACCAAAATTTCAACAATGTAACCATATTTTAAACCATAGTCTTTTTTATTTAATTTATTCCTATAGGACCAATGAGTACCCATAATGGGTTCATGGCTATTAACTTATTAATAATTTCTTTGTATCTTGAGTGCATTTTAGCTATAATCTCTTTATTCTTCATTTAAACGTGTGATGATTAAGTTTTTAAGAGATTCCACTTGGCTAATTTTGAGTCAAATGTAGCATTATATATTTCAATTATCTTGTCCCAAACATTTTTGCCACTTTCATAACCACCAAGATCTTTACGAGCTCCAAGTCTACTTGATCGAAGCCAACACCCTCTAATCCATCAAGCTCTTCGAATCAAGCTCCAAATCCATTGAATTCAACTTTTAACCCTTGAGTCCATTGAGAAATAGGTCAGGCGGCCTATCAGGGGCTGTGGCTTAGCCTGTATTTGGCCTGGCCTGTTAAAAATTAAAATAATAAACAGGCCTTTTTGAAAGCCTAATTTTCTTATCAAGTCAGGCCCAGGCTCAATATAAAGCCTACAAATCCTGACAGGCCGGCCTGGGCCTGTTAAACATGTATTCTATAAATTACCAAATGTCAAAATATAATGTAAATGTAGAGTTTCGATCCCTGGCCTCCCGCCCAAGCCAATACTTATTTGCACCTACCTAACCAACAGATCATAAATCTATTTTGATTAATAATGTCAGCTTCAAATCTATATCTATCATGTTTTCGAATTAAATTACAGGCTTTGTAAACAGGACACAGGCCAGGCCAGACTATCGAATAGGCCAGGCTCAGGTCTAGAATAAAACCTGTAACAGGCCACAGGCCAGGCTCAGGCCTGTTTGCTATTATACAGACATGGCCTGTTAAGGTGAAAGCCTGATCTGGCCTGGCCTGTTTCCATTCCTAGCTCCACCCAATTCCATCCCTACTCAATGTAGGCCTCCTTGCCCTTATGTCACCGATAATGTCCAAGCTAAAATTAATGACCAACTTGAATATTTGATGAAATCACATTAAATATCCACCTAAATGATGTTATAATATCAAAACTATCTAAACAATATAGTTAAATCTAATTGGGAAGGAGAAATCATTTTCCTAACACCTTTAACTCACACCTTCCTCTGGACCCTTGACAATAATTTTATCAAGGATCTCGGCCTCATTAATATCAACCTTAATTCTATTAGAGTATGACCTAAGATTGACTCAGTTGGTAAGTGTATGAGATAATAACCGTAATAAAGAGTCAAAACTCGGTAGAGAATTTTATCACATCCGTAGACCGCCACTTGTACACTTGTTAATTTAGATTTTGCTATATACTCCCTTTCAATTATGTAGAGCAGTCATAAGGGGCCGCTAATATAGGGGTACCATGCATATTTTTTAAATCAATTAGAGTACATGTGATTCTCTTTGAGATGACAAAAGACAATTCGTTTGCCCCTAGCGTTCCAGTTAATCTGTCCCAGGACTAACACGGAGAAGGTAAATCACAAGGGTTATTAGCTCAAATACTGTGATTAGCGCGTGGGGAGGACGTGTATATTGACTTTGTTAGATTTTGATCTCAAAATCTCAAAATAGTAACACTCATATTCTAACTATCAATCTATCCCATAAAAATACATTGATTCTCCTTGACGACTCAAGGGAAGAGACCACCGTGTGTCTTCGTGAACACATTGTTGAAAAGGCAAAAATCAAAGGAACGCCTCTACTTATACAAATCATCAAAGGGACCTTCCATCGTATATTTTATATTTTATTCCCAAAATATTTCTTACTTCATTGTCCCAACAGCTACCTATTGCTAATGTAATATGCAAAGTGCAGCTACAGTTGTTACAATATTATTTGCAATTATAATTAATATGTAAAAGTTACTCCATAATTATTACAATATATAAAAATTATTTTGTAAATTGTAATTACTATAAGGGTAAATTTTCCTAAACTCCCCACTTACCAAGTCAACTTTGCATACAATCTCTACCCAAATATTTCTTTGCATGCAGTCCCTGATGTGATGTTTGGTGAGTATTATTTGAAGAAAATTGAGTATAAAAGTTAGAAAACTGAGTATGGCAGTTTGCATCCACCACATCAATAACCATGTACTCAATTTTCACTCTTTTATACTCAAGTTTCACTCTTTTATACTCAGTTTTCACTGATGTATACTCAATTTTTACCCTTTCATACTCAGTTCCATTAGGGAGCAAAAACAAATAAAAACTTATGTGGAGAGTGAATGCAAAGTTTGACTCCCCATTAGAGATTTAAAGCAACTTTACCGTTACTATAACGTGTTTCAGATTTAGAGTTTACGATTTAATTTGATTAAAGTGAAATAAACAATTTTCATATTGTACCAACGATCGATACTTATTATTATACACTTGTAGTTAAATCCTAAATACTTAAATTTAAAATATTAAATATTAAATATTATTATATTAAAATATTATTTTCAACTTAGTCCAAATCACTTTAAATTAATAAAAAATATTTTAAATGTATCAAAAGCAACTTAAAATAATTATAAAAAAATACTAAATAGATGTTACAGTAATATAATTGTATTGTATTAAATATTACACATCATATCAATTATTATATTATATGTTATAATGATAAAAGACAATTTTACTCGTCTTAGTACTCATCAATATATCTTTTGATCAATATAAAAAAAATAAATTACGAAGATTACTAATTTAAACATTAACTAATATAAAAAAAATAAATTACGAAGATTACTAATTTAAACATTAACTAATATATATATAAGAGTGGATAAATATCGGACTTTAATCCTTCCTGAGATTTAATCCTAGAATTCACGATGACAATATAGGCTAATCATCCGTCCATCTTACTCATGCCTATTACAATAGTACTGAAATATAGGGCATTATGGAAATAAAATATATGAAATAATTTTTATTATTTAAAAAAAGTACTCATTTAATATTACTTTTAATAAGATAAAAGGCATAATTTCTGTATATTTGGACGTAAGACAAATGGTTAATTAGCTTTTGGTTGACAATCCCGTCGAAATCAACCGTCGTTGCCGGCGCCATTGATGAACCGCGACGAGCTCGAATACAGTTGAGCTACAGAAGGGTGATTCTGTCTATTCACTTCTTGTAGTCGTCGCCGCTTTTATCCAATCCCTTCTCGTCTTCTCCTCCCTCTCAGTCGCCAGTGCGCGTCCCGCCGTCTCCCTACCAAGAGAGAAATACGGAAAAAAAACAAGAAAGACAAAGCAATACCAACCCGTCTCGACCAGGTAGGAAGTCACCGTCGGAAGTCGACCAAGTAAAAGCTTAGAAAAAGGGAGGGAGAAAGAGGAAATCGCTGTTCCGCATGCATGTACGAAGCCAGAAACACCTTTGAGAGAATCAGAATCGAGACCAGACTGCACGCAGACAAAAAGAAGAGTCCCCATGGATCGTTCCTCTCCTCCATGGAGTCACGGGCACTGACACCAACTCCCTCCTTGCTTTTGGCTCCTTCCTCTTCCCACAATAAACTATCAAGTCCATTCCAAGCCGACAGACCAAAAGCGCTGCGTGATTTCAACAAATGCTGCCACTACATCACCCCTATCCTATTGCTTCTTGGGCACAAAGCCCCCATGGCTCCTGCTGCTCTGTTACCTTTCCTCTTCGCCTTGTGCCAGCTCCTACTGCGAGCGGAGGCGGCGGCGAAGGCTGTTCCGGTGGTGGGCAACATCTCCAAGGTGGATGACTCCGAGCTGTTCCATATCTACTATGGCCAGAGCTTCAAGGTCATCAAGAACAGCGTCGATGGCAAAAGCTATCTTCTTATGCAGGTCAGACTAGTTAGCTGCTCTGCTCCCCTAACCTTTTTTGCTGCTTCTGCTAATTTCTAACATCATCAATGGCTGCTTCTTCCGCTTTGGGATTTGATGAATGGGGCACGTGAAGAATAATTCGAGGATGGCTGCGAGAACAAAGTATTGCACTGGAAGGATCAAATCCTTCGTCGTCCCATTGTCAAATTACTCTGTTGACACGATGAAATTTCCGGGTACTTGTTTTATGTCATATAGCGTTTTCACCAGTGAAGAAACACTAATTATTTCTCACGCTGTACCTTGGCAGTGTCATTCTTTGAGGTGAGAGCTGTTGCTGTGCAAGTAACAAAATGATCTATGAAATTCACAATCTTGTTCAGAAGTCTAGACACTTGCCTTCACTGTCTGCGTTTCTTTCTTTCTTTTTTTTTTCTAATTCATGTAATTTGTAGTTGCTGGGCCTCCTGGAGAGCTTCAAGGGAATGACATCAGATCAAATTACTTCTCAGTGTTTACTCAAATCTTACATTAGTGGTGGTATCCAACTAGTTAGAAAGACAGACATGCAACAACTGTCTCAATTCTCTGCGCATTTCATCAGCGATGTAGAACAACAGCAACCCTGCAATTTTGCTGCTTTTGTACCTCTAGATGAAAGAACTCCATTACAGGTACTGTCCTTGTGTTTGCTTAGAAAGAAATAAAAACTTCTAATTGAGTTTGTTGATCTCGTATATGGGTGTCTGAAGAGAGCTGAATGGATCAAGTACCTAGCAACCTTTACAAATTCAGAAGTCAGAGCAAATTCAGTTTATGATGCTGTAAGGCCAGAACAACTATTCAATTATGCGATTTTTGCCAATTAAAATAAGAGATTTCATTTTTGAATTTGAGAAAATATGTCTGATTAAGGTCTTAACTTATAATTTTGCAACGTTTTGTGATCTAGAGAATATCTGTGTCACATCTTTAACTAGTCAAATATTGCAGGTTAAAGAAAATTATATGTGCTTAAAAAAAGCTGCTGCAAATCTTACATCCAAGTTCAAGCCCATTGTAGCATGGGTGATGTATAATCAGGTTTTTCTGAAGTGTTGTTTTTGTTCATTTTGGTGAAATTTTAGTTCATTGGTGAAGTTCAAATTTATAGCATGATACTAGCACTTTTTATTGAACTCGTATCTCGATCGCTTACTGTACCTGTGTAGGGAGTATGGTCATTTTCCAAAGAAAGTTTCAAATCAGAGGTTAGGAATTTCACAGCTCTTATAAACTCATATGATTGAAATGTGCAAACTATATGCTTATTTTATATATTGCAATGAAGTTTGTAAGGGATGCAGGAGGAGAGAACATCGACGACACTATCAGCGAAAATAGCTACAATGTTTCAGATCCGGATGATATGGACAATTTTCATGCAATCCTTTGTGTAAGGTTTAATCACAAGATTATTTTGGTGCCTTAAAATTCTTTGTTCAAAGCCTACTAGTGATCCTTTTACTTGATTTTGTATTCATACCATTCTTACACAATGAACTATACTTTAGTATCTTTGTTGCTTTCTTAATCGATTGACTTCATGATGTGTATCACCACCAGAAGCTACTGACTGAAGTACTTCAAGACTTGAATGATTATATTCCTTAATGTTTTCAGACAGTGGATGTTGTGATAGATCAGACATATGTAGCAAAGCCTGAAGTATACAAGTTGTCAACATTTCTTGAGAACATGGACGTCGAAGACGACTCCCGTTTTGCCTTTCTGACCAACCAAAGGGTATGGAGATATGATAAGAGAGTTTACAACTCCGCTGTTCTTGGTAAGTCAATCAAAAGTGCATACATACATCAGGGTGGCTTTGAAGAATTCATCACCTCGATATCATGTCAATTTTGTCATATGCCAAAATTATGACCATCGAAATCAGCTGGACTACAAATTTGACTTCACTGAATTGGATTAGTATTGTCTCAGTACAAAATTAGCACAAAGCTCAAACTCTGATTGCCATTTTTGGAACTGATTCTATTCAAAAACCTAATTATCCTATCAATTATGCTACATTCATATCCATTGGGTCATAACTAGATTTCTGCACACCAACCTTCTCACAATATATGTTATGAATTACCCTTTATATGTAGCAATGCAAATTTCGATTGGACATCATCTGCTACTCCCAACTAATAGGACAACAGAGTTTCACAATTTTTAGTTCTTTTTATTCCTCTAAATTTCTCCCAATCATATAACATGTTCTGTGTGTTCCAAGACTGGTTTGATGGAGCCGTCTCGCAGCCGCAATTGGTTTTAGCAGACCTAATTGAGGCCTTCTTCCCAACAGGCAACCACAACACAACCTACTTCAGAAACATTGCCAAGGTTTACCTGGAACTATTTTACTTTCTATTTATTATTTAGATTGCACATTCAAAAACATTTCTTCTCCTTGATCAGGATGAAGAAGTCATTGCCATGGATCCAGAGTTGTGTGACAGAAATCCTTCGATGCCCATGGACCCTGTTATGGTACCTTGCCAGTGATGTAACCTGTAGCACCTCATGGCCGAAATGCAGCTAGCATCTCCTAGAGTTTAGAGCTTGACATCTAATGTGAAATTGTTGTTTGCAACTTTCGATTTTGTATTAACATATTCTCATTGTTGTTAATTTCTCGGTCATTGACGGAACATGTTTGAGTTGCTTATGTTGGAGATGCTGTCGGAGAGAATAATTAAATTTAAATTATATAAATAATTTTAACTTATTTGTTGAGTGACCTGAATCAATAATTCCAAGCTGCCTAGCAGTGAAGAGCTGCTTGGAATGGCTGAGTTGGGTGGAAAGACCTGAGCTGTCTTGTATACAGAGTGCAGACTTCAGAGTTTAAGTACAGACTCTTGAGCTGCAGACTTCTAAGATGCAGAGTAAAGTTGCAGACTTCAAGTGCAGACTCCCAAGTTGCAGTCTAATTTGCAGATTCCTGAGCTGGAGATGAAGAAAGTTGTTGAGGTCTGCGTAATGCAGTTTTCTTGAAACAAATTTATCCTCCTTCGACTGTGCTTCGAGGTTATGATAGACGTCTGTTTCCCAGGATACAACAGTAGAACCACGTACACAATTAAGCACTGGTTGCTCAAATACACCACCCAGGATACAAAATGAAATAATTAATGATCGAATTAACATTATTTACTGCTCATTAAAATCGGAAGTTGCTGCTCATTAATTCGTTCCCAGGATACAACAACAGAATTACGTACACAACTAAGGATTGCTCGAATACACTACCTAGGATACAAAATGCAGTAATTAAAGATCGAATTAACGTTATTTACTGCTTATTAAAATGTGAAGTTGATGCCAATTAAATCGTCCAAATCAAAACGTTTGGAGATTCATTCGCTTGGACAAATTTTGTCCCGACCGGTCCTACATTTGTCACGCCCCAGAAGCCCATGCTTGCTCGAAAATTGGGGAACATCTCCCATATACGACGGGCAATCTGAGACATTTATACATAATAACTCACACAAAATAGCACAGCCTCACACAGTTGACATCACAACAGTAAAATAAGCTCACAACCACGCAGACAATATTGTTATAAAAGATGAAAATATCAGAGGGTTCATATCCGAAATAAAACTCAAATTTAAATCCAACCAGACTTTACATAAGTTTACTGAGAAACTAACTACTAGTCTAATGAAGTAACTGCAGAAATAACGAAAATGCAGAAATACAGCAACTGCGGAAATAAAATAAATACTGAAAACTCCAAAAGGATTCGACACCATGGGACTGGCAACTAGATCCTCTCCTGGCTCCAGGTAATGCATCTATCTGCTACCTGAAACAAAATTAGATGGTGGGGGTGGTGAGTCCAGGCAGACTATGAGGGTATAAGAGCAGATAAACACATGACATAATAAAAAGTATAACAAGCAGAAAGAATCAACAATATATAGTTTCTGAAAATAGAATAATATCTAGGCATGTGAGAAATAGAATGATAGTAGAATATCTATGTTAAATCCCGGATTTTTAAAGGGTTGAAAAGGTAAGTTTTTGAAAAGTTAAGGGTCTAGTTGTAATTTTTCTAAATTTGTTGGGCTTATTTGCAAAATGCCAAAACAGTTATAATAATCCTAAATCCCTTCCCATGCCCTAACTCACCCGAACCCTTCCCTCTCCTCGCGCCGACTTCCCCTGCGCGAAACCGCAGCCGTTCCTGAGCAAGCCGTTGCCGCAGCCGTTCCCGAGCAAGTCGACGCCAACCTCTTCTCCTCGTTTTTCTTCTTCTTCGTCTGGAGGAGTCGAGCGTCTGGTTGTCCCAGACGGTGTCGGCAGTCGCCTTCCATCGCGCCGACGCCGCGCCTCATGCCGTCGTTTTTCCGGCGAACCAGCCGCGCTGACCATCATCAAGGTAATGATTTTTCTCGGCTACTGACTTAATTTGGATTGAGATCGTGAGAGGGATGATTGTTGATTAGTTAAATTCATGAGTTAGTTTGTTTATCCATGATGGGATTGGATAATCGAAGCATTGACATAGGTTAATTGAGTCAGATTAAGTCATAAGGGATTAAGGGATTAATTAATGAAAGGAGTGTTGAATCGTTTAGATGAAATTTTAATATTCTGTTTAATACATTCGGCAGCTTATTATTTAGCAAGTTATCAGCATCTACAACTTCATCATTTAGATCATGGTTGTACAGTTTGTTTGAGTTCTTGATTAGCCGGATTATTAAAATGCATAGTTGATTATATATCAATTAGGAGTTAATCAAATTGGTTTAATTAAGTTAATAATTGGGATAAGAAATCAATTGGGATTCTTGAAGGTAAATATGTGTTGTTGATTTGCTAGGATCACATGATGGGTTAAATCGGGGATTAATCGATGTATATTAATTAAGACTTGTCGTAATTGTATATGGTATATTGTGGGGTAGTTTAATCAATTGTAAAAGATAGATACATTTTGTTTATATATAGTTTAACTAATTTATTTAATTTTTATAATTAGTTAAACTTATGTATTAACACAGGACCTTGAATTTAGACTCGTTCGGTTGATCGTGGAAGGTTCTCGTTTACGAAGTTCTTCAATAAAAGGCGGGTATTTCTCCTTTGTACTCGAGTAGTTCTTTTACCTTAAAGCATGACTAGTTTATGTCTTATAGGTTGCTTGACCTTGTTCTTTGTCGTTATTTAAACATCGCCGTTGAGACTTATTCTTCGTTGATCTTCGAGTATTCCAAGCTTGTATCCGTACAGTCCTCTATTGATTTTCTGTTCTGTAAAGTGCCGGTTGTACACGAGCACTTAGAAGTTCATAAAAACACAATTAGGTTTATTTGACATTAGAAAATACCCTACCTAGTAGTGTAGATGCATAATCGTTGGATTTCGGTTTCTGGTTAGTTGTATCGATGCATGTTTTACTCGTTGGATTTTATTGCATCGTGGTTTCTTCGGTTGTTCGTGCATCGTATATCATGCACCATACTTGCACGTTGCATACTAACGACTGTTGGCTTACATTTGGTTAAGCCGTCGTTAGTCATATTGTTGCTCGATTCACTCAACCACATGTTGTCATGGTAGTGGTTGGAGTGCGAGTGTTTGTCCTGTCATGCCAGACAGTGACACCCCTCACCGTTGTATTTAGAGGGATGAGTTGTTGGTGACTCACCCTCACCGTTGTTTGTTTTTGAGGGATATTTTGTAGCTGTGATAGCTCCCCCTAGGTATAGGGGTCTGGAGTGTAGGCTCCCCAGCATCCTGTCCACTCAACCACGCCTTATGTGGTATTATTGTTGTTGTTGGTTATTGTTATTGTTGGAGTGGTACAGTTGTCACAGCCCTACCCACTCGGTCACACAGATGGGATGTGTTGACGGCTTGACTGGCGTCAGGGGTGACACATGTCATTGCATCATGTGCATACGTATTTCTTTTATGCATTTGTTTGTGTTTGATGCACTTATATGAGCTATGATTGTTGCATATGTATGACATGCATGTCTATCTTGATATTATTGTTGTTGAGTTGTTCTATGCCTGCTTAGTCGTTATTCGGATTTTATACCATGTCGTATTATATTGGTTATGCATGATTATGTAAATCTGATATTTCTTATGGACTGTACCTTTTGATTCTCTACTTCGTTATCTTATTTATGCCATGCTATTTGTCTACTCATATACCCGCAGAGTCCGCCCGGACTCACCACCCCTGCTTTCTTTTCTGTTGTTTCAGATAGCAGGTAGAAGTATTTCTTGGAGCCAGGAGAGGATCCAGTTGCCAGTCCCCAGTGTCGAGTTGAATTAGTATTTTCGGTATTCAGTTTAGTTGTTCGTTTTCAGTACTTGTAGTTACATTTTATTCATTATCGAGTTTTCTCATTATCAGAGACTTTTTGTGTTTTCTTTGGATTATAGTTCTTTTATGTTTATGGTGGCTGAGCCACCCGTTATCTATTATATTGATATAAACTGCGTGGTGTGTTTTTTATTTGTTATTGTGATGCCAGCCACTTGTGGCTGAGCTTGTTGGTGAGATGTCATGTATAAATGTCCCATATTGTCCGCCGTACAGGGGAGATGCTGCCCGATTTTCGAGGAAGCATGTGCCTCTAGGGGCGTGACAATCTACGCATACATGCATGTCAACCAAATGCAACAATCATTGCTCATATAAATGCAGCAAACATAAGAAAATGCAAAAATGCTATAAGTGCATATGATGCAATGACATGTGTCACCCCTGACGCCAGTCAAGCCGCCATCACATTATATCTGTGTGGTCGAATGGGTAGAGCTGTGACAATTATACGCACTCCAACGATTAGCACTAGTACAAGTGGTTGAGTGGACAAGATGTTGGAGAGTCAACTACTCCAAAGACCCCAGGAAAAAGGGGAGTCACCAACAGCTGGTATCCCTCGTGAACAACGGTGAGGGTGTCAACTGCTTGCCTACAACTCCAATATCCACTCGCTATGAGTGGTCGAGTGTGACGTAACAGGACAGTTGCTCGCACTCTAGCAACTACCACGATGAGTGGTCGAGTAATCAGAGCAACTAAATGACTAACGATGGCTTAACCATATGGAAGTCAATACCCGTCAGTATACAACTATGCAGATATGGTGCATGATACTAAATGCACAAACAACTAGATCACAACTATGCAACGATACAACAAATAAATACCAAAATCACCAAACATGCAACTAACTACTGGGTAGGGTCTCTCTAATGTCATCCAACCCTAGTGATGTTTAATGATCATTTCTAAGTACTCGCGTACAAGCGATACTTTACATAATAGAAAATCAACGGTGAAATTGTATGGATATAAAATACAATTAGCTCAAAGATCAAGCAAGGAAGGTATCAACGGACGATATCAAAAACAAAGAACAAGATAAAACAGACCTACTCAGAAATAAAACAGTCATGCCTTTAAGATCAATAATCTATAGAGTACAAAGGAGAAGTACCCGCCTTTTATGTAGAGCGTATCCAAGTAACTCTCACGTCTAGAAGTCCAACGCAAATCAATCAATGTCCTATACGAATAATTAAGTTTAGCTATTTATAAAATTAATTAAAATAGCTAAATTACTACTTAGCCTAATTAAGATTTAATCCTTGAATTTAATAACTACAAGAAAACTTGCAACAGTGGTGATACAAGATCAAAAGCTAAACCACTTCAATTATAATCTTCAACCCAAAATTAAAAAAAAACATACTCTTTAAATATCGTATGTGAACCATATTACCTCAAGAATAAATCCATCCCAAAATCGTTACTATATTTTTGTTAAAAGTCTAAAACAGAGTTAACATCTCCTCTTACTGATCTACCTCAAAACTCTAGCTCTATAATCCATCACCATTCACACTAGCCTCACATCTGTAATCACAATTCAACCCACTATGACAACACATCTCACAGAAGAATTGGAAGAATCAAACCAACAAATCTCTACACCCAAGAATAGGTTCTCAGAGTAGCTTATGGCACACCAGAACCAGAGGCAAGACTAGATTAGAATTATCCAAAGACCTCCCAAATCCAATAGAGAAGAACTCTTCACTATACTCTTCACGACAAGAAACACGACATCAATAGAATTGAAGACCAAGATCCATTATACACAAATGACTCTGAAACATGATCCGAAATCCCAAATCCCGACTGTTGGAATCCAATGAAGCAAAACCTCTACTAATCCAGCGTAACACATGAACAATTTTCATCAAGTTCATCATGAAACCCATAACAATTAAAACCTTAACTATACTACCACTCACCTATAGATGGTAGCGACGTCAACCACCTGCGCAGGTCCAAACACCCTCAGAACAATCGCCGCAAGGAAACAATTGGTAGGGCACACGTGCAAGCCCTGCTCTAGGTGCGCCATGCGACACCCTCTCGCCAAGGTCAGGGAAAATCTGCCACAAGAATCCCTTAGAATGTTAAACCCAACACCACTCACATGCCACAACTGGAGAGAACAGCAAAGGATAGAGAGAGCACTGGCTTACCTATCATCGGCAGGCGTGGAACGTCCAGAGATCTGTGGTAAATTGTGACCAGGAAACACGAGCCCGAGAACGGAACAACGAGGAATGGAATAAAAATCGTTGGTCGTAGGAGAACAGGTGCCTGAAGAGAAAGGAAGAGATCCGCCACTTGGTCGACTGGAGGAGGCGATGATGTATCAAGATTTGTGGTAGGGCAAGACGTAGAGGAGAGGAATTGGTCGGCAACATCTGTCGGTGATCTAGAAAAGGGTGGCGTTTGCAGATCGAGAGGGAGGTCGAAGAGACCACAGCCAAACAACAATCCTCACTCGATCGGAGCAGAGAGGCAACGGTGGCCGAAGAACGCGTTGTGGAGGAGAGCATACCACTCCCCGTGGTCGGAAGGATCGGCGACGGTGGGTTCTTCACAAGGTTAGCTGTCGAAATGTTAACCCTCATCCCCGCCAGCCCGTCCCATGACCAACAAGGAGGAGGTAAATCACGATAACTGAAAGAGACAAGAGGTTAGACTTTTAGGGTGCGTTTAGTTGGGGTTATCAAGGTTATCAACGAAAATCTTGTTTGGTTTACGTAATCAACGATTCCTAAGTAATGATCGATGTCCGACACGTCAGCAAAAGGGGCATGCAACCCGGAATCAGAAAACCTTAGGAAGTAAAGTTTTTCTTGATTCTGGGATTACGAAACTTATCGTTCCAAAATTATCCTCCAATATTTACATTTAAGATAAAAATAACCATTACAATTTATTAAATTCCGGAAGCATTGTTCGCGACCGACGATCGACAACCACGGCTGGCGATCGACGATCGACGACCGCCACCGGTGGCCGACGACCGGCGACCGGCGACCGACGATCGTCGGCAACGGCCGGCGATCGGCGCCAACAGCCGACCGCCGGCCGCTAGTGTTGGACACCGATTGCTTACGCGGACACCGACGGTCGACATCGACGTCGACGTCAACGTCGGTGTCGCCGACGAATATTTTTTTAATTTAATATTTTAATTAAAATTTTTATAAATTAAATAAAAAAATTAAATAAATTTAATTTAAAATTTAATAAAATTATCTAAACAAATTCTAAAGGGTAATAGGTAAAATATTATATTATGTTATAGACTATTACCTCCAAAGAAAGAAGATTTTATTTGATTACTTAAATTGAACCAAACAACTTCAGGTTATGTTTCATTCCCCATTACCTTGGTTACGTTATGTGATTATTTGGTAATCACATAACCAAGGTTGTATATAATAACTTGAACCAAACGCACCCTTAGTGACAATCTACCAACCCCTTACCATCTCAGCTATGCCCATGGAGACAGGAAAGGAGAAAAAGGGCCTCAACGAGAAGTGGGTTAGCTCGGCGAAAATTGCTAAGAAGAGGAAGAAGGGGCAGAATAAAACATGGCGGCGATTTTTGCAAATCGTCCCTCCCTTTTTAGCCAATTTCAATGAAACCCTTATTTTAGGGTTTTAAGCACTTTAGCCATCCAAACTTTCAGTATTTAACAACATTTACCACGTGCAATGTAACGACCCACCTTCTAGTACACTAAGCTTTAAGGCGGATCGCTACGTAAATATATATATCTAACTGATTTCTGACTGAGTAACTTAGGAATTTCAACAACGATATGTAAAAGCATAAACATAAACGTGCCAAGTTTGCATCAACTTCTTATTGAAACCATTCATTATTCATATCTAAGGGCATTCTTAGCTACTACATGTCATTCTATATGGTGCATATATCTTTAAACAAGCATATCCTAAGTATTTAGCATGTAGATCAAAAGTATCAAGTTCTTATCTCTAAAGCTTAAGCATGGATTTGAATTACCATATTACAAGTAGTAATTCAAATCATTCAACATTCGCTAAGCAAGTATTAACACAGGTAAATAAACTACTTTAATATACTAGGCACCACAAATAACGAGTCTAAACAGGTTAATACATGGTTCTCATAATATATCGCGAAATAACTAAAGAAGCATAAACAAGAAAACTAAATAAGCATACTAGGCACCACGAATACAAGTCTAATTAAGTTCATACATGGTTCACATAATATATTGCGGAATAACTAAAGAAGCATAAAAAAGGGTTATTCTATGTTTTGCAAGTTCCGAAGACTTTTATTCCAACTCCACCATCACACACACTTTGCATCAAGCCCGCCGCCTCCGCTACTAGTGCTTTCCTTTACCTATATCTGCAGTATAAGGAAATGCAAACTAATAAGCATAAAGCTTAGTAAGTACCATCTAGCCTCACAAAACTATGAAAACTCGAATCATGCTTTTGGAAAACATGGTATACACATACATGCTCATATCCATAAGTAATCATGCTAGGCTCATGCTAAAATACACATCATAGAATGTCATGGCATATAACTGAGACAGGACACATACTGAACTAAAACTGAAAAGTAAGCTATAGCATGACATACATATCTGAACTGGAACTGAACTAACTAACATAAAATTATTTATTAACTTCACCACATGCTAATATGAATTTCTGACAACTAAATACATATAGTAGGTGAAAGTAATAATCAACTGCTGTGGGCCTGGCAATGTACCAACTGTGTGCGCATCCCTAATAAACCCGAGGTAGCAAATCCCGAATCCATTAGGGTTCTACTAGGTTATCTAAACCTAGGGGCAACTAGGAGCCCATCCCATACTAGGTTATCAAAACCTAGAGGCAACTTGGAGCCTATCCCTGGACCGGAGTCCGGTACAATGCCACTGAAAATAAAATAGTCCTTTATACTTTTCTTTCCTTTTCTAATTCTTGCTTTTACTAGGTTATCTAAACCTAGAGGCAACTTGGAGCCTATCCCTGGACCTTGGTCTTGTTGGTGCAATCTTGTTTAGGTCAGGGTTGACCTAGTTTGACTAAGCTCGGGTGAGCTTAGGTCTGTGGGAGATTGTTGGTGCAATCTTGTTTAGGTCAGGGTTGACCTAGCTTGACTAAGCTCGGGTGAGCTTAGGTCTGGTAAGCTTGGGAAGCTTATGGAATGGTCGTATGTTTCGATGTTTGATAATGATGTTTGAGTGATCGTGATGTGTGAGTCAAGTGGGTCAAGGTTGACTGGAGGCTTGACTGGAAAAGACCTAGTGGGACTAGGCACACCTAGTGGGACTAGGTGAAGTCCAGGTAGATCGGGGAGATCGTACGCTGGCATGGCAAAAGACCTAGTGGGACTAGGCACACCTAGTGGGACTAGGTGAAGTCCAGGTAGATCGGGGAGATCGTACGCTGGCAAGGAAAAAGACCTAGTGGGACTAGGTGAAGTCCAGATGGATCGGGGAGATCGCATGCTGGTAAGGTGGAAGTCTACCGAGAGACTAGACCTAACTCGAGGGTTAGGCAAATCTGGTTGGGAACCAGGTTAAGTCCGAGCTGGGAGCTAGGCAGTAGAAATCCAGGTTGGTCAACGGGGTTGACCGGACACTTGGTAGGGGATCCTAGACTTGTGGGAACAAGTTAGGTTGGACTCAATCGATTGAGTAATCGATTGAGTGAATCGATCAGTGGATCGATTAAGGAGGTTTTTGCGAGAGGACAGAGGGTGGCTGAATCGATTGGGTAATCGATTCAGCCTTCCCTTAATCGATTGGTCAATCGATTAAAGTGTCTCTTGATCGATTGGGGAAATCGATCACGGAGGTTTGCGCGAGAGAACAGAGAAGCTCTGAATCGATTGGGTAATCGATTCAAGGCACTGGTAATCGATTGGCTAATCGATTACGGTTCGAAAACTAGCCGTTGAACGGCTAGATCCTACGTGGTAATCGATTGGTCAATCGATTACCGAACCCTAGGCGTCGGGTATAAGGGTTTTCACGCAGGTTCTTTGGCGCAACTCTTCTCCTATTCTTCTCCTCCTTCGGTGCCATCTCAAGGGAAGTCTTGGAGGACATTGCTGCTGCAATTCCAAGGTTCTAGAGGCAACCACAAGCTTGAAGATAGCAAGGATAGCAAAGAGAGCTTAAACACTGTAAATCTTGTAAGATTTTGTATTGTATTTTGCTTCCTTTTGTTGTATCTTCTTGTAAGCTTGTAAGAGGTTTCTCCACCTCAAGAAGGAGATCTTTCATAGTGTATGAGAGAGTGAGGAGAGTGGATCCTTGGATTAGTCACCCGACCGGGGTGGATACCAAGTAAATCCTTTGTGTTAGCGTTTGCTCGAGTCTTCCGCCGCGACAAATCATCACGAAGCAAATCGGAGCTAATCACCCCCCCTCTAGCTCGTCTACCGGTTCCAACAAGTGGTATCAGAGCGAGGTTGCTCTTCATTGGACTCATCGCCAAGAGGGCAAGAGCTAGAGGAAGAAGAAGAAGTTGGAAGAAACCCTAATTTCAAGAAGTCATCATCAAGGGGTTTCAACTTCAAAGATGGAGTTTGGCTATGACACAAGGGCACCTCCACCATTCAACAAAGAAAATTTCAATCTTTGGAAGTCAAAGATTGAGAATTATTTCATGATGGATATAGAGCAATGGTTTGCTCTAATGGAGGGCTTTGAAGCTCCAACAAGTTCAAAAGGAAAACTCCTCAAGAAAAGCAAATGGAATGAGGAGCAAGTCAAAAGATGCGAGGCCAACTACAAAGTGATCAAGCTATTGGTCAACCTTTTGCCAAGCACCATTTTGGACAAGATTGGAGAATTCGAAGATGCCAAAGAGCTATGGAGCAAATTGGCAAGGCTTCATGAAGACCCCTCCACTATACCAAATCAAGACAAATCCGAAGAGGGAATTTCATCGGAGGAAGAAGATTCGGAAGTTGAGAGATGCTCAACATCCGAGATGAAGCTCAAGAAGTCTCCACTTCAAGGGTTGAAGAGGAGCAAGATGTGCCATTGGCATCGGATCAAAGAAAAGCGTCAACATCATCATCCGAGGTCAATGAGGAGAAAGAAGAAGTCTCCACCTCTAGGATTGAGGGGGAGCAAAGGCCATTCACTCCGGAAAAGGAAGAAGCTTCTACCTCCGGATCAAGTGAAGAGTCATGCAACACCCCTACAAGCAAAGGTATAGATATTTCAATTTGCAAAAATAAAAATCATATCATTTGCTTTGAGTGTAGGGAAAGAGGGCACTACAAGAGTAAGTGTCCTAAATTGGTCAAAAAGAAGGTGCAAGTGGCACCCAAGCCTTTGGAGAAGCCAAAGGAGGTCGCTCCCATGGCAAAGAAGGATAAGAAGCACATTGTGTGCTTCTCATGCAAAGAAAAGGGACATTATAGAAATCAATGTCCAAAGGGGAAGAATCCAACCAAGGCTAAAAGGAGGAGCTCAAGTCAAGGGGGAGCCTCCAAGAATAACACTAAGGTACCATTAGGTAATGACACTTATTTTCATCATGATAATATGCATGCTAGAGATAACTATTATCATTTTAATGCTATTTATCATGAAAATAGGAGGTATAAAAAACCTAAGGAAAACTATAGAGCTTTCCATGCTAGGACTACCACCTCTAAGGATAGGGAACAAATTAGGAATTTCCAAGGTAGACCTACCCAATCCAAGGCTAAGAAAAACAATCACCAAGGCTATATTAGAAAACCAAGCCTTGAGGAGGTATTGATTGAAAATCAAGTTTTGAGGTCAAAACTTGATAAATTAGAAAAATCCCTTAAGAAAATAGAAAATCTATTTAAGGGATCAAAAATTCAAAACCTAGATCTAGGAAACCATGGACCCTCTAGGAGAAAGAAAGGTTTGGGATACAAACCTAAAACCAAGGATGATGGTCCATCATATCATAGAGTTCCATATAATTATGGAACTAAATCTAAGTCTAGGAGTCAAGTCAAGGTCGCAAGGGAAGCCATCCCTAAGGTTGACCAAGACAAGACCAAAGTGACTAAGGCTTTGGAGAAGCCTAGGAGAGTCACTAGGAAGGTATCAAGGGAAGTCATCCCTAGTGAATACCTAGAACACCCAAGGAGCACCAATAGGTTTTGGGTTCCTAAGAGTGTGTTTGCCACACCCTAGATAGGTTTAGGGAGTGTCAACTCTAATCGGAAGGGTAGTTAACCCAACCTTGATGAAGTTGGCACTTTGGGACATTTTCAAGGAATTACTATCCTTGAAAATGGAGGAATCAATTATTTACTCTAGGAGGAGTAAATTTGTGCCAAACTATATTTTTTGGAAGATTAAACTTGATAAAGTTGGCACAACTAGGTTAGAATCCAAAGATAGGCCAAGTTGGGGAGTTTTGGCATTATCTTGGAAATTAGGGCAAACCTAGGATCATCAATGGCTTAGCGATGAGTTATTGATACTTAGATAGGAAATCTAGGTATTTTCTTTTATGCTTATATGCCATGTGTTGTATGCCCTATCACATGCCATGACATCATATTTCATCATTCATATTTATTATGAAAATATTACATGTCATGTCATACATGCATCATTTAGCTATAATTTCTTTTGAAAAACCTAATATGATGCATGTCATAGTCATAATCATGCATAAATTTGATTTTTATTAAAATTAAGGACATTGGCATTAATTGACATCCTAGGTGGATGATCAAAGTTTTAAATGCCTAGGTAGAAATGCATGAACCCTTAGATTAGGGAGAACATGACTTTCACATCTCACTAAGACTATAAGTTGACTTGTATGTGTTTTTGAGACACATTAGAAACAAGTGAGATGTTAGGAAGATGAACAAAACTCAAGGTGTTGATTTATCCTTATCTTAGTGAGTTTTAGGATCATCAAAACATGAAGTTAAATGAACTCCAATCATTGGGAAAGCTAATGTACAAGTCATGTGCATTTAGCCCAAGGAACATGGTTGGAAATTGTTTTTGAAAAACATTTCAAAACTATTATGGAAAACCTTGGTGAAGACTATCTTTTGATAGCACTCATCATTGATGAATTGGATACAAAATAGAGTGAAGCATTGAAATATTTCAATGGTTTCCAATTTTGTATCAATCTTTGGAAATAAAGGTTATTTTCATAGAAAACTATTTTTCCTTGATAGTATATGGTATAAATAATGTCTACACGAAGTTTCAAATTTTTTCGAATTTTGTAGAATTATTTAGGGGTTTCTGAAATTCGATCTGAAATTTATTTCAGATTTCAGAAACTCCCAATCGATCAGGTGATCGATTGGGACCGTAGCCAATCGATTCGTCAATCGATTGGTAACCCTTTTGCGAGCACAGAAGCTCGCGTAATCGATCCATGGATCGATTACAGTCAGCCGTAATCGATCAGTTGATCGATTAAGCATAGTGTAATCGATTGGTTCCCAACACCAATCGATTGGTAAGTCTGAAACTGTCTAGTTTCAGTCCGTTAACCCATTTTTGAGTAACCTAACACTCCCTAGACCCTAGAATTACTTTTATAAGTATATTTGGGTAAATTTCATTGTGAAATCAAAAAGGGAAATGGTTTGGTGAACATTTAAGGGTTAAGGAGAGATTTTGATTCAAGTTTTGAATCCCAAAATCTCAAAACCTCAAGTTGAGAGTTCCTAAAGTTTTAGGAATTCCCTAAAACATTGTTGGTGCAATGATAGAGGTTTAGAGCATGTTTTGAGGGGGAGGTCTTCCTTAACAACATGTGGATGCATTTTCTTTTTGGGATAAGTACATGAATGGAGATTGGGAATCTTCATAAGTGCTCAAGGTTGAGCATAGGTTCAATGAGAAGTATGGGATTTTCATTGGATATACCTTTGACCATATAGACTCTCGGGGAGAGGTTTGATGTGTGTCAAAGGGGGAGAAATTTGGGAGAGATTGAAAGGCTAATAGGGATTAGTCTTTCTCAAACATATTGTCAAACATCAAAAAGGGGGAGATTGTTGGTGCAATCTTGTTTAGGTCAGGGTTGACCTAGTTTGACTAAGCTCGGGTGAGCTTAGGTCTGTGGGAGATTGTTGGTGCAATCTTGTTTAGGTCAGGGTTGACCTAGCTTGACTAAGCTCGGGTGAGCTTAGGTCTGGTAAGCTTGGGAAGCTTATGGAATGGTCGTATGTTTCGATGTTTGATAATGATGTTTGAGTGATCGTGATGTGTGAGTCAAGTGGGTCAAGGTTGACTGGAGGCTTGACTGGAAAAGACCTAGTGGGACTAGGCACACCTAGTGGGACTAGGTGAAGTCCAGGTAGATCGGGGAGATCGTACGCTGGCATGGCAAAAGACCTAGTGGGACTAGGCACACCTAGTGGGACTAGGTGAAGTCCAGGTAGATCGGGGAGATCGTACGCTGGCAAGGAAAAAGACCTAGTGGGACTAGGTGAAGTCCAGATGGATCGGGGAGATCGCATGCTGGTAAGGTGGAAGTCTACCGAGAGACTAGACCTAACTCGAGGGTTAGGCAAATCTGGTTGGGAACCAGGTTAAGTCCGAGCTGGGAGCTAGGCAGTAGAAATCCAGGTTGGTCAACGGGGTTGACCGGACACTTGGTAGGGGATCCTAGACTTGTGGGAACAAGTTAGGTTGGACTCAATCGATTGAGTAATCGATTGAGTGAATCGATCAGTGGATCGATTAAGGAGGTTTTTGCGAGAGGACAGAGGGTGGCTGAATCGATTGGGTAATCGATTCAGCCTTCCCTTAATCGATTGGTCAATCGATTAAAGTGTCTCTTGATCGATTGGGGAAATCGATCACGGAGGTTTGCGCGAGAGAACAGAGAAGCTCTGAATCGATTGGGTAATCGATTCAAGGCACTGGTAATCGATTGGCTAATCGATTACGGTTCGAAAACTAGCCGTTGAACGGCTAGATCCTACGTGGTAATCGATTGGTCAATCGATTACCGAACCCTAGGCGTCGGGTATAAGGGTTTTCACGCAGGTTCTTTGGCGCAACTCTTCTCCTATTCTTCTCCTCCTTCGGTGCCATCTCAAGGGAAGTCTTGGAGGACATTGCTGCTGCAATTCCAAGGTTCTAGAGGCAACCACAAGCTTGAAGATAGCAAGGATAGCAAAGAGAGCTTAAACACTGTAAATCTTGTAAGATTTTGTATTGTATTTTGCTTCCTTTTGTTGTATCTTCTTGTAAGCTTGTAAGAGGTTTCTCCACCTCAAGAAGGAGATCTTTCATAGTGTATGAGAGAGTGAGGAGAGTGGATCCTTGGATTAGTCACCCGACCGGGGTGGATACCAAGTAAATCCTTTGTGTTAGCGTTTGCTCGAGTCTTCCGCCGCGACAAATCATCACGAAGCAAATCGGAGCTAATCACCCCCCCTCTAGCTCGTCTACCGGTTCCAACAGGTCTCAATCATAAACTGGAGCAAGAATTTCTATTCTTTAATGCTTTCTATAGCATTAACTGAACTGAACATTTTAACAAATACCTAACGTGCGTGCTTGTTCATAATTTACGATTTCTAATCGTAGAACATACATATAAGGAGATAAAGCATACGGAAAGTCGACCGAAACTACTTATACTGCAGGTGAGGGGTACTTACTTCCTGCGCTAGGTTTTTCTTATGAATAAACTCTGAAATTCCTGAGGAAACGTCGAACTACAACGTTCTTCTTGCTTCTTGGCGTTCTCCTCGCGTCTACGAGGGTCCCCGTAGAGAATAGGGCCTCTTGAGACCTTCCCTTGGCTTCCCCTTTGTCTTGGGCGGCAAGAGAAGAGGAGAAGAGGAAGAAAACGAAAGAGAGGAAGAGGAGAGGAGGAGGGGCGTCGGCGCTGCACCCTTGGCTCACGAAAACCTAAAATCTCCTCCTCTAATTCCTTATTTATATTAAGTTGTAAAAAAAATCCTAAGTTAAATACATATCTAGAATACTCGATTATTTCCTTCAACGAAACTCCCATTGGCCTGGTGGATTGTGTAGCCATGCTAAGGGTTTACTCTAGTTAGAGGTTTCGATTTCAAAACTCACCTAAGGCCACCAACTCATTATCTTTATTTTTGGCACTTCTTTTTATGGAAAAATTCTATAAAAATATCTAAAAATTTCAGAAAAATCCTAGGATATTTCTAAAATTATTTGAGGAAATTTTTGGGCTTTACATGCAAATCATGCTTATACATGAGTCAACTTGGTTTAGTGTAAATCCAGACCCTAGATTTGCACCCTCACTGCGCATCCACGTGTGAGAGAGAGCATCTCCCCATAAATTTATTCACAACTAAAATGCTTGTGAATCAATTTAAACCAACCAATATGCCTTAAAACTCCTAATGTGGGACTAAAGTCTCATTTACAATGGAATCCCTTTCCTCTCCACCTTTTTTCCATTCACTTCTATCCAACAACTTCTCCCTCAGAAACAAGAATAACTGGTATATTTGTTGTGTATTAGAGATATTGGTGGTATATTTCAGTGGAGAATTAATTCATAGGAGCCTTGGCACAATGTAAAGTTATCGCCTTGTGACCTAAAAAGTTACAGGTTCGAGTCTTAGAAATTACTTTTTATAAAGTAAAGCAAGATTGCGTACAATAGATCCTTCTCGAGGATCCCGTATGGTAGGAGTTTCATGTATCAGGTTGCCTTTTTTTTGATTGTGTATTAGAGATATGTTGCTATCAGTGGAGAATTAATCCATGTTTGAGTGGTTCTAAGTCACATGAACATAGTTGAATAACTAGTTTATTAGTCAAGAAATTAACTACGCACCCCAAACAACTTAAAATCTAAGAATGAACAAAGTATTTCACTCAGAATTCATTGATAACTTTAGCTACATTACAGCAACTTCACATTTGAACATTGATAAGAGAGATTTATTGTCTTCTTCATGGTAACATCAATATCTCCTAACCTTAATACATTTTTTTATTTAGCCTACACATCAATATAAAATGGGTCTGAATAATATAAGACAAGCATAATTCGATTTGAAAAAGATTTTTAAGTTATGTAATTAGTTGGTTGGACGAAAACACATGCATAATTTAGTGTGTGTTTTTTCAACTTAGGATTTCAATAAGATCATGACTTAATGATTATCCAAGTTCTTGGTTTTTACTAATTGAGTTTTAATTATTATTTATGCTATTATTGTTAGTTTGGGTTTAGTTGTTCAATAATTCAAATTACTTATAGATAAGACAACAATCAAGAGAAGAGCCCGGTACTTGATTTTAATCCTCAGAGTAATAATATGAACCACTAGAAGAAAATTTCTACAGTGTGTCACAGTTAGGATACGACTCTTAAGTGCTTGATTAACCACTTGAAGAATCTAACCTTTACACCATTAGCCGGGGTTATGACACAGAGTTAAGATTCGACTCTTAAGTGCTTGATTAACCACTTGAAGAATCTAACTTTTACACCATTAGCCGGGGTTCTTATGCATGTTATTGATACTTGATATCCTATCATATTGTCGATTGATACTTCTATTATTCATTTGTGTTGATGTTTGTCGAAGGAGAGACGTAAAAGGTTTAAGTTAGCTTCCTCTTGTCATCCTGACATGATTATGAGTTATCTCTATCTTGCTAACATTTGTTTATTATTTATGATGATTGATATTTTATATTTGCCTATGATTGTACGTATCTTGTTAACACTAATTGCATGCATCACTTGTTGATAAGCATCTTAGGAACATAATATCCTTCTAAGCGTAGTCAAATAATCTTATAAACCAATTCTATACATATATTTTTTCCGATAATCCAGTCCTATAAACAAATTCTAGTTGCTATATTGTGTCAAAAATTCAAATTTATCATGTTATAAATGATAAAGATGAGTCCATACTTGTTGTGGCAAAATTCTAAGTGACAGATAATGATCAAATCATCAAGAACAGGCAAATTCAATTCAAAATTCACACATAGATAAATATATAATACTTAAATTGCTTTCTAAAGAATTGAACATTATATTTCTTCTGCAGAGGCGGTTCTGAGAAAAATTAAGCTCCGGATTAAATTATAATTTTAGTCATTTAGACTCTTCCTCTTACATTAACTTAAAAAGTCAAATATATATTAAATAAACTAATTAAATATCATAATCAAAGTAAACCAAAATATATAATTGAAGAAATTACATATTAAAAAATATTTTATATAATTTCTTAAAATAACTTATTCAACCATCAATATTATTTAAAATATAATTTTCTTATATTTTTTAAACAAAGTCATCAATTATGTCGTCATAAAAGATATCTTCTAATATGTCTTTTTCTACGTAGAGGATCGCTAAGTCATTCAATCTCTCTTGACTCATTATAGTTCTCAAATAAGATTTCAATAATTTTAACTTTGAAAAATTTCTTTCAACTGATGCTACGGTCATAGTCAATAAAATTTGATAAGCAGCCATTATCATAGGGAAAATATTCATTTTTAATGCAAACTCTAAAATTTTTATAGTCGTCCAAGATTTATTTATGTCATATGCTTCCAAAGATAGCATCTCTTGCAACATTCGTAATTCTAAAAGTAGATCATGTGCATTAATATTAGACACATCATCCTTTTCTAAGAGTAGATTCAAGATTCACACAACTTCATTGTAGCGACAAAAATATGAGAGAGAGTGAGAGGGATTGGAGAGGGGGGCATCATAGTGATAAAGAAAGCTTTTGCTTTAATTTTATCGTTTTGTTTTGCAAGTAGACCAGAGAGATAGGAGGTGGAGAGGAAAAATAAATTAAAAAATATTTTTTAAAAAATATATTAATTTTAAAGAAATATTAAACCTATCCAGTAATATATATATATATATATATAGGGTGGGGCCCCACTCAAAGTGGGGCCCCACTCAAAGTGGGGCCTGGGCAAACGCCCTGCCTGCCCACCTCAAGGGCCGCCCATGTTCTTCTGAAATTTTGTGCCAAAAATTGAATAATATGATGGGTTTTCATTAAAAAATACTTTTTCTCGATCATCAATTGAATAATAAAATTTATCTCTAAGTGTTATCAAATCGTACTTTGCTACTAATTCAACTTAGATTATGATAGGCTTGATTTTATGTGCCATAATGTGTTTTAAAAAAAACCATCCCAGCATCTCACACTTTTCATCTCTGTCTTATTAGATGATTAATAATATATCTAATGTTAATTGTGATATGTTTGAAGCTCTTATCTTAAATAGTATGTCTAACATATAGATCATCTTAATTTTTATGCAAATAGATATTTAAAACACAAAGACAAGCAATCATGATACTTAAAGATGACATATTGTTAATCGCAAATAATCAAAAATAGCATATAAACCCCTAAACATCTTCGCACGGAGGTGCAAATGCACTAATTTTATCTTTCTTTAAATACTTGTTGTTACTTTTATTCTCATTAATACCATTATAGCTCACACGAAAAAATGATCTTCACAAATGAGCAACAATATGAGATAATCTTTATAATGGGATTCCTTTCTATCAAATTATAATAAAAAATGATTATGCTTATTTCAAAGATTCCTAACAATCCGTCCCAATGAAGAGAGATAAATTAGGAAATTAATTTATAGTCGAGTGTGAAGTGGCTTTAGAAACATATGGTTGTTACACACTGCAATTTTTACTATCACAATTTATGAATACTTGTGATGAAATTGTGATGAATAGGCCTTGTGCATCGAGGAATAGTCACAAGCAATTATAACAAACTCACTATTGGAGATACAAGGACCACGTAGGTCTTGATGCACCGAATTCTAAGAGATATGACTCTCTGGATGCGTTTGGTTAGAGGTTATCTTCATAATCTTGGTTATCCATCTAAGGTTATCAATGAAAATCTTGTTTGGTTTAAATAATTAGCGATTCCCAAGTAATGATTGATGCCCGACACGTCAGCAAAAGAGTCATGCAACCAGGAATCGAAAAACCTTAGGAAAGTAAGATTTTTTTTTATTCCGGGGTTATGAAACTTATCTTTCCAAAATTATCCTCCAATATTTACATTTAAGAAAAAAATAACCATTTCAATTTATTAACTTCCGAAAGTATTATTCGCGGCCGATGACCGACAACGACGACCACCGACCACTATCGACGCGCGATGACCACTGCCGGCGGCCGACGACCGGCGATCACCACCGGCGACCGGCGACCGGCGACCACCGTCGGCGACCGACGACCACCGTCGGCGACCGGCGACCACCGTCGGTGACCGGCGACCGGCGACCACCGTCGGCGACCGGCGACCACCGTCGGCGACCGGCGACCACCGTCGGCGACCGGCGACCACCGTCGGCGACCGGCGACCACCGTCGGCGACCGGCGACCACCGTCGGCGACCGGCGACCACCGTCGGCGACCGGCGACCACCGTCGGCGACCGGCGACCACCGTCGGCGACCGGCGACCACCGCCGGCGACCGGCGACCGGAGACCACCGCCGGCGACCGGCGACCACCGCCGGCGACCACCGTCGGCGACCGGCGACCACCGTCGGCGACCGGCGACCACGTCGGCGACCGGCGACCACCGTCGGCGACCCGCAACCACCGCCGGCGGCTGGCGACCGACGACCACCGCCGCTGACCAACGGTCGGCACCGATCATTGGCGGTCGACGTCAACAACTGGCCGGTAGCCACCGGCGATCTACGTCGATCGTCGGCGTTCAGCGCTGACAGCCGGTCGCCGGTGTTGCACATCGACTGCCTACACGGACATCGACGGTCGGCGTCGACGTCGATGCCGACGCCGACGAATATTTTTTTAATTTAATATTTTAATAAAATTATTTAAATAATTTCAAAAAGACAATATGGTAGAATATTATATTATGTTATAGACTATTACCTCTAAACAAATAAGATTTTATTTGATTACCTAAATTGAACCAAACAACTTCAGGTTATGTTTTATTCCTTATTACCTTAGTTATGTAATTACTTGGTAATCACATAACTAAGGTTATATATGATAATTTGAATCAAATAGACCCTCAAATATTTACACATAGCAATGTGCTTTAATTTCTCTTAGAGGAGAATTAACCTAGGACCTATAAGAAAGTTAGAAGTCAATTTTAAAAAATGGAAAAAATACAAAAATTAAAAGGACACACTAAATTTTATAAATCGTCAAAAAATATCCTTCTTTTGGAAAAAAAATTAAATAGACGTCCCTTCCATGATTTTATCTGGAAATTATCTCTTAACTTAATATTATTGTAAAAGCTACTGAGTAATTTTTACAACATATAAGAGCTTACTAGATAGTTACTACAACGTTTAGAAGTTATTGGATAGTTGCTACAACATGTAAATTCTACCCATTAACTGTTATAATATATTCAGGATGAGTTTAAGATTTAAAATTTATATTATATAAAAGTTATCTAGCTGCTATAATACGTAGAAAGCTACCCATTATCTATTATAACGTATTTAATGTGAGTTTAAGATTTAGCTTTTAAGATTTAGGATTTAGGATACATGAACACTATTATATCAAAATATGTTTTGTAATTTTTTTAAAATTATTTTTACGTAGGTCGAATAATTTAACTAAATTCATAAATAACGTTTTAAATATAATAGTGTTTACATATTTTAAATTTTAAATCCTGAACTCAGAATAAATATGTTATAATAGTTATTGGATATAACTTCTACATGTTATTACAATTATCGAGTAGCTTCTATATATGTAGCAGCTATTGGGTAGCTTATAAGGGTACGAATCTCAAATCTTACTCACCATAAACACGTTGTAGCAACAACTGAGTAAATTTTACATGTTGTAGCAATATATCGAGTATCTTCCACACGTTGTAACAGCTATTAGATAGATTCTACATTGTATAAATCGTAAATCCTAAAATCTAAAAGTAGGAGCACTCTAAATTTCAAGAACCATGACTTTTCAACACCTTGAACCCTTCTCATATCACAAATATTCTTGAATAACGAAAATGACAAAAATTACTTGTAAACTTAGTTCTACCATAATCTACATGCAAAATCAATCTTCTACGCCCCTAGTCGATTAAATCGGTTACAAAAATAATTTCCAAGGTAAATAGGTCAAGAAACTATGGGTAATTATCCTATTATTTTGGAAACTTAATTATTAACTCACCCATAGACATACTTAGTATATGTCCTGTTAAATAAATAACTCTTAGATAAGGAAAATTACTTAATTTATTATGATATAATAAAGATCAATACCATATCATAAAATTCATGTTATTCGGCTAGCTATTAGTGTCATAAACAAATGCTAATTTTTTTTTTAAAAAAATAATATCTAGTCATTTATTCGCGAGTTTATCACCATCAATTAAAATTTTATAAAATTTTAAAAATATCACACACACACTCATAAATATTCTCTAAACTAAATTTATAAACTAGAGACAAACATACTAGGATAAAAAAATGAGATAGATATAGATATACATCGAGCTCATTCGAAGTTAACCGTGCTTTGGAGTGAGTTCAATTGCCTTGTCATGATCTCATGAATGATCCTTAACATTGATCTAGATCTTAACTTTGCTCGAGATGTTGATTTAGAAAACTTTTGCTATAGATCTTCTACTCCACTGAACATAGACTTTTGATTCCATAGAATACCAACAAACAAACACAAGTCAAAATATAAGTTGTCGACAATAGAAGAAAAGAAGAAAAAAATATATTAGATGAATATATCCAACCATCCTCCCGAAAGCAACTCTTGAGAAATTAAAAGAAGAAAAGAAAAGATAAAAAGTTAGATGAATATGCCCGACCATCCTCGAGAAAGCAACTCTTCGAAGAAAGAAAGTTATAGATTGTATTTAGATTATGTTTGTTTAATAAATAAAATGTTGGATATATTGTGAATAGAAAGGGAGATGGAGAGTAAAGAGACTCCTGAATGATACTTTAGTCTCACATTGGGAGTTTCAAAATATATTGGTTGATTTATATTGTTTAATAAGCATCTTAGTTGTGAACAAACATATGGAGAGAGACTCTCTCTTATGTGTGGGTGCACTGGGGGTGCAAATCTAAGTCCTGAATTTATACTGAACCAAATAGTTTTGGGGTTAAATTTGTCCAAGCAGATTTATAATTTCAATTTGTTTTTTTTGTTAACTCTCCCTAAAAGTATATATCCTCAAACATAAAATAGAATTGAAATAAAATAAAAGAAGAAATTTTATGTTTTTTTTTCTGATTGTATCTATTTGGTGTTTCTTTGACACGTACATAACCAATTGAATTAGTTTACGTACACAATATAATCAGCTAAACAGCTTTAATTAAATCATTTAATTCTTCTAATCTAATTTATAATTAGGATGAAAATCCCCCTTTCTAGCTACATGATATGAAATGAGTTCTGTTTATCAATCCAAATACATCTTTATGATATGCATTAGCATGACATTAAGATACATATGATTTGAAATGAGTGAACTTTAAGTTTACTCACCTTTATCATTAAAAAAAAAGAAAAGGGGAAAAAAAGATTACTTGGAAAAATCAAGTCACTTTAGGAAGTTCAATGTATTTGGTGCAACATTATGATAAGATGTCTCTGTTAACCCATGTTACTTGCTAAATATTCCAGCAATAATTGGATCAATTATGTAACATGTACAAAAAAGGTATCATGTCTATTGTAAATTATATTATATTATATAATTCAACCTAATAGTTGAAGATAGAGATTCTGAAGGATATTCAGTTGCCCATCATTATTTTTTTTTTGTTTTTTTTATAAAAACTGATTTATTGTCCTTTTCTCTATGATCTCACTCAGCCTTAAGCATGACGTTGCTGTCTTACCATTAAATTATTATTATATTATATATATATATATATATATATATATATATATATATATATATATATATATAAAAGTGCCTAAACTTCATTCGACTAATTATAATGATAAATAATTTTGCCTTTAATTTATTTATCAGGTAAATTTGAAGTCGGTACTTGCTCTATAACATTTTTTATTGTCTGACTGTTAAATAGTACTTGCTCTCTTTTCCTATTGCTCCAATCGCAGGCGGACGTCGACGCTCAGGATGCAAGGCGCTGTGCGTGTGCGTGTGCGTGTGCGTGTGCGTATGCGTATGCGTGTGTGTATGTGTGCAGGCGCTCGTCGACGCTCAGGATACAAGGCGCTGTGTGTGTATGTGTGTGTTCACCATTTTGCTCTTATGCGGATCGTGATGTGTAAACTTCGCGTGCGGACCAGACATCCAGATTGATCAGGGACTCGCCGTGACCGATCAGGAAAGTCCCTGATCGGTCTGGCACCCCGGTCGCGCATGCGGTCCGCACGAAGCAGTGCGCGACAGCGCCTGATCAGTCACCGTGACCGATTAGACATTGCCTGATCGGTCACAAGAGGCTCGGCGAGTCCTCCGATCGTACCGGCGGCCTTCGGCCGCCGCCCCCGAACAAAACTATAACCTAAGGGGTGAGCGATGAACCCTAGGGGTTAGGGTGAACCCGTCGGGGTACGGTTATCGGTCACGGAGAGGCTCGGCAAGTCCTCCGATCGTACCGGCGACTTTCGACCGTCGTCCCCGAACAAAACTATAACTCAGGGGGTGAGTGATGAACCCTAGGGGTAGGGTGAACTCGTCAGGGTACGGTGAACCCGTCGAGGTACGCTCTCGAGCCTTCCCGAGCCCCTCCGTAACCGATCAGGCAATGCCTGATCGGTCACGGGACCGATCAGACGCTGTCCCGCACGCGGTCCGCAATAGAGCAAACTCGTGTGTGTGTGTGTGTGTGTGTGTATATATTTGTTAAATTACGGACCATTATTTCCGGACTCGTACGGACTGCCCTCGTGGCATATCCACGTCATCTTTTTTTATTAAACCCGCTTCTTCCCTCTGTCCCTCTTCGCACCGCCTGCGTCGAAAGCTCTTCTGCAACCTGCGTGGAGAGCAGCAAGCAGCCGCCTGCGTCGAAAGCTCACTGCCGCCGTCCCGGAGCTGCACCCCGCTCGCTATCATGGAGGCAGTGAGGCCTGCGAAGGGCCGACGACAACGAGCTTTTTTTATTAAACCCGCTTCTTCCCTCTGTCCCTCTTCGCACCGCCTGCGTCGAAAGCTCTTCAGGGTCGACGATGAAAAAAGATGACGTGGATATGCCACGAGGGCAGTCCGTACGAGTCCAGAAACAATGGTCCGTAATTTAACAAATCTATATATATATATATATATATATATATATATATATATATATATAGACACACGGATTCGATCATGCCTAATATTAATTTTATTTTTTATTTTATTTTTTTAATTTACAATTACGTTTATCAATAAAATTTAAAGATTGAATTATAATATTAAATATAAAAAATATTTAAATTAAAAAATTATTTGAGATTTATATGGAGTTTATATGGTAAAATTGTTAGCGTATCAAAACTCAGTAGCTGGATTAAATTTATGAATAATTTTTGAAACGAGTGCATAAATGTTTTTTTTTTTCACAAAGAAATTGACTTCAATTTCACTAATGTGAAAAGGTGATGGCAAAAAAAAAATGCTCCTAATAAATATTGTTCCGGAATGAGTCATCAGTAATGGTCAATTGCGAAGGATCAGCCCCTTAGAGGTTGCAGCGTCACCGATGAACGAGAGGACCCTACGAGAATAATACAAGCGTTAGGAGATACGCCAGCCAGGGTCCGGCGGGGTCCACTCCGACGCTCAAATTAGTGAGGTAGTCGAATGGTGATGCTAAATAAAGGAAAAATGTAAAGATGAGAGATCATACCCCCTCCCCAGAGGAATAAAACTACCTTTTATATCCGGACTGGCTTACTGATCGTGTCTCCTTATGGCGGTCACGTCTCCGAGACTCAGTCCGCGTTCGCGCTTTCGGTGACACAGGGATATTCTTTTGAAATAGTCTGAGTCCTTATCCCTTTTTCTTTAGTCGCGGTGCCCGGGGCTCTTGAGGTCGGGAATTGCAAGGATTCCCCTTCCCGAGACGAGCTCAGGGTTCTTCAGATTCGTTATTTCTAGAATGTTCCTGGGGCCCTCCCTCTCGGGGAAGAGACCCGACCCTCTCGAGATAAGAGGTCCCCCAAGATCCCAACTTTTTCATCCTTGATACCCCGCCCGAGTTTTCCAACCCTATCAAATATCAATTGTCACTTCGATTTCTAAAGCAAGCACTAGTGAAAATTGACAAATGATAATGATGTTTACCAATATTGATGCACCGTTCATTTAAAGGTAATAAAATAATTTTTTATGTAAAAAAAGATTATCTTTATTCATCATTATTGTCCCAAGAGGTGGAAGAATATCCTGTCTATTTTCTTTTCTTCTTTCGTTCAAATAAGATTGGACCAAAAAAAAAGGAACTTAGTCTTAGGTACAATGGTCCATTTTGATTGTCCGATGAATAGATTTTAAATTTAAATTTTGAATAGATATATTTAATCTGTTCAATATGAATTTATTTGTTCATCTAATAATCATATTATAATAATTATGATGTTATAATTATTGTAACACAATTGGCTGATCATTCTAAAATAATAATATTGAACAATATGACACATTTTTTGAATTCTTTCCACAACCTCAGAATTCACAGTGAAAATATTTAGAAAGATTATTTTTAAATATTTTTAATTTTCAAATCTCCATCATAGTCGAAAGGGTGGTGATTGAAATATTAAAAATAATGGAACATATTTTTTCTAATGATTTTCATTTTTTTTATTAGTGGAGTCACAAGTGGATGAGATATCTGATAGGTGAGACTCATAAATATTTGAAGATATTTAAAAAGATTATTTTTAAATCTTTTTAATTTCCAAATCTCCAAGAGTGGAGATTGAAATATTAAAAATAATGAAACATATTTTTTCTAATGATTTTTATTTTTTTATTAGTGGGGTCACAAGTGGATGGGATATATGATTGGTGGGATTTATAAATATTTGATTTATAAAATATTAAATTATGAAATTTAAGATATTTAAGGGATGATATATATTTTTTAATAATTTAGATATTTAGGTCTTTCAATATATTAATTTTGAATGCGATAGTCTTGGTCCTATGAAAATTTTTATTGGTCATTAAAATAAATTATGAAAAGTTCATGAGATAGTAAAAAACGATTCACTCACTCTTAATATTTCTGCTAATCCTTCTCAAAGTTAATACAGAGAAGATAAATTATGGAGACTATTAATCCGGATACTGGAGCTAACGCGTGGGAAGACAGGCATATTGATTTTTTATGAATTTTAACTAAAATATTTTAAAATAAAAAAATTATACAGGTTAATCATTAATCTATCAAGTAATTACGGAAATTATTAAAAATACGCATCATGTCGGTCAATATTTTTAAAATTATAATTTCATTGAAGGGAAGATTTATTTAATTGGTGAAATTGTCATTTCATGACCATATTCGAATGATGAACTTTTAAAAATTATAATTTTATGTGTTAATTGGAGAAAACTCCCTAATCTTAAACTGGCTTTTGCATGCACTCCCCACTTAATAAATTCTTTGTATTTACTCCCTAATAGATTGAGTATAAAAAACTGAAAACTCAGTATACATTGTAAAGATTTGAATATAAATTTTTTGAAATTGACTACTAATTTAAGGAATTTGAATACAAAGTTTCGGTGGCCCCTCATGTAAAAATCTTGATGTGGTGGATGCAACCTCACATACTCAAATTTCTAAATTTTATACTTAAATTTTTTCAAATAATACTCAATCTAAATCAATTTATACTTAAATTTTGATAATATATACTGAAATTTTTACTATATATTAAAACAATGTATACCCAAATTTTTTTAAATAATACTCAAATTTCTTAAATTAGTACTCAATCTCAAAAAATTTATACTCAAATCTTTACGATTTATACTGAATTTTTACTCTTTTATACTGATAAAAAAAATAACACACAAAATTGTCTTGTCAATCTCATCAGGGAGTGCATGCAAAGACATTTTTGATTGGGAAGTGTATGCAAAGCCCACTTTGATGTTGGGGAGTTTTCTCAAATTTTCCCTAATTTTATTGAAGAAATTTTTTTATAATAAGTTAACTATTTGAAGACTTAATCGCTACCAGTCACAGCTTTAGCTCTACAAATCTCCCAACCTGGACCTTCCTTCTCCTACTCACGCTCTAGGAGGCGCCAGGTGCGTTGAAAAGCTCACTGGCTCGCTTGCCATTCTTGGGCTTCAACAGGGCACCCGAAAGAGAGGCATCCTCCGCCTTCCTTCCATTCCTTGCCTTGCATGGTCAGAGAGCAAGGGCTGATTCATTTATGACAGATTTCTCTCTCATTGCTAGCAAAGGTACCTGCTTTTCGGTCTTTTTGTTGCCTTGTATGTTCTTGAAAGGTCTCGGGGCGTAAAAGGGAATTCGGTTTTTTCTTGCCTTATATGCTCTTGGAAGGTCTCGGGGCGTAAAAGGGCAGGCCGATCGATAGCCGACATAGGCTCCTGGAGTTTGGATGGTTGACTGTTGGAGGGGTCGCATCCTTTTTGGCTTAAAGATCAGACTTTGAGGCGTTTTCTGGTGTTTTTCTGGCGGAAAGCTGAGATCTGCCTCGTTCTTCACGGGTTTCTGACGCATTCAAGGCCTTTGTTTTTCGGTTTATTATTCCCGATAAAAATCGTCAGTGGCGATAAGCTTCCAAGTTTCGAGACGGGAGTGACCGGTTTGTGTATTCGGAGATAACTCCAGGTGGCAGATCAGGAGGGAGGCACGGTAGGTTAAATCCTTGCTGTTGTTTTGCTTCGTTGTTTTCTGGTTTTTATATTCCGCCAACGAAGAAGTATACTTTTTCCGCGCTGGGAACTTTGTCCCCACGTGAAGACCTATCGGACGAACAATCTCGGAAGGCATCTAGTCTTCCCTTGCGTTCGGCCATTTCCAACGAGTCACTGCTGTGTCGTTCTCTCGATCTGGTGTTACTTCCCTCGGAGTTCGTCGTTCACTCTAGGAACTGGCTTGTTGTAGCTGTTGGAGCAGTCAACACTAATAACCAAACTCAGGGTTCGTCCTACAATAGCAACCTCGTTTGCCATCTTTGAACCTTTACCCTATCCTCCAACTGATCTTGCCTTAGCAGGAAGAGGTATGAAGCTCTCTTAAATTTGAGTTTGTGCTAGAAAAGTTTCTTTATTGTTGCTCTTGGATCAAGTCGTTGTGTTCATACCTGCTACTGCTATCAAAAATCTTTATTGAAGGCTTGTCTTTTCTTTGATTTTGTAAGATAATCTTAGCTAAGATTTTTGTGTTGTAGGCTCGCTAAATACCTTGTAAAGATGCGAGGTGCTGTCTTTGTTGCCATAGCTGCTTCTATTGGTAACTTGTTGCAGGGGTGGGATAATGCAACAATTGCAGGTGATTCTTCCACTAGTCACCAATTTTTTTTTGTACTTATTTGATGATCAATACCAGGAGTTGTTTGACCAAATATAATTTGGTCGATTCATACTAATCAATAGTGGACATAACAGTCTTGACAACAATTTCGATTTTTTTCCCTCCAATTTCTTTAGTTGCATGGGAAAGCTAAGGGGGCGTTTGGTATGCTTGTTTTCTATTTTCATTTTCTGTAGAAAATGCGGTTTTCTGGAAAACGTATTTGGTTTACATTTTCCAGCCTTGTTTTCCAGAAAAAGATATAGCGTTTTCTGAAAAACTAAAAAATGAAATAAAGTCATTTTTCAGAAAATGAGAAAATAGAGCAAACCAAACGCCACCTAAATATTCTTGATTGATAATGTTTCTTTCTCTCGTTGTTGTGACTCTGGATATTTGTTTCTCCTTGAAGAATTGCAGTGCTAACAGCTAGCATAAATAATAATATTAATAGTTGGGAATGATAATTGTATTACTAGCTAGGCCTGATGGCTTAAACCATGCTGAATATATTCATACATGAATCTTGTTAATCTAATCCTGTAGTCAACAACTATTGTTAAGAGCTTAGCTTCTAATTGACATTTTCTTATTTATGTTCATTCAGGAGCTGTCCTGTATATTAAAAAGGAATTTAAGTTAGAGACTGAGCCTACCATAGAGGGACTAATAGTAGCTATGTCACTGATTGGAGCTACTATTATTACAACATTCTCTGGACCAGTGGCAGACTGGGTTGGTAGACGTCCCATGCTAATTATCTCATCAATTCTCTATTTCATTAGCGGTTTATTAATGTTGTGGTCGCCGAGTGTCTATTCCCTACTCCTGGCAAGGCTTATTGATGGATTTGGGATTGGTCTCTCTGTCACACTTGTTCCTGTGTATATTTCTGAAACAGCACCGCCTGAGATAAGGGGATTACTGAATACTCTTCCACAGTTCAGTGGCTCTGGTGGAATGTTTCTATCATATTGTATGGTCTTTGTGATGTCGTTAATGGTTAACCCAAATTGGAGAGTAATGCTGGGCGTTCTCTTTATTCCTTCCTTCCTTTATTTTTTGTTAACAATTTTCTTTTTGCCGGAGTCTCCGAGGTGGCTTGTAAGCAAAGGGAAAATGGTAGAGGCAAAACGAGTTTTGCAGAGATTGCGAGGGCGGGAAGATGTCTCAGGTACATAAAGATTACTTCTAAACATTCTCATTGAGTTAATTCATTTGCTGAGTAACTTGTTTTGCATTTCAAGCTTTGGGTACTATCAAGTATCCTATATTTATATCATGTTTCCTTTAGTGTTTAAACATGCTCTTATGTATGAGCCTAGACTTTCTTGTCAGAATTTCTGGTTGCATTTATTTTTAGAGAAAAAAAATTCTAAATCAAGGCTAAAATGAAGTTCTAATTTATTTTACTAAACTAAACTTTTTAATAGATTTAATGGTAACCTATTTAAATTGTAGCATGTAATCCCTCATGTAACAGCAACTAAACACGGTGTTAACCGGTTGATGTGTCTTGCTAATATAGTCACGAGTTTTTGTAGTTGGATTCTTCATTTACTCCCTTTGCAGGTGGGTCAGATACCAATATTTGAATTGACACTCCAAGTGGCACTCTAGCCCATGTACAAATTTGTAGAAATAGTGTTATCAGACACTCAGATCCACATCTATAGAATGGTCAGATCCAAGTCCTACTATCCTACTAAGATAGCCCACTGCCGCATTAGCGTAAATTTAAGCTTAGGTTTAAATTGAAAATTCTATTAAAATTTCTGCCTTTATTCCTCACTTATAACTCCATTCACCCTTCTAGATTTCCTCATTTCTCCTTCTCAATAGGTGCCATTGGGAGCACTTCCTCCTTTACCTTTGAATGCTTCTTGATGGTTGTTGCTCTACATCTTTGCCATCTTTGCTAAGATACTCATCTTCCATTCCCTTTCTCTCTTTATACTCAACTTGTCTACCAAGAGAAGGATATGGGTGAGAGATCTAATATATTAAAATCATGTTTTCTATCGCAAGGAATGTGTAGTTGGTGAATATAATTATGAGAAATATAGTGATGACGACATCATTGAATGGAGACTTGGTGGGTCAATGTTTTCCTTGAGCTTTTGTTGCACTATCCCCTGTGCATAGTGGCAAGCTCATAGATGTTGAGGACGACATTTAGGGATGACCTTTGTTAGACATGATGGACAAATAGGACCAGATGAGCTCTTCAATTTTGTTTATGAAGGCAATGAGGAGTTTAAGAAGGCTGTGGTCAATGATTATGAGAGAGGTGAAGAGGTTGTGTAGGTTGGCAAGGAGAGAGGGTCAATGGACTTAGGTATGAGGTAATGAGAGAGATGAAGAAGATGGAGATTCTACTTAGTGAGAATGCTGGCTTTCATGAGGATCATTGAAGTATAAACTTATAATTTGTGGATTCACCAATCATGTAGAAAACCAAGAATCTGATATGCAATCTTCATACTATGTTGCTTGATCCCCCTCTGACCTACCCTCGAAAATGTGAATAAAGAAGAATTTCTTGAGAAATTGTAGAGTAAAAAGGAATAAAAGAGGAACCTATTACAATTTCAGGAGTAGAGTATTAGATTACTAGGGCTATTGGTTCTGGGTTAAGTACTATATTAGGTGTTTTAAGTTTAAGATTTTGTCGTATATATACATGTAATTGGTGTACTCCATAAACATCAAGAAAAATCAATACAATTTCTTTAACTTCTACATCGTACTAGAGACACCACTTCTCTATTGTTGATTTTCTAATAGGTAATCCTATGGGCAAGGAGACGACGAAAATGAGCAGTCTCTGCTCATCCCTTAATTTTGAACTTTCTTTGTGGCAAGCCATCCTCAACAATCTTAGTACCTCCCTCCAATGTTGCATACTCATTGCAAGTCGTCTCTACATTTATATCCAGTATTGTGAGATTCAATCTTGTCCAATTGCATGAGCTCTCGCATCTGAACTCCTGACTTCTAGGGTACACTCTATATACAATAATAAAAAACAATGCAATTTTCCTACGTTCTACAACAATCAAAAGCAATTAATTTTCCCCTTTCTTTCATATGATGTTAAGAATACGAGTGTAGGTGCTCCTTGACCTCTAAGCCTTGGATTTCTATCATTACTCTCAATCAGACGAAATTGTGTGCCCACTAGATTAGTGGGGTAGATAATCACCTTCTACTCATCACTAACACCCTCTTCTACTTAATTGGCCGCCAAGCTTTTATCCTACTTTAAGATTAGAAAGGAGAGGCAATGTTGCTTCCATGCCAGTTGTCATTTGGTGGACATACATGACACACTGACTATGGGAGAGGCATTGATTTGGAAGGCCCCATCATTGATGGGAACCAGAAGGGCTGTGATTCTATTTTGTCGGCATAATCTAAATTCTAAAGGGTGTGATGACAACCGGCAATCTTGGACACAACAGGATAAACTAATCAGCTTAGCTCGAAACATGACTTTTGATATAAAACACCAAAATTATAGGACTTGGATATTTTTATTCCAGTTACATGTTAGTTAATGTCTCATTTGATAGACCAGCTTAACCAAAGCACCTTTCTTGGTTATAGTGTCTCAATTAATGATTCATTAGCTCCTTGTTTTTAGTGTACCCTCGTCCAGTACCTTGTCAAAATGTGTCGGAGTCTCATATGTTTGGGCTCCTGAAGCAAATTGCTTGCCTCTTAAAACTGAGCCTTGTAAGATGGTCCAATCCTAGTTTAACGTATCTTGGAGTAGAAAGAGAATTTACCTGTACAGTTATACTTTATGAAGTCACAAGTTTTATTAAAATTATGCATGATTACAAATATTCTCTTCCTAATCATTTGCAAATACTTTATTTGCAAATATAGTTGTTAGCAATCTTACTATATTATCTGATGGTTTTGCTTTTTTGTTATTCCAATGCCTAAGTTTTGAGCAGATTTTCTTCTTTTCTGTATATTACAAAATATGCTACCAGTGTTTTTGTGCTACTGTATTTGCTTATAGGCATATTTTTAGGACCATGTATTCTCAAATTCTAAAGGTATTATTGATTGAGCTTTTACTATTAGTTATCCTTTCTCTGCATTAGTGGGCGTAGAGCATCGGGCATTCATTGGATAGTTACAATCTAGTTCCTGAAAGCTTTGGATTTTCTGCATCATATCATCAGCTATAGTTCAACTCATGTGCGAGAATTGAAGTGTTAAATAGTTCACATTGTAATATTTTATAGCTATTACTGATGAACTCTCCTTGAGAAACAAATTCAATTTGTTTTAAAAGAAAAACTTTATGAAGATTCAAACAATTAATCATTGCTTCTAAATTGTCTAAAATATTTTTATATGGAAATTTATTTATTGAAATCAATTGAATCAGAAAAGAATTATGAAGAAATCTCTATCTATTTCATTGAAAAATGATGCAAATATATATACAACTCTATGATCTTTGTCTTGCTAACTTAGGAAAAAATCCTTATAATTAAGTCAAAGAATTAGGACTAATTTACATCATAACTTATTTGAAGGATTATGATTTTTATTCCTTATTTTTAGTGATCTTATCATCTCTTTCTAACACTCTCCCTCAAGTTGGTGAATGGATATTGATCATTCCCAACTTGGATACATTTTCTTCAGCAATAGTTTAGTAAGAAGGTCAGGACCTTGTGATTCTGAAGGCACATAGCAAAGATGAATCTTCCCATGTTCAGTCTCGGATTTTATAAAGTTTCCGTTGATACGAACATGCTTCATCCGATCATGTTGAATAGGATTGTGAACCACTGCTATAGCTAACTTCCTGTCACTATACAACTTCATTTTGTCTTCAAATTGAACATGTAGATCAGTAGTTGTTCAATCCAAATTAATTCACACATCCCTTATGTGATGACTCGATATTCTGCCTCTACATTACTCCTTGAAACAATTGTTTGCTTCTTACTCTGTCATGTTAGAACATTCCCTCAAACTTTAGTGCTATATCTACTAGTGATAGTGAGCAGTAGTGGCGGTGGTAGTATTAGTAGTTGGTGGTCAACATTCCCCAAATTTTAGTGCAATATCTAGTAGTGGTAGCGGTAGTGGCGGTGGTAGTAGTAGTTGTAGTGGATTGTGCGGTCAGCAAGAGAGGGTGAATTGCCTCTGAAAAAGTAAAAACGGATCTTTTGTCCTGCTTAACAAAGATAGATATTAGTTTATTAACAAAGACAATAACATCATATAAGTAATAACAAAAATGACTAAGCAAAAGAGAAGAGGCACAAGAAGGGTTACTTGGTTCAACCAAAGTGGTTGCTAATCCAAGACAGAATAAGCTCAGTCTCCAGATTAAATTCCTTGGGGCGGAGAAACCTCTTACAGAAACTAGAACTCAGAAAGAAAATGAAAACTAGAACAAAATTCGAGTACAGTTGGAATTCATGAAAAGAACTGAGTTCAGTGGTCTATTTATAGCCCATGTGAAAATTTATCAAGAAGCTGACGTGACACTTCTCGGACGCCCGAGTGCACACGGATGTCTGACACGTGGTCAATGGTTATCCACGTCGCAACGGTCGCGGAACGACTACTTCTCGATAAGGTCAAAACATCTCGGCTGCCTGTATGGACTCGGGCGCCTGTGTGGTCGGGCGCTCGTATCCATGCGGGCGCCTGAGTGCTTGGGCGCTCGAAATCACTCAGGTGCCCGAGAGCTTACTAGTCAGCCTTTGGTTGACCAGCCTTTTCTCGGCTTCTGGTTGATCTCCAGCCATTCGGAGTCGAGCATGTTGGTGCAATCGACCCAAGTTTGATCGGTACGATCATAGGTTTTGATGTGTGTGTCAATAAGTTTAAGTCGGGATTTCATATTAGTTTGATGCGTGTTTGAGTCATGCAGGACTTGGTGGAACATACATGAAGAGTTTGGCGCGACCAAGTGTGGGAGATCTCATCCTGGTGCTCAGGTCCTTGAGTAGGTGAAGGATGGTGCATCCATGGGACCGTCGGACAAGGAGCAACGGAGTGGAGCCAGGGGAAGCAGACTTCAAGGCATACACGAAGGATGACATAGGGATAAGTCGCAGGCTCGTATGCATCCGAGGGACGAGAGCCAAAGGAAGAGGGCTTCAAAGGGTGACTCCGGATAGGGTGAGTGTGAGTGTGTGTTGAGAGCAGTTAACTGGTAGGGAGACCAGTCGACTGGTCTTTCTGTGGATTTCGGAACAGCTGGATCAGTCGACTGGCTCGGATGGCAGTCGACTACTATTCGAAATATAACCGTTGGCTAAGCACTAGTCAACTGGGGTTGACATCAGTTGACTGATGTCGGGGCTGAGCTGTTTTGTTAACAACTCTCTCCTCTATTAAAGGGGACGCTTTGGGGCATGAAGTAGTTACGATATTGTGATTGAAAACCTCCTAGTTCGTGCTCAAAGCTTTGAAAGCCAAAACTCTTCCTCCTAACCCTAATTCTTAATCTTGTAAAGGGGAAAAGTTTCTTGTGAGAGGTTGTTCTTTACCGAGAAGGAAAAAAGCTCTAGCCGGAGATTACCGGGGACTAATCCACCGGCGGATTGAGGGATCGTCCACCTCAAGGACACGCCGAGTAGGAGCAAGGAATCTCCGAACCACGTAAACGATAAGTGTTAGTGTTTGTATTCTTGATTTCATTGTTTTGTTTTATTTCCTCTTGCGCAAAGCTAACACTTGTAGAAAGAATCGACGGAAGTTCGACAATGAGCTATTCACCCCCTCTAGCCATACGATCATACCCATCAGGGCTAGATGGAAGTTGCGCGCGTCCTTCTCGCTCCATCGACATACTCTTTCGCAGACCTCCGCGTCCCTCGGATGCACTGAGCCCGTCGGCTCCCTTCTCGTGCAATCATTCTCGTTCGCTACGTCTTCTGCTCGACTTTTTGTGCTCCTAAATTCTTGTACACTTAGATACAAGGATCAGATACCTACATGACCTAACTTGACTTAGTTGACCACATCAAAACTCACTCGGAGTACTTACAGTAGTAGTTGGTGGTCAACATTCCTTCCCCCAAACTTTAGTGCAATATCTAGTGTAGTGGTAGCAGTAGTGGGCGGTAGTGGTGGTGGTAGTAGTAGTTGGTCAACATTCCCCCAAACTTTAGAACAATATCTAGTAGTGGCGGCGGCGGCAGTAGTGGAGTACTTGTTGGACGACAATAAAGTTTTCTTAATTCTTTTAGTAGATCGATGGTATATTTCCTTTGGGAAATGAAAATCCCAATTTTGTTTCTAGTTGTTTCCATTCCAAGGAAATATCGACCTTGAATTCAGATTGTAACTTTGAGGTTTGCAATCTCATAATTGTCATCACCTGTGATCACCATGTTGTCAGCATACACAATAAAAATTTTTCCATTCCTTGACTTTTGACAAAAAGAGAATGATCTGCTTGACTTTATGTGCACCCAAATCTTTTCATGACATTGCTAAATCGAGTGAACCATGCCCTAGGAGATTATTTTAATCCATACTAACTTCTTCAACTTGCAAATTGATCTTGATGTTTCCTTATTCTCGAACCTAGGGGGCATTTTCATATAGATTTCTTCATTAAGAGTCTCATTTAGAAATGCATTTAATATGTCTAATTGATGCTATTCCCGATCTAAGTTTGCTGCAATGGAAAGAAGCTCCCTTATAGAATTTATCTTTACAATGAGTGCAAATGTTTCCTTATAATCAAGCTTGTATGTTTGTGTATACCCTGAGCCACCAAAGGTGTCTCATGTCTTGATTTACAACTTACAATCTTCTTTCCTTTAGGTAGGTTCATGGTTTAAAATATCGTTCCGTGCTCGGTGAAACAAGCGAAATTTATCATTCCACCCTTTGCACCAGCACCATCGACATCGTGGATGGAACCTCCGCGGATTGCAACGGGGATATGCATACCGCAACCACATTAGGGCGCGTCTCAATGGGGACATAGAGGCTGCTGCGACCTCCATGGGTGTGCGCGAGAAGAACCCTAATCGAATTTGGGGACTTGGGTGTGCGCTGACGGCTTGCGAAAGGGGATGCGCGAACTCCGATGGCTCATGATGGGGAAGAGGGGAAGCCAGAAGGCGTCGACCCTGGCGGCGACGGAGACATATGCGAGCCCACCTGGGATGAGGGGAGAGACAGTGATAAAGTGAAAAGGTAGTTAATTGATTCCATCAACTTCCAACTTAAATAAGATAGTTTAAATAAACTTCCTTAAATCCTAATTAAATGGTCCCATTAAAATATATATAAATTTATTTTAAATTTTAAAAATTCTAAATAAAAACTATTTATTTATTATATATATTATCAATCTATTATTACCATTATTATTATTATTAATTTGATTTAATTTGTTATAAATGAGATTTTAATCAAATATCAAATTTATTTAGTTTTTCATTGATCAATTTGATCATCCGATCAAATACTAACTTAAATTTTAAGGGTTTTTGTGGGATCGTATGTTTCTACGATATCAACCGATCCGATTCTGACCTTAAATCGATCCTACAAACTATGGGTGGATCCACCATCGATTTTGATGATTAGACTTGTTGAGTAAAGAATTAGTTCATTTTGTTGTTGTAAAAGGCTAAAAAGTTCTAAAGGATCTATCCTTGACTATTTTTTGTGTTTACATCATGTAATGATGAAGGTTAGGGAGTTCCAATGAGTAAGAGTGACGCAGGTAAAGAGATTGAAGGATCCCAATGATTAACTTCTCTTAAATTCTCCTCCCGAAGATAATCATTGGAATGTGATTCATCCTCCAAGAATGTAACATCACAAAACACAGAATATTCTTGTGCTAGGATTGTAGCACTTTATCCTTTTTTAGTGGGTGAGTAGTCAATGAAGATGCATTTGAGAGCTTTTGGGTCAGGTTTTCCGAATGCAGGACTGTTGTCATGTACAAACACTGGATACCCAAATATTTTGGTGGGAGTGAGTTAAAATTATGGATATGAGGAAATTTTTTTTTGGAGACAATTGATTGGTATGCTGAATTTAAGGACTTTTGATGGAAACCTATTGATGAGGTAGGTTGCAGTTAAGATAAAGTCACCCCAAAAGCAATGAGGGACAAAATTTGTAAGCATGAGATATTTTGCCACTTCTAAGAGATGGTGATTTTTCTGTTCTGCAGTCTCATTTTGTTGAGGCATGGATAGACATAAGCTTTAATGAAAAATACCATTTTGAAGAAGGTAATCCCTAGGTTGTGAGACATCTATGCTATAAGAGTACTTGGTCGCTTCGATTGCAAGGAAGAACTAGTGAGATAATAAAGGCCTCTTCGTTGTTCAGCATTGCCGATCATCTTCCCTGAAGACGAATTCTGAAATACACAATGATCATAAAGAAATGTTATTTTACAATTTATTTTACTAATAGATAAGAAACTATTTTAAACTTGGAATATGCAAGACATATTTCAATTGAAGCCCTTGAACAAGAACATTTCCAATCTCTGCCACTCTTGAATTGTATTTCCATTTGCCATTGAAATTTTTACTTCGTCAGTACATATTTTGTAATTTGAAAAAGTTGTGCTTTGCCCCATAAGGTTGGTGATATTATCTCGTTGGGTGATTGCAGCCTTAGGAGTGGAGTTTGAAATTTGAGGATTTTGATTTTTGTAGAATATGGACTTCAAAATGTCCATTTGTTAAGGTTAAAACAGATCCATTTCATGTCATAGATCAATCAATCGACAGTCACAACATTGGTCCTTGCTTCATGTTCCGTAGTGTTGATCGGATTTCAAAACATTGGGATATGTTTTGAAGATCCGAATACATCTCTAGGACTGCATTCCAAATTTCGTGGGCATTGTAGAATAGCCAAGTCCTTCCAATTTGAGGCTCCATTGAATTAATCAACATTTTCGGCTTTCAATGCGTTGTACGTTGCATCACTGGTTTTTGGGATCGATGTTTCACCAGAATAACCTACTTTTCCTTTCCCTCAAATCACCAAAAGAACGGACTGAAATCATTTTTTGAAATTTGACTCATTCAATTTGTGTTGAGTAATCTGTAGAGAATGGTTCCTATCCAAAGTTGCGATGATGGTTTCGACTTTGATGAATCCATGGTCAAACTCTTGGTGTGATCGGAACCTTGCTCTGATACTATAAAATCAATGAATTCAGAATAGAATTATGAAGAAATTTCCATCTCTTCTATTGAAAAAAAGATACAAATATATATACAACTCAATGATTTTTGCCTTATGTCCAACTTAGGAAAAACCCCTATAATTAAGCCAAAAAATTAGGACTAATTTACATCATAACTAATTTGAAGAATTATGATTTTTATTCCTTATTTTATGTGATCCTTATTGTCTCTTTCTAACATTTCTAACCATGTTTATTTGCATGTAAAATAAAGCAAGTCTAGCTAGGTTTAGTATGATTGGGACTTTCTAATTTGTTTACAATAATTTTATGTGGAAATTTATTCCTAACCATGTTTATTTGCATGTAAAATAAAAATATAGTTTCAGTAGCTTTACTTTGACTGAGACTTTCTTATGGATTATATTTTGGAAACTCCTAGGGTAATATAGTTACATCATCTTTGGCTTTTTAATCTAAATTCTGCAAGAAGAATAAGGAACTGAAGATTGTATCTATCAGATTGCTTATCTAAATCTTAAGGCAATCAAATCTATTGAGGGTAATATTACCACGTGGTTGTCCTAACTATTTTAAGTTATTCCTTCATTAATCTCTTTGCAAACTATATCACTTGTTGAAATCAATTAAATCATATATGTGGCATTAGTCACTGTTTTCTTTGATCTCCATCTTACCTTTTACTTTAATGGATTTTGCTCTTCTAATTATAGAACCTATTAGTAAATATGTTCATACTGTTTCAATATATTTGCTCTCATTTATCATCTCATGATGCTACATCTAGACGCCCTTGGATATTAGTATTTTTTTTAAAGACAATATTCTCTCTAATAATACCAACACATTCATCTTAGCATTCTTATCCTTGTTATATTTAACTTTTTGCACATGTTACTTCCTAATTGCCTAATTTCGGGATTTATAGAACATGATCTGTTGTATCACAATCATATGAAGTTTTTAACACATCTTTCTTGCGAGGGAAGGAAACAAGGAAGAAATAAAGTGAACAGAAAGTGTTTCTAGCAGTATTTTCCCTCCATTTTTTTCATCAGAAGCTGAAGGAAAATTTTGGGAAAATATTTAACTAGTTATCATCTTGGGCAAAGAATTCACTATCATGTGAAATGGACCTTTATATATATATATATATATATATATATATATATATATAATTTTTTTAATTATGTTCTTTTATTGATTTTGTGAAAGCTATAAGTTTTTTCCTCCCTATTTCCTTCCCTCCAAAGGAATTGCCAGATGCACAATATTTCATGCTCTTTTCCTTGGGATTTTTTTTTCCTCTCTATGATCTTTCTTTCCATAGATATTTCCTTTATTTGTAGGAAACAGGATAAAGGTCACTCAATGATCAACTTCAAAAGTTCTCCATTTCGATCACTATTCTTTATTCTATTTATGATGTGTTTATCAGTATCTTTTGGTTGCATAATTGATCCAAAATATCTGAAACTCTTGTAGATATTTCATTTTCATCCATCTATTCAATTTTTGTTCTACTTATCTTAATACTTTAGTTTCTAAATTTTTCTTCACAATTCAAGTTATGACAACATAACAAATTAAACTAAGACCTATGTATTCTCAGCTGTTTTTTCTCATGGTCTTTCTCTAAATTCACAACGTATTTATAGTTTTTCACTGAGCATGTCTCTACCACCTAAAATAATTTTAGGTCATGCTTGATTTAACTAAGCCTTTTATACTGAACCTTTTAACTACATCATGGATAATCTTAAAACAATAGCTGCATACAGTTTATTTTTCGTGTCGCAAAGTCTGAAGTGTAGCACAGACATCTATACTAGGTACTCCTGAATCTGGAATATGTTTGGATAAAATTTCAGGGTTTTGTTTCCTTGTATTGTTTGTCTGGTGACCAAGTCAGCTGATCATTTGATATCTTATGCCTAATATTTTGTGATCATAGTCTTCAAGTTAAACACGATGGACCCTAATGTGTTTACCTCATGAATTGCCTTCATTTCAAATATACAGGAGAAATGGCTCTTCTTGTTGAGGGGTTGGGAGTAGGTGGTGAAACTTCCATTGAGGAGTACATCATTGGTCCTGCTAATGATGATGCTGATGATGATCAGGGAGCAACTACTGATAAGGAACGTATCACCTTGTATGGCCCTGAAGAAGGTCTTTCATGGATCGCTCGGCCTACAAAAGGACAGAGTTCCCTTGCTCTTGTATCTCGCCGTGGTAGCATGGTGAATCAACCTAGTGTGCCACTAATGGACCCGCTGGTCACTCTATTTGGCAGTGTTCATGAGAAGTTACCTGAGTTGGGAAGTATGCGTAGTGCACTATTCCCAAATTTTGGTAGTATGTTTAGTGTTGCAGAGAATCATCATAAAACTGAGCAGTGGGACGAGGAGAGTCTTCAACATGAGGGTGAAGGTTATGCATCTGATGCTGGAGGTGGTTCTGATGATAATCTAAATAGTCCATTGCTTTCACGACAAGCAACCAGCATGGAAGGAAAGGATATTGCCCCAGCACAGGGTAGTGTTTTGAGCATGAGGAGAAATAGCAGTCTTCTGCAGAATGGCGGTGAGGCAGTGAGTAGTATGGGTATTGGCGGGGGATGGCAATTGGCATGGAAATGGTCTGAGAGGGAAGGTGCAGATGGGAAAACAGGAGAATTCAAGAGAATATATTTACACCAAGAAGGTGTCCCAGGGTCAAGGAAGGGCTCTCTTGTTTCTCTTCCAAGAGTTGATATACCTGCAGATGGAGAGTTTGTTCAGGCTGCTGCTTTGGTTAGCCAACCTGCTCTTTTCCCAAAGGGCCTTATGGATCAGCACCCTGTTGGGCCAGCCATGGTTCATCCTTCAGAAACAGCTGTTAAAGGTCCAAGCTGGGCAGATCTTTTTGAACCAGGTGTCAGACGTGCATTACTAGTTGGAGTTGGTATTCAAATACTTCAGCAGGTTAGTTCTAATAGATGCAAAGAAAGGCAATGATAGTTCATATACATAGGACTTGTTGTAGAAAACATATACAAACTCTATATAAACACGAACTCCGTTGACCCTACTTATTGCGCCATTTTTGAAAGTGTCAATAATTATTTCCGTGCTTTGTTATTCTAATATGATGCTTTGTTCTTGCAGTTTGCTGGCATAAATGGTGTTTTATACTACACACCTCAGATTCTTGAGCAAGCAGGTGTTGCAGTCCTTTTATCAAATCTTGGTCTTAACTCAACTTCAGCATCTATCCTCATCAGCGCTCTCATAACCTTGCTGATGCTTCCTAGTATTGGTGTCGCCATGAGGCTCATGGATGTTGCTGGGAGAAGGTACTCAATCCTTCCGAAAATACTTACGATAGCATTATTGTTTAACCATACAATCTTGAAACTTGCAGGTTTCTGTTGCTGTCCACGATTCCTGTCTTGTTAGCCTCACTTATCGTCCTGGTTCTTTCTAACCTCGTGGACTTGGGCACAGTGGCTCATGCTGTGCTTTCCACTGTCAGTGTCGTCGTCTACTTCTGCTGCTTTGTCATGGGATTTGGTCCGATCCCTAATATCCTCTGTGCGGAGATCTTTCCAACGCGTGTCCGTGGTTTGTGCATAGCCATTTGTGCCCTCACATTCTGGTTTGGAGACATAATCGTCACATATACTCTTCCCGTTATGCTGGAAAGCATTGGCCTTGCTGGTGTCTTTGGAATCTATGCGGCCGTATGCACATTAGCTTTCATCTTTGTGTTCTTGAAAGTTCCCGAGACAAAGGGCATGCCTCTTGAGGTCATCTCTGAGTTCTTTGCAGTCGGGGCAAAACAAGAGGCAACTGAATAACTGGTTTCAGAATATTTGGCACATTGGTATCTAAGTCAGGATCAGAAGTAGTGAGGCTTGATCGATCTGGTTAGACTTAAGACCGATTAAGGTTGGTACTGATGTGAAAACCAAAGAGGACCTCAACTTATAAAAGCTTACTTTGAGGTTGCCGAAAGGCGACGCTGCTCTGTATTTGGCATCTCCATGGTGATGTTGGATTCACTATAAGTATTTTCAGGGACAGAATGGAAAAAAATAAAAAATAAAAAATAAATAGGCGTAGTATGCTAAAGGTGTTTCTTTTCTCAGAGATGAAAGCCTTATTCCTCAGCCTCTCACGCTTGAGTTCTAGCTGTGAATGCATCAACGGATTTGGTTTATCAGCATCGTTATGATTTGGTTAATAACAACACTTCTATGCTGTTCTATTGCCAACTTGTTATTGAATTTGTAACAATTATGTTGGAATTTACTCGCAATTGTTTCCTTTCTCGTTATGATTTCTTGGTTTATGTTTGCATCTCTGAATTTTGGAAAAAGAATACATTTTTTCTCTCTCAGAAATCTTACGCAATTCACTAAGTGTTCGACGGAATGACTGAGAAGCATGCCAAGAGGAAGTAAGTACATGAAGTTGTTTGTGTCCAAGGACGGGGAGCCAGCAGCACACCGACATGACTATTTATGTTGCAACAATAACACAATGCCTGAATTAGAATGAAGTGAATACAAGTGGATTGATTAGTAAGTACGCCGTCATTTCGAGTTTAATCTTGGGACTTTGAATAGATCAATCATCTAGATTTGACAATTGATGTTTGATTTCGCCTGCACTGGGTCGGACGTTAGTTTGAGATACGGGATCCTCTTTCTCGAGATTCTTTCTGTCTTCGTGTCCCAATTCGTCGGCGATGGCCGGCGAATCTTCTGATCGTCGATCGGACATCATCATTACTCTCCGATCGTCGTCCCGAATCAAACGATATCTTGGGAGAACAGTGAATCGGTCGAGATCGTCGCAATTGCGATTTCGCCGGATTCGACGGTGAATCCGGTAAGATCGCAATTGCGACGATCCCCGACGGGTTCACCGTACCTCCTAGGGTATAGTTTTGTTCGGGGCGGTGGCCGCCGATGGTGTCTGATCGACGATCGGAGGATTCGCCGGCCATCGCCAGCGAATTGAGACATGGGAACAGAGAGAATTTCGGGACAGAGGATTTACTCTCTTAGTTTGATAAGACAGTTTGATAAGACCTACCCATCGACATGTGACACCCATGGCACCCCATCAATGCATGTCATCCCAAGCTAAAATTAGGTGTTTTAAAGGGAAATTTATCTTGAATGGACAAAGTCGATGTTTGAAATGGAAAAGGGCAAAAAGTAAAAAATGACCCGTTTTATTAGAATAGTAAAAGGGTACTCTTTCTTATTTATTTATTTATTATCAAAATAATACTTATCTCATTTTAATCTATTTTTATTTTTTGGATGTTGTTATGACAGTTACGTTCCCGTTTATTATAATATAAAAAATTGGCTTAAATACCGTTATAACTGTCATAGAAATCACAATAGGAAAACACCTGCAAATATTAAAAAACAAATAAATGCATAATAAAAAATAAATAAATGCATAATAGGAAATATTCTCTAATACACCTCCTAAGATGGTGTCTCATAGATGACACCAATCTTGTTGCAAAGAGTAAACAGTCGAGGTCGAGGAAGTGAGACTTGGTGAGTGCATCGACCAACTAATCGGCAGCAGAAATACGAGTAACTCATTGTTTAGAGGACTGTACCAGATCGCGAACAAACTAATAGTCAATAGCTAGATACTTCATCCAAGAGTTAAAAATAGGATTAGCCAAAGGATAGGTGACACCTAAATTAACGATGAAGAGCACAACAGGCGTGATAATCAGAAGAAGCAGTTTTATCAGAAGTGACTTAATCCATTGAAACTCCGATGCCGCAGAGGCTATGGCGGGATATTCGGTCTCAGTCGAAGAGTGCGCAATCGTACGCTACTTGGTAGATTTTCATGAAATCAGATTAGCACCCAGAAAAATAACAAATGCACCTATAGAACATCGATCATCCGGATCTCCTATCCAATCCGCATTGGAAAATCATTTGAAGTTGTGCGAACCTCAACTCTACAGAAGAAAGAAAGAGTCCCAGGATTCTTAGTTGCAAATTTGGCATTAAGTTTGCATATTATATCGTCAACAACAAAAGCATCACTACCTGTAATGATTAGATCATCTATGTATATAAGAAAATAGATAACAATGTTATCCCGATGATAAACAAATAAGAAAGTATCAGCCAGGGAGACAATAAAGCTAAGAGAGACCAAGAAGGCGTGAAGCTCCAAATACCAGCCGCGCAGGGCCTGCTTCAGGCCATAAATCACCTTATGCAAACAACACACATGATCCGGAAATTCAATACCACGTATACTCGAAGGTTGTGCTATATAAACCTCCTATATAAGACGTTCATTGAGAAATGCATTGTTGACATCAAGTTGGCGAAGACACCGCCCTCGATTTACAACCAAACTAAAAATAATGCAAATGGTTACCAGGTTAATAAAGGGCTGAATATATCATGAAAGACAACACCAGGACGCTGATGAAAGCCCTTGGCAACAAGGCGAGACTTATACCGATCAACAAAACTATCAAGATTGTGCTTAATGCCAAATACCCACTTATTACCCATAAGATTCTGGTCTGGTAAAGGCGGGACAAGAGTCCAAGTCTGATTATAGAGAAGAATATCATACTCTTCGTGTATGATCTTTACCTAGTTTGGATATTTAAGCATATACGTGACTAGTAGCGTAGCTAGGATTTTCGATCAACAGGGGCAATTTTTAATAATCTTAAATATTAATGTAGATCGATTTTTATTTTTCAAAAGTCTAAATTGCAAATATAAGAAGCCGAAAAAGAACTTAAACTCGAAATTTCGACTATAGCTCTTAGTTCTAGTTGAAACAATGATTCGTCGATCCTCAAAGTTTTTTTTACTCAAAGTCGAAAAATCGATCGAACCCGTTTAAACATTAAACTTGCTTCGGCCATAACTTGACCAAATCAACTCCAAATCAATCTTGATTTGAACTAATATAATCCTTATCTCTGTACTTGAATTTAGTTCAACCTAATTCAATTTTAATTTAGCATCCTTCTCTTACAATTTAGCTCATCTATTAATTATTATATATTTATTTTAAAATTTTAATATTTAAAATTTTAAATCGTGATATTTTCTTATAAAAGTGATACCAATAGATAGCTTAGGTCATGAGCATTATAAATGTGTGATTAATTTCAATTTTCTATAATAAATGATGATAAATCGACTAATTAAAATAATTATATATATATATATATTATTTTTTTTAATAAAATTTGAGAGGGGCGATCACACCCCTTCTCATGAAGGTGGCTACGCGCCCCTGTACGCGATAGATGATGGTTGACAAGGCTGTGAAAGGTTAGTATGAAGGATACACATTAGGTTGGGTTTATAAATGATATTTTTTGAGCGAGTTTGTATGAGATGTTGGTTTAAGGAAGCTCACTTCCCCTTGCATTTCTCTAAACCAGCATCTTATTCAAACTTGCTCCAAAAATACCATTTACAAAACCAACCTAAAGTATATCCTTCATATTAGCTTTTTACAATCTAGTGAACCATTATCTGTCACATAGACGCTCAAAGATCCAAACTGGGTAAAGGTCATGCACGACTCTTGTCCCGTCTTCACCAGACCAGAATCTTGTGGGTAATAGGTGGGTGTTTCGCATGGGATGCTGGTTGACCTATAATACCACATATTTGGCAGCGTCCAAGATAGAGATTGGGATCAGACACGACTTGATGTGCAGGTGGGCGCGCACATACATCACCGGGCAGGCAAGCACCGCTGATAAGACATCGCCGAAAACTATCACGCCTTTGTGGGAGGCGACTGATAGGTTCAAGCATCGACGACCATTGTGGGCGACAACTAGGGTTTGCATAGAAGAAAGAACAAAATTGCCGTTAGACTTTGTGCTCTAATATCATGTTCAGAGTCCAATGCACTACACCTTTATTAACGATAATGTGGGATATATAAATACCATTTCCTAGCGTAAAATAGGAAACCTAAAAATACTAGGAAACAAATAAATACATAAATAGGAAACAAATAAATGCATAATAGGAAATATTCTCTAATAGGGGACTACCCCTCAAATTTTTAGTGCAAGAAATGTAGAGGTATAGAAATGAGGGGCTGAATGGGAGGCAATGATACGACCGCCCCCCTTAACGTAAACACACATGCATCTTTCACCTCCCAATATGAAATTCTGGCCTCTGTTCCCAATTGTAAGTTGTAACATAGCGGTAGAGGCACTAAGAGTGTTTATATAAAATTTTTATATTCCAAGTATCCATTCTTACCATCTAATTAATCCTAGAAGTACCAATTCGGTCCCATAAAAATTTTTTAATCATCAAAATAAATTAAGAAGCACAAATGAATCCTAATGAATGGCTCAACACGTCACAAAATTTTCAAATTCTCCGGTGTAGAAAGAGTGTTTATCAATGAATGATTAAGAAGGGAGAGAGAAATATCATAGATAAATAATATTCAAAGATTAGTATTGGCGCACACATCAATTATAGTCAGCATGTAATCAAATAACATTTGAAGCCTTAATAATTCATGTGGCTATGATGATTCATATATAATATCCAAATACAGATATACAAAATAATATTTGTAATTTATCTATAAATTCAGTTTTTTTATTTTTTATTTTTTATTTAATTTATTTTTTATAAGCAATGGGAAGTATGGTTGTTGAAAAAAATATTGAGAAAGGAGTGTGAGGTATACAACGTATTGTTAAACTTTTGGGAAGGAAGTTAGTACTGTAATCACACATACACATGAAAAATGATATGTTTAGTAAAAAATCTAAAAGAAAAGTTTAGTAAATGACGTGATACTTTGCATGCAGCGATCCCGACGAGTTCACTGTACCTCCCAGGGTATAGTTTGATTCGGAACAGCGGCCGGAGGCCGCCGATGGTATTCGGGCGACAATTGAACATGTACATGCAAAGTATCACGTCATTCACTGAGTGTTTCATTGAGTTTTTTCACTAAGTATCTCGGAACTTATATATATATATATATATATGTTAGAATTTGGTGACTCGAATTCTGTTTAATTTATATTTATTATTTTTTTTTTTTTTTTTTTTTTTTTTTTTTGTTATTAATTTTTTTTGACTAATTCTAGGTTTATAAATTGTGTATCTCATAGACAAGTTGTTATCAATCAATCAAGAAAGTTATTTGGTTGTCTCTTCTTTCTTTTCTCTACCTCTCTTTTTCTCTACTTCTCTTCACTTTATTATGATATAAGAGTTGCCGACTTTATATCCGTCGTTCTTAGTGATTTTTCCTCCTCTGCCCGTGGTTTTTTCTTGTCAAGGGTTTTCCACGTAAATCTGGTGTGTTCTCTATTATTCTTGTTGCCGTTTTTCCATTCTAATCTCGTAACAAGTGGTATCATAGCAAGGTTGGTTTTGAGGATTTCAACTGGGATTAATGACAACGACAAGCATGAAGTATGATATTCCGCTTTTGGATCGCAACACCAGGTTTACGCTATGGCAAGTTAAGATGCGAGCGGTGCTAGCGCATTTGGACTTGGACGACACACTGTTTGGGATAGACAACATGCCCTCGACATGGACAAAGGAGGAAAAGGAACATAAGGATCGAAAAGCTCTATCTCAGATCTACTTTCACCTATCGAATGAGATTTTACAGGATGCTTTGAAAGAGAAATCCGCTGCTGCACTATGGCTAAAACTGGAGCAGTTGTGCATGAGAAAAAGTCTTACGAGCAAACTGGGTATGAAACAACGTTTGTATTCTCATCGCATGGCAGAAGGTACGTCATTAAGAGATCACTTGACCGTGTTTAAGGAAATCGTCTCTGACCTAGAGGCTTTGGAGGTCAAATATGATGATGAAGATTTAGCATTGATCTTACTGTGTTCTTTACCCTCGTCATATACGACTTTTAGAGATACTATTTTATATAGTCGTGATACTCTTACTTTGAATGAAGTTTATGATTCATTATTTTCAAAAGAGAAAATGAAACATCTTGTCGAAGGATCTGAGGCTTAGGGTGAGGGTCTTATTATTCGAGGAAGGACTCAGGAGAAAGACTCTGATGGTAATATCAGAGGCAGAAATAGCGATAAGATCTGTAATTATTGCAAGAAGAAGGGTCACATCAAATCTGAATGTTATAAGCTGCAGAATAAGAATAAAAGGACAGGTGAAAATTCGAGAGAAAAATAATCAGAGAAGTCTGGTAAGGCTGATGTTGCCGAAAATTACAGAGACGGTGAACTTCTCGTTGCCTCTGATGCTGATTTGAAGCAGAGTGAGGAATGAATTCTTGATTCTGGCTGTACGTTTCATATGTGTCCCAATCGGGACTGGTTTTCAACATATGAAACGGTTTCGAGTGGTGTCATTTTGATAGGCAATAATACATCTTGCAGAATTGCTGGTATTGGTACGGTCAGAATTAAGATGTTTGATGGTGTCATTCGGACACTTGGTAATGTGAGGCACGTTCCTGATTTGAAAAGAAATATGATCTTTTTGAGTATTCTTGATTCTAAAGGATACAAGTACACTGGTGAAGGTGGAGCTATGAATATCAATAAAGGGTCTCTTGTTGTGATGAAGGGACTAAGGAAAACCGCCAATTTATATGTTTTGCAGGGATCCACAGTAATAGGTGATGTTGCCGTCACAAGGTGATATTGATAAAAGTAGATCACTTACGGGAAGCTTATAAGAAAGTTATTTGGTTAAAAGGACTCTTCAGTGAGCTTAGCGAAGACTTGCAGATTACTACAGTCTTTTGTGATCGTCAGAGTGTCATTTTCCTCACGAAGGATCAGATGCTTCATGAGAGGACAAAGCACATTGATGTGAGGCACTTCTATAGTTAAGTTTAAGCATTACTAGAACTTGGTTGATGTAGTGCTGAGATTTGCCTGTGGGGCTTTTGTGGAAAAGGTGGAGAATGTTCTTTTTGAAGATTTGTGGAATTCACGTCAAGGTGGAGATTGTTAGAATTTGGTGACCCGAATTCTGTTTAATCCGTTAATATTTATTAGATATTTTCTTATTAATATATTAATTAACAGATTCTTTATAAATTTGTTAATTAACAGTTTTGTTATTAATTTTTTATTTGACTAAGTATTCTGAGGTCCCTATAAATTTGTGTATCTCATAGACAAGTTGTTATCAATCAATCAAGAATGTTATTTGGTTATCTCTTCTTTCTTTTCTCTACCTCTCTTTTTCTCTACTTCTCTTTACTTTATTATGATATAAGAGTTGCCGACTTTGTATTCTGTCGTTCTTAGTGATTTTTCCTCCTTTGCCTGTGGTTTTTTCTTGTCAAGGGTTTTCCACGTAAATTTGGTGTGTTCTCTATTATTCTTATTGTCGTTTTCCGTTCTAATCTCGTAACAATATATATAATATTTTCATTCTAAAACAATAACTTAATGCAATGATTCAGATATTCTTGTCAAATTATCTTCATAAAAACATCCATTGAAGCTTTTTGTGATATATTTAGATTTTGTTGGAGGCCTTCACTGTTTTCATATATAGATATTTTATTAATGTTTGTCTATATATATTACAACATTTTGGCATTTTGTTATAAATAATGATTAAGTATGCATCTTTGACATTAATCAATCTTTTATAGTTTTATAACAAATAATGGTAAAATCGTTGAATCGAAAAAAGTAGTTAAACTATAATTAATTATTATCTGGTGCAAAAAAGGTGCTTGTCAACCCTCGAGATGCCACCGTGCACGGACACGTGTCTCCCCACGGACCCTTCCTCTATTATGCAAGAGGAGACCGGGTGACCTGCGGTTGCCGGTCCGTAGCTTCCGCTATTAGTGACGCGCATTTCCCCTCTTCTCTTCTCATCTCATTGTCTTTCTTTCTCCCTCAATTTCCACAATTAAAATTCTTCGAGCGCGGAAGGAAAGGAAAGGAATGGAGAATGCTGATTTATGATCCTTGAAACAATGGAAATGCCGCAGGAATGCATTTTCTTAAGATCGATTTTGGTTCTTCCTTCAGATTTTGATGCATTGTGGTTCTTACTCTAGAATGTGTTGGTTTTCCGGCTTCAATCCGTCCATGTTCTGTGTCGGTATTGCTAAAGTTGAAGTTTTGGAGAGTTTTTTCATCTTCTCAGGTTTCATGTTAATGTAGAACAGTTTGGTAGTCTTTGAACTTTTTTCTCTCCCTGAAATGAAGAATATCTGTTGAGAATTTTGATTCGAGTTAGGAATTGTTAGGGGATTTGTTTATAAATGGTCGTTTAGGTTTGTCAACGTCCTGATCTTAGCTACTCTTTGGAATTTGTTTGCTTCTGTTTGTGGAAAATAAAATTCCATTCTCCGGGGTTGAGTCCTGTGGTTGAGCACGAGGTGTTTTAGGTTGTGGGGAGATCATATTGGTTCTAGTTAGATCTGTGTGGCGACGACAATGTCCTGTTATCTTTGAGCCTAGTGTTATCATTTTCCAAAATGTTGCGTATAATAATAGTACATTGATCAAAGATATTCGTTTGCAAATTGGTTCTGCTGCTTGGAAGATTTCTAGGAATTATTTCTTCAGTTTCTGCACCATTACGTTCATGGTTTACAAGGATTATGGCATCGGGCTCCAAATCCTCCCCGCCATTGACTACGGACGAAAATCTGGGAAGCAAAGAGCCTTCGATTTGTGGTGGCAATGAAGATCCTGAATCATCAGAGATAATGAAGGAAGGGAGAGATCGGAAACCCCCTCGACATCTCTCAATTATTCGCCATTCTGTGAGCACTGCTCGCTTGGTCCGTCCTACCAAAATAGTGTTCTTCCCTTTTAGATTTACACAATTTAGATTGAATACAATTTTGTCAAGTTAAAATTCTGATATTCCAATTTTCTGAGCTTTTATAGGGCTTCGATTTGGGGACTCTTGCCTTGATGTCTCCTCAGGAATGTCAATCGGGTTTCTTACCTCTGTTCCGATCAGGAAGTTGCTCAGAGATCGGGCCGAAGACAAGTATGGAGGATGAACACATCTGCATTGATAATTTAGTTAGCCATCTTGGGTCTCCTACAAATTTCCCATCCCCTGGTGCTTTTTATGGAGTGAGTTTCAGTTATCAATTGTTAAATTTTTTGTGCATACGTAGTTAGAAGGAATGTGCTCAGAGTTCCTGGTTCATGTACCTTTGTTAATAACCTGGTCATTGTTTGGTTTATAAATCCTTTTTGTTTTGCTGATATGAACAACTTCTATATGCAGGTTTTTGACGGGCATGGTGGTACTGATGCTGCATGTTTTGTTAAAAATAATATCCTTAAATACATAATTAATGATGATCATTTCCCTGTTAGCGTGGATAAGGCAGTAAAGAGTGCATTTATTAGAGCCGATTATGCACTGGCCGACTCCTCTTCACTGGATCGCTCATCTGGCACTACAGCACTTGCTGCCCTAATTTTTGGAAGGTAATGTCTAAGCTACATCCTTGCAAACTTTGCCTCGTAGCGATGCTCACTTCACTCTAGTGTTTTCAGATGCTAATCTTCAGTATGCATTATGTAATCACTATAATCCATTGTGTTTAACTCTAACCTAGTATTGGTATTTTAAGCTTGGTCATGAGTAGTTGTCATCATATTGGTGGGCATTATTGTTATGGAGATGTCTCTGTATATTACACCATAAAATGCTTGAACACGATCTTCTTCTTAAAGACATCTTCATGTAAGGTTTTAAAGGTGCTTGAGCTTTCAATTTCTTGCTTAATGTTTCTTTTATTTTTGGTACAAGAAAGTGCATGGTTTCAAAATGTGAGCTTCAGAGTTGACCGAAATGACAATGTCCTAGTATAAGACTTGATTGTTGTTGTATAGAACACCTACATTTGTAGTAATTTTCTGTTGAAATGGCAATGCCCTATTGATATTTTGGTATACTATGGAACATCTACATTTATGGTAATTTTCTATTGACATCTTGGTATACTCTCTGATTTTTGTTCTTCTTGAATGAGATGCCTATGTGCTTATGAATCCCTTATTTACTTCCTTTGTAGGTCACTGCTCATTGCTAATGCAGGTGACTGCCGAGCTGTATTAAGCAAGCGTGGCCGAGCAATTGAACTTTCAAGAGACCATAAACCTAATTGCAAAATCGAACAAGTGAGAATCGAGAAGTTAGGTGGCAGTGTTTTTGATGGGTATCTCAATGGCCAATTATCTGTTTCAAGGGCTCTTGGTGACTGGCACATGAAGGGGCTCAAAGGTTCTTCATACCCGCTAATTTCCGAGCCAGAGTTGCAGGGCACAATGCTAACAGAAGAAGATGAGTTTTTAATCATAGGATGTGATGGCCTTTGGGATGTCATGAGCAGCCAGTGCGCAGTGACTATAACGAGAAACCAGCTTACGGAACACAATGATCCGGAGAAATGCTCTAAAGAGCTTGTGCGTGAAGCACTCAAGCGGAACACCTGCGACAACCTTACTGTTGTGGTCATTTGCTTTTCACCAGATCCTCCCCCGCGTATCGAGATCCCACGAGCACGAGTCCGTAGGAGTATTTCGTTAGAAGGGTTGCATGTCCTGAAGGGAGCTCTGGACAGCAACATTTGATGTTGAACTTCAAATTCTCTCCATTTAGAACCTCCCAAGACTGGAGAGGTACCAACATTTTTGGCATCCTTGGCAAAATAAATCATGTCGGCTCTTGTATGTATGTTCAATGAGGTTGTAGGTAAATTTTGTAGACTCGAAACATAATTCATCATCATGATGTAAACCCGATACAGCTGCTAATATATCAATCAGTAAATAGTCTTTACCGATTATGAAGATGATTGCGGAAGATCCTTTCAAAAGTTGTTTGAGTATCAAGTCTGTCATTCTTTGGGTTTACTCATTGCTGTAAAGTTCAGTAATCTTCATCAGCTACTAGCAATCAATGCCAATCTCTAGCCAGTTGCCATAGTTGAAACCTACACTGCTCAATGCCACACTACCATTCCTCTATCAACCGTATCCAATGCTCAAGCTGCCTCATTGACGACTACCATTTAAGCCTCTTGAATTTCCTCTTAACCCCACTGAAAAACCTTACAGATCAAAGTACGAAGAGTATAAATCCTTGCCTTGCTTTATGGATATGACCTGTATTTAGGTACTGCCATATCAAATGGTACGAGTATAAACTTTCGACAAGGCAATTATGGCATTAATTGACACCACAGTTGCTCATATCACTGCAACACAGCAATTGCCAAGCAAGCCAACAAATGCTGGCCAAAATCTATGGCCAATGGAAATATGGATAAAATTGTCTCCAACATGAATGAAAAATAGTCTCACCTTAAAAGTTTTATTAAATGAAAGTCTCTCTTTTGCATGTGTGCCCATACTGCCAAAAATGGTCATCTCTTTTGCTACGTAGCTATACTCCAATGTGTTATTTTTCCACATTTGCCCACCAAGTTCAGCTTTTATCAGGTTGCTCTAGAGTTCAATGCAAGCCCTTTGTACCTTAAAAAAATTGTTTGATAATCCTCAAGGATTCAACATCTTTATAATTCAAAAAAAAAAAAAAAAGAAGATTGGATAATATTCAACTTGAATGATCGGCCGGCCCAACTCCACAAAAATTTTTCCACCGGCCTCTAGAGTAAATCGAAAAATGTTTGTGACGGACGGTCTAGAAATTTAACATCCCACGGTTGTGCGTCTCATTTGAAGAAAAAAATTCTTATAAAATTCACCCAATTAGAGATCGAACTGTGGGTGCTTGGGAGATAATTAATATCCTTCCGTTGCACCATAGCCCTGGGGGTTGATTCAACGTCTTTAAAGGTGACACAAGACGATTCGCTCGCCCCCAACGCCCCTGTTACCCGTCCCAAGGCCAACACGGAGGAAGTAAATCACGGAAGCTACTAGCTCGGATGTTATAGTTAGCGCATAGGAAGAACGGACACACTTGCTTTGTCAGATTTTGACTCTTAGACTTGACAATACCTACGTACTAACTATCAGTCCATCCTATTGAGTACAACAACAATGCTTATTTGACACAAGTACCAGACCTTTAGGGTCTTTTTATTGATGGCCTTAAAAGCTCAAAATATGGAAAAGAAAATGAACAATGAACAATACAAGAAACCACTAGGAGTGCATGGGTCATCAAATACTCTGAATAAAAGTGTTAACATGGGTCAATAGGACTACTAGAAGTGCAATAGTATCTATTTAGCATGAATTTAAACTTTTTTAACCATCAAATATGTTTAGATAAAAATGCTTTACATAGAGAGAGAGAGAGAGGAGAGAGAGAGAGAGAGAGTAGTGCATTTTTTGGGTGATATATGCAGAGAAAAAAACGAGAAGTGGAATTTCTGGACATGTACTCTAATCTTAAACACAGCGCCACGCTTCCTAGATTTCAAATTCGCCCAAAAACCACGCTTCCATGACTCCAACTTCTCCCTAAGCAATAAGTATTATTCAAGTCACAAATTTCCGATTACTTCAACTCAATCAAACAAACAAATAATTGCCATCCAGAAACCTTGTTGAGCATAACAGTATTAGAGTTCTCTGGATGACGAATCAAACTTCAGCCAAATTTGAATCAGAAGATATGTGCAGTTTTTTATCACTTCTTAAATTCCAGTAGACTTTCAAGCCATGCTAAATTCCAACTAAACTGTTTTATAAAGATTGATGCAGTTGACGTGCAACTTATCTGTCAGAAAAGCGACAAAATAAACCATTTTACATGTGTGGTGAGTTTCAAGATTAAAAAAAAAAATTGTACTTCATGACCTAAAGCATACAGGATATATTAATACACTAGCATATTTATTTCTACATGCTGGATAATTATTCTGGGAGGAATAAAGAACCACATGAACATGGCGTGCAATAAAATTATAGCACAATCAAATATATAAACTCTTGCAAATTGAAAAGCCAAGCCAAGCCAAGTCTAGAGGATACATTCTTTCATGGTCTCTGGTGGTTCCCTTGCCGAGGGGGATAAGGAGCTGACACAGAATATGGTGGGACGGGATAAGGGCCTGGACCGCCATTATAGTATGGTCCATGCCAACCTGGATAAGCTGGTTGCCTATATTCATGGCTGGGGGCCTGTTGAGGATGTTGATACGGGCTGCCTGAGGCATAGTAAGGAGGCGGCTGAGGTGCCGCATAGGCAGGGTAAGGATGAGAATATCCTGGTCTTGGTTGCTCAGCTATGTGGTTGTACAGTGGCGGAGCCAGCGAAGGCGATGTGATCTGATGATTGGGTTGTGCTGCAAAAGAGTAAGGATCAGAATAACCACGGGCTGGCCGTTCCATAGGTGTTTGCAGATGAGGTGCAGGATCAGAAGGAAGTGGAATTCTCTGTAGTTCAGGCGGTTGGGGACTTGGGCTGTTGGATTGCCGGCTGGAGGGGAAATTGTAGCTTGTTTCCCCTTCTGATGAAAAATTGAGTCCTGCTATCTGCCTCTGTACTTGCTCGATCGTCTCTCTGCATTGAGCATTTCTTGTCATGTAGAAATCACTGCATTGCTGCTTTACGTTCGTAAGTGCATCCTGTTCACAATCAATATGAGAAATTCAGTTACAGCGAGATCATGTAAAAGGACAATAGCAAACAATTTTAAAATGCCATGTCTAACTAGACCACTCAACAGCATCAAATAAAATGAAAATAAAAGTTGAACAAATCAATTAGCTTGTGAAGTCATGATCATTCATAGCTCCACTGCATTCAGCCATGATGAAAGATTCATATAGGTTCTCACCCAAGAAAAAAAAAATCCAGACAGGTAACCTTACATGGGCAAAATACAGCATAAAGTGAGTGGCATAAAATCAAATTAGCTCAAGGGTTTAGACTATATAGGATTTTTATGATCAGTGATGAAGTTAATACCAAAGTCAGAGGGGTTTCTCTATTCTGAGTTTTGGAAGAAGAAGAGAGCATTGGCTTTGGCTAGTGGACAGAGTTTCTTTACTGGATTGTTTGTGTTAACCCTTATATAATTCGTGTTTCTCTATTCTGAGTTTTGGAACCCTAACATTGGTCCGACCTGCCGGATATCAGAGGGGTTGTATGCTTAGAAGGAATGCTAAAAATGTTAGATAGGGTTAATGTTTTGAAAGAGAGAATGGCAACGCAAGAAGGAAATATGGAACAAATAAGAGGTATTATGCAGCGACTGATGTCTGAAATGGTTCTCTTTTACAAGAGATCAACAAACAGTTAGGGACAAGGGTTGAAGCAACACCATTGAAGGGGGCATCCACTTCTGCAGATCAGTCCTTTCAATCTGAGTCTCAGGAACAACAAGATGATCAATTGGAAGAGATTAGGTTGTCTGTTAAGAAAGTGGAATTACCAATGTTTGATGGTTGGGACCTAGTAGCGTGGATTACTAGGCTGAAATTTATTTTGAAGTTTAGAACACTTCTGATGAAGTTAAGGTCAAGTTGGCACATGCAAGTATGGAAGGCACCACCATTCTTGGGAGATCTTTTATAGTGTATACTAATCAAAAGAGCCTTAAGCATTTACTACAACAGCAGATCACAACCATAGATCAACAATGTTGGATGGCTAAGTTATTGGGTTACCAATTTGAAGTAAGTTACAAATCAGGTTTGGAAAATAAAGTTGCTCATTCATCATGCAGAATACATGAAGAAGGTGAATATCACGCTGTGGTGTCTTGCACTCTTGCCTTACATGGGTGAAAATCTTATTGAAGAAGCTAAACAGGACAATCAAATGCAGAAAATTATAGCTGATTTTGACCAACAATCCAAATTCTCATCCAAGTTTTGAGCTGCAACAAGGAATTCTATACTACAACAACAGACTTGTTATTTCTTCATCTCCTTCAAGACAATTATTCCTAAAGGAATTTCATTCTTCCCCATTATGAGGACATTCTGGTTTCTTGAAAACTTATAGAAGATTGGATGGTAATCTTCATTGGATAGGTATGAAGCGTTGTATACATGAGTTTGCACAGTCTTGTGATGTGTGTTAAAGACACAAATATGCTGCAACCACTCCTGGGGGACTACTCCAACCTTTGCCGATATATATCTTATATGGGATGACATCTCTATGGATTTTATCATTGGACTTTCTCGATCAAAAGGGCATGAAGCTGTTTGTTGTAGTGGATCAGTTATCTAAATATGCATATTTTATTTTGTTGAAACATCCTTATACAGCCAAGACAGTAGCTAAGTTGTTTGCTAGAGAAATTATACGGATCCATGGGATTCCTAAATCCATTATAGTGACTGTGATCCATTGTTCATCAATCACTTTTGGAAAGAAATCTTTCGACTACAGGGCAATATACTTAAGATGAGCTCTTTCTACCATCCTGAAACAGATGGACAAACTAAAGTCTTGAATAGAAGAAATTTGTCTCATTGGATACCGTGGGCAGAGGTTGCATATAAGCTTAAACTTCCACCTCATTCTCGGTCCGTCCCATCTTTCATATATCATTACTTAGGAAAGCTACTTGAAAGTACCATGTGCAAACAAATCTACCCAATGGACCAGAGATAACACTAGAAGATGATGTGGACCCAAATATGTGATTGCTAATAGAAACATTGTTCATAATGGTGAAGTGATTCGTCAATGGTTAGTCAAATGGATGAGCAAGAGCATGATTGACACAACGTGGGAGGATGATTTCACTGTTAGAACTCTACTTCCTTATTTTAGCCTTGAGGAAGAGGCTAGAGCTGCAGCAAGTGGTAAGGATAGGAACTAAGTTCCAGAAGTGGACCAGGTGTTGAATCATGGGGGAAATATGCTGGATCATAGGGAAACAAGCTCAAAACATGGCTTGTATATTCCAGAAGGGGAAAATACAAAGGGGACTGAATATAATTAATATATAGTAGGCAATTTATGTTTTAGAGTCAATTATATCTCTGTGACAGTTATGTTAATATGTTTTAGAGAATGTGTGTAGTTATAAGTTTGTGGGAAGTTAGAGGGGAGGGAATCTAAGAATTAGTATCAAAAGAAGAAGAGAGCATTGGCTTTGGCTGATGGAGAGTGTTTCTTTACCCGATTGTTTGTGTTAACCCTAATATACTTCTGTGTTTCTCTATTCTGAGTCTGGAATCCTAACACAAATATTCAGTTTTATGACACTAGAAATGATTAAAATAGTTGAAGAGAATGATGATGGGCATATTATGTGCTTAGACATTCAGGTTGGGGATGGGGCATTAATCATACAGATGCTACAGGTGGCTAGGATTATCATGCCTAGTAGATGTCAAAAATGAAAAACAGGTGCAAACAACATTTGAAATATGTAGTAAAGACCGCTACAATTAATGTATACCTGTAGAGTAACATAAAACTTCAGCCCTTCATTGATGTTCTCCTTGATTTCACGATATTTTGCCACAGCAGCAGCTATCTGTTTATAACTCTTATTCCGAGCAACTGTCAATAAAATTTTTGTAACCAAATGCATCAAGTTATAAGAACAAAAACTTCTGAAAATTATGCAAGCAGTCTGTCACTGATCTGAACCAGATGACTCATTTACATAGCTATGTTACTATTCAAAATTTCTCATAAATGCTTGATTGGATAATCATGAGGAATATCCGTGTCAAGTTCTTGGTCTACCTCAAATAAGGTTGAATGCCTTAACCTCTTTAAACATGGCGGTAAAAGGCGATTCGCTCGCCCTCAGCGCCTCCGCCAACCCATCCCAGGGCCAACACGGAGGAGGTAAATCACGGGGGCTACTAGCCCGGATGTTGTGGCTAGTGCGTGGGGAGAGCGGGCACACTGACTTTGTCAAGTTTTGACCCCAGACCTGATGGTGGCAACACCCACGCATTAACCATCAGTCCATCCCATGAGGCAAAACTTTGTTTTAACCACGCCTTAACCTCTTTAAACATGTTCATACCCAACTTTGTTTATTTTTTTTCATTTTATCAGCTATTAGAGCTACGCCCAACTACTTTAAAATAGATGTAATTTTATTTTACCTTTTCAAATAACCTCAAAAATCCATTGGAGTATTCTAATCTCCACCTATATCAAATTTTTGTGTTGTTTCCTAATTGTCTTTTATTATGACCCATAAAATATGGTTGGTTACAAATATATTGTAAGATTTTCAATAAGCCAGACAATTGCATGTCTTATAAAGCACCCCTTGTAGTGGTAGAGTTTTTGAAAGAGATATTCTCGTGGAGGAGATTGTCGCTGTGAATGGCCTCCCCTCATCCAAGCAATCTCCTTTTCTTCCTCATCCCCAATGCATGTGTCATCTTCTCATAGTAAGGTGACCTGGTTCTATCATCTTCTCATGATAAGGCACATCTTCCAGCTATGAAAAAATGTGCCGAAATCAACCTCCGCAAACTTGATAATTGGATGCAAATAGTACAATCAGGAACCGTTTGCCGGCAATGAACATGCGTCCATGATTAGAAGTCACAAGTAGGCAAGCGACTACAAACAGCATTTCCACATACAACAGTGAGCTATACGACCATGTGTTTTGATTAATCATGCATCAGTACACAATTCGGAGCTACATGCCAGCGAGATACACATCATAGTTGCTTGCCCATACACATCTACTTGTGCTCATCCTTGCCTTTTGCGATCAACGAATAATGACAAAGTCACACTAAACACCCTTCTCTACTTCCAGACAACAATCTGAGAACTCCTCTAGCCTCAATCTCATACTATTCCCTTGGATCCTCTTATCTTATCTAGTGGTTCTCTTAATCTCTCTAAAATCTGGTTACCATTTTCTCTGCAAGATCTTTCTTCCAAGCCCACTGCGTCCCGAATTTGTCACCTGTGTTGAAGGAGGCTGCTTGCACCTGAATATTTCACTGTTGCATTCACTTCTTCATGAATATTAACCCTTCTGCTGACATATCTTCTTGTTCCTTCTTATATCGGTCACATTGCAAGGTATAATTCCTAGGTATTCATCTTAATGCTTTTGTACTCTAGCCTATTTTGCCTCAACCTCAAACACTTTTAGCAGATCCTATCCATATGTAATGATGACTCAAATAGAAAAAACTACTTTGTTCTCATTTTGCTACTTCAAAGCAAAAAAGGCAAGTTGTGATGGATATCTCCAGTGCAGAACTGAGCAAAGAAAAAGTCATCTTCTTTCTAACACCCACATGTGTTAATATTACATCCTAATATATGTGCTACTTCAGGGAGAAGCCCCCTCAAGATATTAGTTTCTATGATATTTCCTCGTCTGGTTTTACTTCATTTTTTTCTCTTCATACTTTTGTTTAATCAATGTGTTGATTTCAGTTAAAATCATCATTGTTTGTTTGTGGATTTGAGATCGAAAGGATCTTAGCTGCGTGCTTTGCTCCATAAACAATTTCAAGAGTCTTTCTTAATTATAATTTTTAATCTTCATAGGCATATAGTGTAATCTTTTTATAATTATGACAGCATTTCTAGTTCATATAATAAGATGGACATAGATGCTACCCATGTCCAGGTCAAGGGGTAGTGCTAGAGGTATTAGATAATAAGACGATTGATGTAATGGGTTTAGTCAAACAGTATTTTATATTTAGAGTTTATTATACCAACATCTAGAAATAATTAGCTCTTTAAAATACACTAGACTTTTCCCCAATCTTAATGCTATCCATCCAACATAAATACCCCTCCTCATTTATTTTCTTAGTATAGAAATTGCATGATATTACATGGGTCAGGGGAGCTGGGTTATTTTGCAAGATTAGAAGTATCATTCAGAACTGGATATTGACTGCTAAAACAATATTGTTGCGAACATGGAGATTTGCACATCATGGCGATGGCACTGAGGAAGAAGAATCAGGAAACAGAAAGAAAAACCTTAGCTGGAGCAAATACTGGTAAAAAAATGAAATAAAATACTATTCTATGTTGGTAGACATGGGCAAAAAATCTTGTTCTGCCTATCAACAAACACATGTAACAGACTGAGATATCAAAATGTCTTTGAGAAGTTTTCCTTGTCCACAACAGGATGAAGAAGAGATCTTTTTCCTCCAATGATAGTGATGAAGCTACCTATCATTTCTTATTAAAAATGTTACAAAGTTAGAGGCTCAAAGATGATAGCTTATTCTCCATCAACAGATACAGATCTTCTCCCACTACCTTTTTCTAGTGATAAAGTGGACTTGAGTGTTTCCTCTTTTTCTTCCACCATCAAAGCTCGACACAACACTTCTCTTTTTGCTATCGTTGTTGTTGTTAGGGCTTGGCACGGAGATCAACGTTGAGATTAGCATGCTCGGAATGGCTTAGGCACATTTAGTTCTAGCCAAGAACAGATACCTCCCTCATACTTGAAGCATTGGTTAAAATCTTTGAGAAGAAGCTTTTTCCATGAAAGAAGATCACAAGGAATCCTCCCGGCTTGAAGAAAAATTTAAGAGAAAGCCTTGTCAGTAGGAGAAAATCGAGAGGAAGCACAATGTTTCGCCTCCAAAAGGTCTCGCTCGCAAAAGAAGACCAGGAGGAAGCCTCAAATTCATTGACAAGCTTTTTTCTTCTCACTGTCCAAGAAAACAACTTTTGATCTCTCCTCCCCTTTTCTCTCCTCCCTCTCCTTTTGCTCCAATCTCACTCCTCAAAGTTATAAGGGTAAATTGCCCTAAACTCTCTAACATCAAACTCAACTTCCTCTTCAGTCCGTCAGAAAAAATTTGTTCCCACTCTGGCAAACTTTCCTTTGCTTCAACTCTCTAACATATTCTGATTTACCTAATTGCCCTCATTTTTTATAGGTACAAAAAGTTCAAAAGGAGGTATAATTTCTCTTAAATTCAATACATTTAAACTAGAATCTAATATATTTAATATCAAATTAAGCACGATAGTTTTTCTATTTATCGTGAGGGAACAAAAGCCCTCATTGTTTTTTATAGGTACAAAAAAAAAATCTAAAAGGAGGTACAATTCCTCCTAAATTCTGCACCATTTAACTATAATCGAATATATTTTCTATCCAATTGAGCACGACTCTTTTTCCCTGACCAATCGATTCGGAGCTCATACCAATCAATTGGCTTAGGCTAAATCGATTGGGTGATTCTAGTTAAATGGTGCTGAATTTAAGATAAATTATATCTCATTTTGGACTTTTTGTACTTAAAAAAATAAAGATAATTAGGTAAATCCGAATGCATTGGAAGCAAAGAAAAGTTTGCATCCAGAGAGTAGGAATATATTCTGACGCAGGGACTGAGGAGGAAGTCAAGTTTAGTGTTAGGGATTTTAGGGCAATTTAGTGAAGTTATAAAATCATGTGTTACAATTTTAGTAATATTCTCTCCCTATTCTTCATCTCCTCTCCCTCCATTCTCCCTCCAACAGTTATAGATAATTTGTTACAATTTTAGTAGCACTATCCTTAGTAATTATATTATTACATTTACTTCCACCACATAAACACAATTAATACATTCCTATGCATAAATAACACTATGTATATCTCAGGCCAAGATGAAAAGGTAGACTTTTGTATTAAAGCCTGACAGCTAGCATAAAGCTATGTCAACAAACTCATAAACTTAGATCTCCTCTCGCTTTTTCTTAGTAACATATGCCATTTTTTATTTAGTTAAAAAAATGCATTAAATTTTCATGCTTGAATTGAGGACAAACTAAACTATCAGTTGAGAGCAATCAAGTTGGAGCATAACTCTTGTAGCCAAACTTAGCAAGGTTCATTATTAATGAAACTCAGTAAGCCAAATCTATGCTCTGCTAATCACAGCCTATATATGTCAGAGTCAAGTTTCAGTGTCAGAGCAAAATACTGAAGTACAGAATTCCATAGATTCACTCAATCATGTACCTGAAGAATGTGGGAAAGAGACGAAAGAAAAGCTTCACAACTACAAATAAAGTAATTAAACAAAGTATTGAAAAACTCCCTTGTATGTATCTGCCAAAAGGAGGTGGTGTATCACCTTTATAATCTTCCAGATTGAACATGGCAGCAAATTGATCATTTTCTGACTGCAGAACAAAAACATATAGATAATTTTAAAGATGTAAAATATAAATAAAAATTGAATAAAATACATAAGCAATATAGAAAATTGATCCTTTTATTAAACCACAAAGAATGGGGCTACGTTCAAGCAATGATGAATATAAGAGAAAACCCACAGGATATGCAAAAATAGTTATGAAGTGCATGATTTGGAAAGAGATGAAGGTAAAACCTAGGATTTACATAATTCTATATTTTTAGTTGCTGACAGAAAAGCAGTGCCTTGCAATTCCATTTTCCTACTTCTTGACTAACAATGGCAAAACCCAGGATTTTATTCTTAGGAGATGTTTATAGATTGGTTGTTATGTCCATGGATTGTTATATCACTAAGACATACAATAAAACCCCCAAGGCGTAGCACAGATGGTGGGCGCATGGTAGCGTGTCCGGATCGGGCAGGTGTCAATCCCCAAGGTGTCATTGCCTATGGTAGTCCCCTCTATGTGCCTTCCACCTATGTACCTATTGAACATCCCTCCATATAACGTGGGGCCATCGTAGAGGACCGCTAATGTGGCGATTCCACACTAAGACATACAATAAAACCTAATTGTCCACTTGCCATTCAAGCTCTTCCCTTCCTCTCCACATGGATGCTTCCCGCCTCCATGTTGCAACATAACAACCTATCCCCATCTATAAGTCATATTATGCCTACCCCTGACTATTTATGTTTCCTCCCACTATTGTTGTCCTCCTCTCTGTGCACTATCCACTCCTTTTTCGTTTCTGAACTGCTGACTTTCCTCTTCATCTATCTGTCCCAACCTCTTGTTGCAACTTATACTCACTCCACCATCAGTGATCATGGTTGGTCCTAAACAATTTCAAGCACAAACCCCACACCAAAACACACACATATACAAAAGATACAATTGCAATATACCCATCCCCCACCTCTTCTAAGCAGTCCCATTTGCGACCCTACTTCATCACAACCTTTCCCTTTTCTCTTGTTATATTGCAAGTATGCAACTTTCTACTTAGTTGAGATCTTTCCTTTCCCCTTGTTTCCCCACATGTTAGTTGTTGATTGGTACCTAACTCTTTCTCAATCTCCCCCTCGGTTGTGATCCTGTCATGCCTCTTTCCCATTTACTCCTGCCAAAGGCACATCCCTCTCCCTGCATCACATTTGCATCTACTTTGATTGGTGTCCCATGAACAAGTGTCCTATTTGATGGTTCTTCCCCCACCCCCACCATCAATTTGATGCAACACCAAAATCGAGCTTACAAACCACTCAAGAACTTGAAATAAAGTTGATGAAATGAACAAGATACCCAAGAACTTGAAATAAAGTTGATGAAATGAAGAAGATAATTACCTCTCGCACAAAGAAATCAAATTGGACATTTATTAATTCAAAGGTAATTGATTATAAAATTTTGGATTCTTTTATAGGCTCGCCAGCCAACATAGATAAATAAATATTTTAAATAAAAAAACAATGTGATAACCTTAATAGAGAGTATATTATTCCCTATTTATTAGCAAAATAGAAAATGTTAATTAACTTCAAATTACCAAACAACAATAACTAAATATTTAGTTTATTGCAAATGCTCCAATCTTCAATATTTTTTAATTTCTTTCAGATATACGAGTCTATCTCAAATTAATCTCTAATTTATTTTCTTTAAAAAAATTTCCTTTTTTGCATTATTCGTTTTCATACCTGCATTATTTCCACCATTGAGAAGAACTCGACTCTAAGCAAGTTGTTGGCCTCTCTTTTTGGTTCATTGTTTTCAAGCATAGTAACTTTGTCTAAGAATGTTAGTTCATTATTTTAGTTCTATGGAAATCTCTTCCGATGAGAAACAAATAGATACACTTTATTTCTCTTTTTGCACTCTGACTTTGAGATATTCTTTTTAATCGTCCGAGTAATGAAACATCTATATTTATTGTATGATGAGAATGATAGCCATGCTTTCATTGAAATCATGTAGCATAAATGCAATAATGATGTGGTTTCCAGAGAGGATGTTAATGGTGGCATTTTTTATTTTCGGGTGGATGATGATTAAAATAAATAGGAAATAATATGATAATATGTAGAAAATATGAAAAAGGCATTGTTTCGAAGGTGTTGAGATGTAGAATAGATAATCATTTCCTGAAAAAGGCATTGCTTCGAAGGTGTTGAAGTTGCCAACTAAAATAAGGCAAGTGACAAAGATAGTAAGTGCACAACTAGCAAATAAAAGTTATAAAACACTAATATATTTTTTTCTTTTTTTCATTCGACAAATCTCTCATTTTTATCTCTTCCTTTTTACAGCCATACAATTTCTTTAAAAATTTTCAATATTTTTTCTTTATTTTTTTTCTTTTTCTACAACAAAAAACTCTCTGTTTTTTGTCTTTTTGTTTTACATTTTTAACACTTTTTTAAAGACTAAATATAAAATTAAACTACACCAATCAAGCTTTTATCCAATTAAGTGGGGTCGGCTCTACAAATCCTTCTATGTCATTAAAATTGATCCGTTACTATATTCTCATCTATATTTAAATGAATTTTATATTGTTTTATAGTGGTTAACCGAGTCTTCTTTCGTCTCTTTTCTTCGATTAGTGTGTGTAATTGTCATAGTCTCACATCATCTTACTAAGACATTTATTTATCACTTAAATGCATGTTTGTCTATATTAAATGTGTCTTTTTTCTCAATAGGTGCAACCCCAATCTTCTTTCAAATATTCTCATTTGTTTCTTGTCCATTCTCATATGTCGACGTATCCACCTTAACATCATCATCTCGGCAACTCTCATCTTCTGCTCGTGTGCTCGAACAACATTAGCTTCATATTGCATAACATGACTACCTTTCATTTTGTAAAACTTCTTTTAAGCTTTAGAGATACCTGACGATCACAAAGAACACCTAATGCCTTCATTTCAACCATCTTACTTATATACTATGTAAAACATCTTTATCAACCCCTCCATTTTTTTTGAAAAAACGATCATGGATACTAAAAGCTATCAGTTACAAATAATTATCTACTATCTCAACAATTGTTTTGCAACGCTAATATTACTAAACTTAAATTCCATATATTTTGTTTTTTAATTTACTAAGCCTAAAACCTTTTACTTCTAATGTTTTCTGCCAAAATTCAAACATAGCATTTACTCCATCACATGATCATTCACCAAAACAATGTCATCTACAAACAACATGCATCATGGTAACTTGTTTTAGTTGTGTCCAATGAGTTCATTTATCACTAGTGTAAACAATGACTTAAAGTTAATCTTTGATGTAACCCTATCTTTATAGGAAATGTTTCAGTTTGTTCTATAGTCTTCACTCTTGTCATTACATTCTCACATATCCTTAATTATTTCAATATACGTTGTGCTAACACTTTTCTTTTCTATCAAAATATAAAATTAAAATAATACAACTAAAATGCAAAAACCCACTTAAATTTGTTAGGGTTTCTATTCCTTTAGTTGCGTCAATGTGCATTGTTTACAATCTAGGAAAGTAGGTGCACGATACTCACAACTAATATAATGAGTCAATGTTGGTGATGCCTTAAAAATGGTGCGGAGCTAAGAAGGCGCGAAAATGGTAGTGTAATTGTGCTACTAGTGGATAACAAAGAAGGAGGTGAGAACATTGGGCAATAGTGATAATGATGGTATTTTGTAGAAAGAAGAAAACAAACTTTTCCTTTTTTTCCACTATTTTTTCTTCTATTTTAGTTGTTCTAACCTTTTCAATTTTATCGCTTTTTTTTCCTTCCTCTCTTTTTTTTCAACTCTCTTTTTCTAATTCTTTTATCTCTCTCTCTTTTTTTTTTTTGCTACCTTTACTACAATCATGAGAGTATTTAAAAAAACATACAATTAAAAGATGTTGATCTAAAATTAAGATAATAAGTTAGTCTAACTTAGGTGAAGGCGTGTGGCAAGATTATGGTGTAACATGGGGGAAAACAATGGCATCTTGGTTTGGTCAATAGTGACATCAAGGAGCTTTGTTGGTGATGGTGGAAGTAGTGATCGGTGATCTAACCAATAATGACACAAGAGGCATCAAGTGAAGATGGCAGACACTATGGGGTAAGTGACAAAGAGTTTCCTGATAAGGTGAGGTGAGACTAGTGAGCAGTAGTAGGGCGGAAGGGGAAGCAAGCAGAAGCGGCTGAAATCTTCATGGTGGCACCATTAGTGATTGGGGTGGCAATATGACGGGAACAACACAAAAGTTATTATAGTACCATTTTTTTTCCTTTTTCCTTATAACAATATTTCTCTCTCTCTTTTATTCTCAACCTTTTTCCTACTTTTTCATAACTTTTTCCCTTTCTTTTAATTTGTTACTTTGTACGTAAAAAATAACATTTTTTATTCTTTGAAGCAGTAATAGTAATGAGATCGGTGATGCATGAAGACGCTGAGAAGGCATGGGAATTCGACTAGCACTTACATAAAGAAGAGCAACTGTGGGAAGAGTTGTCGATGGGGATCAAGCTCAAACTTTAAGATGACAAAGAATGAAGGAGGTAACTAGTATCAAAATCAAAGCACAAAGTTTGAAATCTGATATTAATTGATGCAGACACTAATATCCAAACACCCAGGCACTTGAAATGAAGTTGATGAAGTGAAGAACCAAAGGAAGACTCTCATATAGAAGTCAAATTGAAAATTGTTTTAATTCAAAATTTGATTACAAAATTCTAGACTGTTTTATAAACCTGATTCAATAACAAATGTGAAAATAAATATTATAAATAAAGAAAAATACTAATCTTAATAGGGATTATAATTAATAGAAAATGCTAACTGACTCCAAATTATCAAACGACAAAAATCAAATCTTCCATTTCTTGCAAATATGTCAATCTGGAATATTTTTCAATTTCTTTTCCTTTATTATGGATAAGTCAATCACAAATTAATCTCTAATTTATTTTCTTTAAAATTACTTCTGTTTTGCATTATTCATTTCCTCATCTACATTACAACCATCATGATCTGCCTCAACCTCATCTAGACCTTTTCCCTTCACCTTGATTCCACAACAACTGCAATTGTGATTTGTCCCTTTTCTCCTCTCCTGTCCTTCCTTCAATATATAAATAATGATGAGCTATAGTATAGTAATCGCCAAAACGTACATTATTTTTTGGGGACACAGTCTCTTTTATTAATGCCTAATTCAAAGTACCTTGTGTCATGTTCAAGGTACTACCATGTAGGCAAATTAAAGGATTTTTAGTTCTCTCCTGCATTACGTAAGATCCCAAGATGTGTGCTGTAGAGCAAGAACACGGATGCCTAAGGTCCAATAAGCCCAGCACAAAATATTAAGGAAAAAGTGAAGAAAAAGCCCAAGTATTTTTCATAAATATTCAGAAAACTGATTATGCTTATTAATGCCAGATTTTAGTGAACAGATTCAAATATTTATAGACCAATTTTAATCATTACCCTGCTCCACAAATTGTTCTCTGAGAGTGCTTCCAGGTTCAGAACACAATCTAAAAACCTAATCATAGTGCATACGAAACCTATAGCAACAGAGAGGCAGAAATTTATAACATGATACTAGAGCTATTGAGCGATAGACAATTGATTACCTGAATTTGAAGGAGTAACTGCTCCTGTGCATTAATATTTTGGGAAATTTCTGCACATATTTGGTCATATTTAGAAATCTCTTGCTTGAACAGATCCTCTTGTGACACAGTACTTGCCATCAGTTTTGGCAGTATATTATCCTGCAACAAAATCGTATTTGCTTAATAAACAAATATTATACCAGGAAAAAACTTCACAAATGAAAAGGACTTTACAAAATATGATACAAAGAAATGGCCAATAGTGAAGCTAGAAAAGTTCATTGACATGGATTAGGTTCCTACATCTTAAGTTCATTGTGGTGGATTAGACTATCATGTCATGCCATTTGCTGGCGTCGCACCAGATATCAAATATGGACCGGCTTATCATGTCAAGGCATGTTCATGAAAGATGAACAAATCGGAGAATAATTGAATGAACCTTTGAGCACACAAAAATTACTAACAAACAAGAAGCCAAGAACACTGAAACTATCTACTATCCCTTTTACTTCTACTGCAGAAAAATGAACTAAAGTATCACACCAGCATAGTGACAGTACGTAGTCCTGCAGAAGAACCAAGAGATACTGAAAATGCATTTCTTCAGGCAATTTTAGTAATTGCAAATTGTCATAGGAATGATTATGGAATGGAAACAATTTTAACCCATTTCCTGATTTTTTCCCCCATTTTCAACATTTTTATATTAAAAATTATATTATTTTTGGGCAAGATCAAACGTCTTTTGAGTATGAAAAAAATGGTTATGCAATGGTGACAAAAATGATGACAAATATTTGTTTTCCTTTCTCAATCTCCTCTTTCTTTTCTTTTTCTAAAAAATTAAGCAGAAATAGTTTACATGAAACAAACAAGCCTCTGATGGCAATGGTCTTCTCATTAATTTTATCAAATTGACTAAAACAAGTCATTCACTAGAAGTTGTCCAGAGGCTAATTTATACAAGCTTGTGATGTGATTTACGGGATAATGAATTGTCAGAAACTTAATCAAAACATATCATTGCCAAGCTCCCTATGATCAACGCAGAATAGAAGAATGCGATGGTACTGTGTATATACAACCATTATCATCTTAACATACGAGACACACAAATATAGAATGGTACAGTTGCACAAAAATGAACTTCAAACTTGCACAAAACAAATGGATTTCACTCAACAAGATGGAAGGTAATAAATGTGAAATAAGAGGCACAGTATCTCTGAATAGCTCTCACCTTCATCTTCATCTCTTTTAGCATATCTTCAAGGCCTGCCCTTTGTGCTCCTAAATTCTCTAATTGCCTCTGATTGTACAAGCAGGTGTCATGACAACTAAGAATCGTCAAACATATATATATATATATATATATATTAATGTTTACTCTGCTGCTTCAGGATGTTAGTAAAATCAAAATATTACCAACTGTGAACTGTCTTACTGTAGTTTCAGAATAGATACCCAATGAGTATTAAAGCTATTAGATTAATAGGATTATTGGTCTAGTCAATTTAGTCTCACATTAGTTTTTTTTTTTAAGTTTAGGGTTTTTACATTAGCCTATATATATATATATATATATATATATATATATATATATATATATATATTGTCGCGTATATATAACATTTCCTACACCCAATTCTACGTAGTTGTTAGGGGTTGCAAGGGTGCAAACTTAGTCCCACATTAAGAAACACATGGAAAGATCATAGGTTTATAAGGAATATGATATCTCCATTGGCTTGAGGCCTTTTGGGAGAGCCCAAGAGCAAAACCATGAGGGCTTAGGCCCAAAGTGGACAATATCATGTCATTGTGGAGATATCTTAATTCCTTTTGGTCCTAACAATTAGTATCAGAGCCAGGTTGCTCATCCAGATATAACCATGTGCATTAAGCCTTAAATAAAGGATATGTGGGCTCCCGTATCTTGATCAAGAGGACCAGTTCTAGTTGCAGTTAGGTGGTGAAGTCCTAGTAGGTCAGGTGGACCGAGGGGCAAAGTCCTGGTGGATCAGACATTAAAAAACGGAAAGGGTTTCCGCTTGTGGTGGGGCATGTGGTCCTTTGTTGAGGGGGGATGTTAAGGGTTGCAAGGGTGCAAACTTAGTCCACATGAGAAACACATGGAAAGATCATAGTTATAAGGAATATGGTATCTCCATTGGCTTGAGGCCTTTTGGGAGAGCCCAAGAGCAAAACCATGAGGGCTTAGGTCCAAAGTGAACAATATCATATCATTGTGGAGATATCCTAATTCTTTTTGATCCTAACAGTAGTATCATAACCTTCTTTGTAGCGGTTACAGTTTGAAAACTTATGCTTCTAAGGGGGAGGTCATTGATATGTGTAGCCACCCCTCACAATCCTTTCCTTACCTGCTCCCTCACATTGCTTGTGCTCACAAGCTATTCCTTGAGCAACATGAGGCGCTAGTTGCATAAAATAAGGTTATAGTTGTTCCCTTCTATGACATAGAAGGTTACTGCTCCAAATTTGGTAAATTAATACAAACGGCACAATCTGAGGCACAATTCACGCCATGATCTCCCTTGTTTAATGGAATCCATTTAAGCTATTGGAAGGGCTGCACAGAATTTTACCTAATAGTCGACTTCAAGATTTGCTCCGCCATCATGAAAGGATGTCAAGCACTAGTGGATGAAAATAGTGTTCTAGTTGAGTTGGTCTGATGGAATATAGAGAAAAAAAGAAATTTTCAAATAAATAGGTCATTATAACTTTGCAATGTGGATTTTCCATGGACGAGTGCAAGAAGGTTGGGCCATTAGAAATATTAAGGATTTATTTGGAAGTTAATTGAGCTTCATGAAAGCACCTCTGATTCAAAAATTGTAAAGAGACGTCCATTGATGAACCATACCACAAGCTTTAAGATGAGAGATGAAGAGTCATTTAAGTAGTCAAATGCACGAACAACTTAAAGAGATATAGAATGAGGTATTCTGAAAACTTTTCCCCTGGGCACCTCTATGAACCTCAATGGTGTCAATGGTGAACGTATATTCATCATAATCATCTGAGTCTTGTGTCTAACAGTAACAAAGATGAAGTAAATGAGATGACACGCGATGTAAGAAACATATATGAAGATGATAAGGAAGAACAAAAACATTAGCACGAAAAATGTATGCAGACTTTTCAAGAACCCCAAGAAAAAATTTAAGAAAGAAAAAGGATAAGAAGGAAGAGGTTGATGAGATAAAGGAAAATGTGACTTCCTTTGGGTGTCATAAGAAGAGACTATAACAGTGAGTGTTTGGTCTTAAAGAAACAAGAGAGTAAAAAAGCAAGAAAAAAAAATTGAAGGCTACATGGGATGGCATTGCATTGGAATCAACCCATGACAAGGCACCTTCAAAATGCACAAAGCATTGTACCTTGACCACCACTTGGGATAATGGCTCATCCAATGAAGAAACAGTGAAACACTACTACAATATCCCGCCATATTATTTTGATGGCCACTAATGATGGATTTAAGAGCTCTAGCAATGAAGTGAGGAATCTTCCTCGAGCAAGTTCAACAAGACCAAGAGGTAAATTCTCCTAAAATAGATACATTGTTTAAAGCTATTGTCGACTTAACTAAATCATTATCAAAGGTTAAGGCTAAGGGAAAAAAATGCATCAAAAGGAGTTAGAAGACATTAAAGCTAAGGAATCTTCACTCAAGTAACTTGTAAGAGCAATGAGCAAGATTCTTCACAAGATAAAAAGCTTGTAGAAGAAAAATCTTTCGTTAAAGAAGCAAGCGAAAAAGTTCATGGTAGATTCTAAGTATCTTAATATAATAATTAGAATCATGTTGTTTATAGAAATCTAGTGCATAGATTAAAGACCAAAATAAAAAGAAGTATGATATATTTCACTAATTAATAGAAGTGTTTCTTAATCTAGTAACATATCAAATGGTCTATTCATGTCTAAAAATGCTACTAGAGGAATGGTTAGGAGTAAAATTGTCAAGGCTTGGGTTCCTAAGCAATATTTTACTAAAGCCCTCCAGACCCAAAGACTTTTGAGTACCAAAAAAAAAAAAATTGTGATTGCTAGATATGCTTGAGGATCAAGCTTGCAAAGATGAGTGGCACTTGGATACTTGGTGCTCAAAACATATATCTAACAATGTGAGCAAGCTTTCAACACTAAAACATAAGTATCAAGGTAATATTCATATGTGGACAACACAGAATTAAATTTAATTGGATATAGTTACATAGAGTTAGCTCTACTTTATTATTCATAAAATTTTACTAGTATAATACATGACCAAGTGCTTACTTAAATTATGGCTACACTATTCTAGTTGGACAAGGAAGTCATAATGTGACAATTAGTAATGTTTCTACTAAGAGTTTCATGACCAAAGAAAACGATGCTAGGATGTATACTATAAGCCTAATTTTTGTATGAACATCTATTTTGGAATAAGAATCACAATGGTCATGGTTGCATTTTATATGTGTGCAGATTGTCTGTTACTTTACATTGTAGATAACATGGTGTATGGTGTCACACAGAAGATCATGTTATCAGTTCCTTGTAAAGTATAAATAGTGGCTCACAACCGAGATGGATTTGGACAAACCATTGGAATGATTGTAGTGTAATTTGGTATTAGTCTATCTTGACTATAGAATTACACTAATGCACTTGTGTGTATTGAGCAGGACCGATTTGAGGTTGTTCGATTTATACTGACTATATAATCGAACAAGACCTCGATTACTATGATGTGCATGCTCTTAATCCCGATATAATAACGGACACGTATAATTAATATTTATTTCTTTAATTTACCAATGGGCGAGATTTATTCATTAAATCAATAGGCCCGGTAAATTGGGAAATAATATTATTTGTATGGTGTGTCGTTGATTATAGAAGGAAACCGTGTCCTAATTATTTAGAATGATGATGTCCCCTTGAGGAGCTCATAAAGATTATCATGTAAATCCTGCAGGTGAACTTGGTCCGACATGATGATAAGGTTGAGTGGTACTACTCATGGAGTTAGATATTAATTAATTAAATTGTCAATAATTTAATTAATTAATGGACATGTGATATCTTAAACATGGGGAGATAATGTACACATAATATGGTGGAACCCATATTTAATTATGGGGTTGGTACGGTAATTCAATAATAACCTATTAGTGGAGCGGGTTATTATTAACGAGTCGGATTGAGGATCCGTTAGGAGACCAAAACCAACTCCTCCTCATGGTCCCTATTGTAGCCTATAAATACCCTCTCATAAGTCATCATGATGAGAACCAAGCCTTAGGTTTTCTTCCTCTCTCTCTCTCTCTCACCTAGGGTTGGGTGGCGCCGACCAAGAGAGAAAGTAGGGGGCGGCGAAGAAGAGGCTTCTGTCCTTCCCTTCATCTTCTTCTTCTTCTTCTCTTCTACTCTCCTCCTCCTTTAGGCGTGGGGCTAGGTCAAGCAAAGGAAGATTTCCTCTTCCTTTGGCCGGAGGTGCAAGCACAAGGAGGAAGAGGCTCGGCGCATACACAAAGGAGAGAATTCTTTCTCTTCCTTTAATGACAGAGTTGTTATCAAAAGGAATAGGGAGATTATCTGTTCTGGTACGTTGGTTGGCAATTTGTATACTCTTAATCCAAATTCTCTCATGATACAATTAGAGATTAATAACACATCTTCTAATTCTAATAAGAGAAAAGAACCTTCGAAAATGAACCAAACATATCTTTGACATCTAAGGTTGGGTCATATTAACTTGAGTAGAATTCAAAGGTTGATAGCCGATGGACCTTTGGGTTCATTGGTGGTGGAAGACTTCCCAACCTACGAATCTTGCTTGGAAGGTAAAATGACCAAGAGGCATTTTAAGGCCAAGGGGTATAGAGCCAAAGATGCGTTGGAGTTGGTTCATTCTGATTTGTGTGGACCTATGTCTATCAAGGCAAGAGGTGACTTTGAATATTTCGTCTCATTTATAGACGACTATTCAAGGTATGGATACATTTACTTGATGCGCCGCAAGTCTGAGTGCTTTGACAAGTTCAAAGAATACAAGGCTGATGTGGAGAAACGTCATGGTAAAAATATCAAAACACTACGATTTGATCGTGGTGGTGAGTACCTCTTGGGAGAATTTAGCAGTTACTTGGCAGAGGTTGGGATTTAATCCCAATTGTCCACAACTAGAACACCCCAACAGAACGGTGTGGTGGAGCGAAGGAATAGGACTCTTATGGAGATGGTTAAATCGATGATGAGTTATTCTGAATTACCGAATTCGTTCTGGGGGTATGCTTTGGAGACAGCAGTGTATATTCTGAACTTGATACCTTCTAAATCAGTTCCCTCTACTTCCACAAAATTGTAGAATGGGCGTAAACCTAGTCTGAGACATATTCGGATTTGGGGTAGTTCAGCACATATGCTGAAGGGAGATGCTGATAAGTTGGAATCTCGTACAGAAGTACGCTTGTTTGTAGGCTATCCTAAAGGAACGAAAGGTGGTTTGTTTTATAGTCCTAAAGATCATAAGGTCATCGTTAGCACGAATGCCCAATTTTTAGAAGAGGACTATGTAATGAACCACAAGCCTATGAGTAAGATTGTTCTAGAGGAAATGAGAGGGGAAGTTCCTACTTCAGTACCAACGGTACAGGATGACATACCACAAGTGACTGCACCGCATGTCACAGATGATACACAGGTAGTACCTCGTCGTAGTAGGAGGGTTGTTAGACAACCTGACAGATTCATGTTTTTGGGAGAGTCTTTGGACTTTGTCCCTGGTAAACATGAACCTGATCATTGGATCTATGACGAAGCACTCCAAGATAAAGATGCGGTATCTTGGCAAAAGGCGATGAACTCTGAGATAGAATCTATGGATCCTAATCAAGTCTGGGAGCTAGTAGAACCACCGGATGGTGTAAAAGCCATTAGGTGTAAGTGGATCTACAAAAGAAAGAGAGGATCAGACGAAAAGGTGGAAACCTTTAAAGCGAGGCTTGTTGCGAAGGGGTATACTCAGAAAGAGGGAATCGATTATAAGGAAACCTTTTCGCCGGTAGCTATGATTAAGTCTATCCGGATTCTCTTGTCTATTGCTGCTCATATGGATTATAAGATTTGGCAAATGGATGTCAAGACAGCTTTCCTTAACGGAAGTCTTGAGGAAAACATCTATATGAAGCAACCAGAGGGATTCATTGCAAAGGGCAAAGAGCATCTTGTGTGCAAGCTTAATCGGTCCATTTATGGATTGAAGCAAGCTTCAAGATCTTGGAACATCTGGTTTGATGAGGTAATCCAGTCTTATGGATTCATACGAAGTCCGGATGAGTCTTGTGTATACAAGAGAAGTGACGGAAACGTAGTGGTATTTCTTGTACTATACGTAGATGACATTTTGCTCATTGGCAACAATGTCAAAGTGTTGTCAGACGTAAGGGTATGGTTGTCCAAACAGTTTGATATGAAGGAATTGGGAGAAGCTAGACACATCCTTGGGATCAGAGTTATAAGGGATCGCAAGAAAAGAATGTTGTGCTTATCTCAAGCTTCGTATATTGACACTATCCTAGCTCGTTTTAGCATGCAAAACTCCAATAAAGGTTTTCTACCTTTTCGGCATGGAGAACCTTTATCTAAGGAGATGTGTCCTAAAACATCAAAGGAGATAGAGAAGATGAAGGCAGTTCCTTATGCTTCGGCTGTAGGAAGCCTAATGTATGTTATGTACGAAACCGAATATCTATTTTACCGTAGGCATGGTTAGCATATATCAAAGTAATCCAGGACAAGGACATTGGACTGCGGTAAAGCATATATTAAAATACCTAAAAAGGACTAGAGATTATATGCTAGTTTACCAGGCAGATCAATTGTTCCCTGTGGGTTACACGGATTCTGATTTTCAATCAGATAGGGATAACAGTAAGTCTACCTCGGGTTATGTGTTTACTTTGGGAGGTGGAGTCATAGTATGGAGGAGTATCAAGCAGAAATTCGTTGCGGACTCCACCATGGAAGCTGAGTATGTGGCAGCCTCTGAGGCAGCCAAAGAAGTTGTATGGCTCAGGAACTTCTTAATGGACCTAGAGGCGATTCCTGGTTTGCCCAGAGCTATCACAATTTATTGTGATAATAGTGGTGCAGTAGCAAACTCAAAGGAACGACGAGCCCATAAGGCAAGTAAACACATTGAGCGCAAGTACCACCTGAAACGAGACATCGTAAAGCGAAGAGAAGTTGTTATCGCCAAGATTACATCAGCGGATAACCTGGCAGATCCTTTCACTAAGGCCCTTCCAGCGAAAACTTATGATAGGCATGTTGAGGGGATAAGAATCAGATGTATGGCAGTTGATGGCAGCATAGTCTTTTAATATAAGTGGGAGATTGTTAAGATGTATACTATAAGCCTAGTTTTTGTATGAACATCTATTTTGGAATAAGAATCACAATGGTCATGGTTGCATTTTATATGTGTGCAGATTGTCTGTTACTTTACATTGTAGATAACATGGTGTATGGCGCCACACAGAAGATCATGTTATCAGTTCCTTATAAAGTATAAGTAATGGCTCACAACCGAGATGGATTTGGACAAACCATTGGAATGGTTGTAGTGTAATTTGGTATTAGTGTATCTTGACTATAAAATTACACTAATGCACTTTGTGTGTATTGAGCAGGACCGATTTGAGGTTGTTCAATTTATACTGACTATATAATCGAACAAGACCTCGATTACTATGATGCGCATGCTCTTAATCCCGATATAATAACGGGCACGTATAATTAATATTTATTTCTTTAATTTACCAATGGGCGAGATTTATTCGTTAAATCAATAGGACTGGTAAATTGGGAAATAATATTATTTATATGGTGTGTCGTTGATTATAGAAGGAAACCGTGTCCTAATTATTTAGGATGATGATGTCCCCTTGAAGAGCTCATAAAGATTATCATGTAAATCCTGCAGATGGACTTGGTTCGACATCATGATAAAGTTAAGTGGTACTACTCATGGAGTTAGATATTAATTAATTAAATTGTCAGTAATTTAATTAATTAATGGACATGCGATATCTTAAACACGGGGAGATAATGTACACAATATGGTGGAGCCCATATTTAATTATGGGGTTGGTGCGGTAGTTCAATAATAACCCATTAGTGGAGCAGATTATTATTAACGGGTCAGGTTAAGGATCCATTAGGAGACCAAAATCAACTCCTCCTCATGGTCCTTATTGTAACCTATAAATACCCTCTCATAAGCCATCATGATGAGAATCAAGCCTTGGGTTTTCTTCCTCTCTCTCTCTCTCTCCTAGGGTTGGGTGCCGCCGACCAAGAGAGAAGGTAGGGGGCGGCAAAGAAGAGAATTCTTCTCTTCTTCCCTTTACCTTCTTCTTCTCTTCTACTCTCCTCCTCCTCTAGGCATGCGGCTAGGTCAAGCAAAGGAAGATTTCCTCTTCCTTTGGTCGGCGGCGCAAGCACAAGGAGGAAGAGGCTCGACGCATACACAAAGGAGAGAATTCTTTCTCTTCTTCTTCACCTCTTCTTTCCATTGGCCGGCGCATCCTTGAAGTAAGGTTTGGCCGGCGATGCAAGGTGAAGAAGGGAGATCTTCTCCTTTGGTGGTCGGCGCAAGCAAGGAAGGAGGGTCTTCTTCTCTCCTTTAGGTTCGGCGCAAGCAAGAGGAAGGAGAAAGAGGTTTTTGGTGGCTTCGTTTCTTGGAAGATCGTCGCCCACACGACGTCCAAGAAGGGGATAGGAATACAATAGAAGATCAAGAGGTATAACTTTTGTTTTCATGCTTGTATTAATTGTATTGCTTATTTACATGGACCCCGAAGATAAACACAAGAACCGGCGATCCAATCATCATCTATTCCGCGGCTAATTGATAAAAGGAGTTAGATTGCTTGAACAACAAGTTTGTTCAAGCGATCACTCAATCGAATAGCACGATGATGAAGTAGGTCGTTCGGAAAGTTTTCTTTCCATCCGGATTAGTTCTAATTAATAGAATTTTTAATCCGGAGATATGGAGAGGAACTCCTCCGATGCAACCGAAAACCAACAAAGGAATCATAACTTTGGCAGCAAGGGTTGACACATTCACATGGAGTAATTAGCAACTCTATTCAAAGTGAAGTTGGTGAGAGAGTTACCTAAGACCAAGTGCATCAAGGATAACATTTGTGACACATGCCAAGAACACAAGCCAAATACTCCCATAAAGTTAAGGACATGGTAGGATCCACATATACTCTTAAATTACTTCATTTAAATCTTGTAGATTCACATGGCATTGCATCAATAGGTTGTAGTAAATATCTTTTAGTTATAATAGATTTGCATGCACATTATTCGTTTAGTCAAAAGCATAAGACTCAAAATATTTATTGAATTTTACAAAAGAGTTGAAAATGAAATGGGTATCAAAATCAACCAAATCCATAATGAGCACCATGAAACCAAATTTGTAATGAGCGCAATGGAGAATTCGAGAAGTTCAAACTTCAAAAAAAAAAAAAAAAAGTCAAAGCTAATAAATAATAGCATAAATTCTTGGCTCCAAAAACATCTCAACAAAATAGTGTCGTGGAGTGGAAAAAATCATGCATTTCAAAAGATGACCAACTCTATGCTTAATGAAATCTCCCTAGTGATCTATTTTGGATCAAAACCTCTTGTACTGCAAGCTACAATCAAAATAAAATTTACTTGCATCTAATCTTGTCAAAAAAAAAAAAAGTCCCCATGGGTTTTGATATAAAAAGTTACTTCAATTAGGTACCTTAGGATATTTGGTTATAAGCTATACATTCCAAATAGCAATGACCATCTATGAAAATTTTGAGAAAAGGTAGATAAATCTATATTTGTTTAATACTCTTGAGCAAAGCTTATGGTGTTCACGATAGGTGGTCGCTTGAGTTTCAAGAGTTCATCCAACATTGTTTTTAATATATCTACCTAAGCCTATCTTAGGCCCTCTCCGATTGATAAAGACATTGAAGAATAGGTCGCCAAAAAGCTTGCAAGAATGGATGTTAAAGAACGAGGAGCAAGTTCAAGCGGCTCTAATCAAGGGGGAGCAAAAGAGAAACCTAATGCACCTATGTAAGAGGACGAGAATGATCCATACCAAACACTTTCAAAGGCCAACAAGCAAGACCTAAAATATCCATTTAGACAAACTTAGTGAGGCAACGAGAGTTATCTTCCATGAAGAAATTCATTAAAACTACGAGCGCTTAGATACTTCGGCATTTTACTGAACCGGGTGGGCAGATTTTAGGATTTCTCATTTCGCGTATATAACTTTTATAATACCCAAATCACGTAGCATATTCCCTAAATACCCCTCCTCTTTCTCAGTTTCTCTCTAGGTCGATGAACTCTGAATCACTTCAAACATAAACCAATGTACTACTGAAAACCTCCTTAATGTATCTATGCCCTCATATCTGAATTCAATAGCCTAAATTGAAAGGAGTGAATTAAATTTAGAGCCCATCTCCAAATTTTTAATCTACAAAATCAAAAATTCACCGCTCTTAATTTACGCTATCGAATTCAAATCTAAGTGTGTGTGTGTGTGTGTAATGGAGATTTTCAGGAGTATATTGGTTTTGGTTTGAAGTGATTCGGAGTTCTCGGGGTCCATCAGCCAATTACGGACGAAACTGACAGATGGGCCTACACCATTCAAAAGGTTGATATTTTTCGAACCAAGGGAATCTGTGGCTTGATAATGAGCTTGTGACAAATTTTATCGAACCTTTACAAGTTTAAAAATTTACTGCTCTCAATTTTCGCATCGAATTCAGATCTGAGGGCATAAATACATTAAGGAAGGTTACAAGAGTACATTAATTTTGGTTTGAAGTGATTTGGAGTTCTCTAAGTCCATCAGCCAGTTCGAATGAAACTGACTACTGGACTAGAGAGAAAGAGGGGTATTTCTGGAATACGCTACGTGATTTGGGTATTATGAAAGTTAGGTATGTGAAATGAGAAATCTTGAAATCTGCCTGCGTGGTTCAGTAAAAAGCCATAGATACTTATATTGCATTTCATAAGGACCTTGCTCAATTTGAGAGATACAAGCCCTAACACCTAACAATCATCCTATTCATTGGTGCTCGTTAAGTCTATATGAAAAAGCTAAGAAAAAAGGGTGGTCTGAGACAAGACTATATTAGTGGCCTAAGACGTCGACCAAGTGGAAGGATTATACTATAACAAGGCATACACCCCTATAGCATGTCTCGAGTCAATCTGGATGTTTTTAGATCTTAAAGGTATTAAACTTTTTTAAATGGATATCAAATCAAATTTTCTAAATGGTTTCATTAATGACTAGTTTGTTAAGCAACCACCGAGATTCAAAAATTCAAAATTTTCAAATCATGTCTTTAGTTTAAAAGATTTTGTATGGTTTGAAACAAGCCTCTAGAGTTTGATATAAAACACTTTCAAATATTTTGATTTCAAATGATTTTAAAAAACAGTATTAAGTCTAATGATGGTGATCTTTTTATTGCTCAAGTATATGTTGAATGACATTATTTTATATGGTTTGGAAAAAGTCCCTAGAGCTTGATATCAAAGAGTTTCAGATATTTTGATTTTAAATTATTTTATAAGAGGTCATTATGTCTAATGATAGTGATAATTTTATTGCCCAAATATTTGTTGATGATATTATATTTGATTCCACTTACAAAATCTTCTTTTATCAATCTCATGGAAAGTGAGTTCAAGATAAGCTTAATAGCTGAGTTACGCTTCTTTTTGACCCTACAAGTGATGCAAACCAAGGAGGGTAGTTATATCTATCAAGAAAATACACAAAGGAACTAATGAAGAAGTTTGGGGTGGAAACTACCAAAGAATTATCGACACCAATGGTATAAAGTACAAAGTTAGATAACAACCCTAAAGGTAAAAGAATTGATTCAATGATATAGAGGATTATGTACTAAGTATCAATCTTGTTCCAAAAAATTTCATTTAGTAGTTGTTAAGAATATCTTGAAACATCTTAAGAATACACATTTATGTGGACCTTTGGTATTGAAATACTAACTTTGTTAAGCTGGTGGGTTACTTGATTCTGATTTTCTAAATTAATTGGATAGGAACAGTGGCATGTGCCAATCTTTTAGTGTCTCTCTTATGAGTTAGAGTAGTTGGGAGCAACATTGTGTTGCATTATCCTCCACCAGGCTAAGCATATGTCAGTAGAAGAATGTATAGCACAATTATTGTAGATAATATATAGTTTTCCAGACTTTAGCCTATACTATAGAAATGTTCAAGTTTTGTGTGATACTATCAGCATTATAAATTTAACTAAGAACTCAATGCATCACTCTAGGACTAAAAATGTATAAGTCACCACTTCAGAGACCATGTGGCAAGCTTGGGATAGACTTCTAGGATCGAGTATGAAACATGGAGAGCTTCAACCTTGCAAAGATGCCATCAAGATTGACGATCAGACCTAAGATTTGAATACTAAAATGTAATTTTGGGTAGATTGTATTGTTGTTTTTATTCTAGGTAGATTTTAATTATCTAGTAAAAGAACTTTTCAAGGAAGTCATGTTGCACTTGGCATTGATTTTTTTGATTTTTCAAGGTTATCTACGATTTTAGTAGTACCTGTAGTTGTGGTAATGTCAAAGTTGTTAAATGACATTCAACTTCAAAAATGCCCAAAAAGTTGTTCTGAGACTTGAATTTATCCTTGGGTCTTGGAGGGTTGATAAGAAAGCTGAAATGAACTTATTTTTTTATCGGATGGGTGTGTCAACCATGATGCATGTTGGTTGGCACGCAATCAAACAGTAATTTCTGAGTATCAACCAGTTGTTGTTATATTGGTTGACATATATGTACCAAGACTATTACGTGTTGACCGAGTTAAAAAAAAGTTAGTTGGCATGCTCTTGGAGGTAAAGCTACTTTTCGAGATATCAAGTTTGCAAGTTGGTCATCGCATATGTCCACCTTTGGCAAAAATACATGTGTTGGATCCTTCAATTGATGGGGATTTTTAAAAGGTTTTGTCCATCGGTTATTGTGTTAAGCATTTTTCATGGATGTTGAGCAAAGCTTTTCACCAAGATTCCCTTGCGATGTAAAGTCTTCATATGAGACTAAGCTTGTAAAAGTTCCTTTGTGTATTTCATGTCTTATCTTTTATTAGAGAAGCATAAATCTCTAGGGTTGCTAGAGATAATATTGTACTTGAGCAAACCTAGAGTTCCAGATTTACTAAAACTCTATAAGAGTGCCTTACTTGAACCTTCTAATGGATTTTTATTTTGGGGATTATCATTTCAAAGTGTCAAGGGGTGTGTAGTAGGATAAGCCTCAGAACCATGTGAAACCCCTTGTTAACATTGTGTTTGTCTTTCCGCATCTATATATTTTTGGTTTGGCTATCACACAACAATGACAGCATAACATAAACGACTCATTTGTTATAAATGTTAAATTCAATTGTGAAATTTTGAGGAATTTTTTTTTTTTTTACATCTATTCACTCCACCCCACAACACCCCTCTAGTTATCTATTTTGATCCTAACAAAGAAAACACATGTTCAAGTAAAAAGCATTGATGTCAAGGATAACTAAATCTAGAATATTTAGAGATAGTGGTTGGAGACATTAGCAATTTTTCTATAAATACAACATTCAAAAATCTATACCAAATTCTGTTTGAGGGCACCGACTATAGAATCTTCATTTCCATCTAAAGACATGATAGGTCTCGCAAGACTTGGAAGGGTGGACTCAATCTGCAATATAGCAAGAAGTTCATAAGAATTAATCTAGTCTCTTCTGTCTTCTCTAATTCCTCAAAAGACAATATCATTTTATGTAAGCGAACTGTCAGAATTCCCAACATATGTGAATCCATACAAAAAAAAAATAGATTTTTTTTTAATTTTGTTGAATTTTATATCATAGATTCATACTAGCTTACCCTACACTTATTTGTGTTTATAGTAACAGGATGACAAAAAATACACGTGTCAACTATTATCAAGTTGTCAACGAAGTAACAAAGTATAAACTGAAGGGTGGCAAGCATGTGCACACACATAGCAATCACGCTCGCAAATCTGTCTCCTCATAGAACTATAAACATATAAATGAATATCAAATTGGTGTGTATCTACACATAGCATGCAAGTTGCATGAAAACAAATGTTGGTGGAAATTGACATAGTTATATATGTGCCTTTTTAAATTTTTCAATGAAAACAACATTAAAGGGGAGAATTATAACTTGGGGGTGGAGGGCCCTAACCCCTCTTGGTTCTGTAATTGATAAAAGGCATATGTAATTATAGCTACTTCTGGAACACACATGAAAAAACACAGACATATCATTTACATGTTCTGTTTTATCTTGTCGTAAATTGGATCTAATTTAAGGACAAACCAAAGTAACAAAAGTTCTTATGAGCTAGTCATATAGTGATTGATGACCAGGAAACACAGCAGCAATCCTTAGTGAACCAAGGGAATGTCGAGCAAGAATCATGTTAGAATATAATTATTGTTCCATAGTCATTAGTTGATCTAACATGTTAAGCTATGAATTAATATTGACCTAATAACCAGGAAACACAGCAGGAATCTATAGTGATCCAAAGGAATGTCAAGAAAGTATCATGTTAGAATATAATCAGTATTCTATAGTTATTGGTTGATCTAACATAAGCTAAGCTATGAATACATATCCACCTAATAGATGGGTAAGCGTTGGATCACAATATACATACCGGTCTATGGTCAAGAATTGCCAGGAACTCTACAGCATCTCTTACTTCCCGTTCAACTCTTGCATCACTATCAGCTGCTTGCTTAAGATTTACAGTAAACCTGTGTAATTTGTCTTGTATGTTCTTTGTTAACATGTTTGACTCTGGTCTAGTCCACCTAGTTCCAAACTGAGATCTGAACTGTGCATCTGCATCTGCTTCCTTTTGTAGTAGCTCTTCTGACTGAGCCAGCAGCTCCTGATTAATCCTCCTTAAGTCTTTGAGCTGTTGTATCTCAGTTTCAAGCCCAGAAGGTCCACCACTGATCTGTACTACTTCAACATCCTCTTTAAGATCCAAAGGCAGCCCAAAATTACCTTCCAATGACAGTATAGAATCTGGAAGGTCCAACTCCTTGAGTTTAACCCTAGTTATCTCACTTCCTTGTTGTAGCTTCTCTAGCTGTGTTCGGATGATGTTGTCAGCCATATCAGTGTACTTAGAAAAAGCCTTGGTGTGGCTGTCAGGAACAAGTTTTGAGAACAACTTCTCCTCACTAGCATCTAAAACTTCTCCCAAAGAAGTGGACTTCACAAGAGATGCTGTAGGAAGAGCTGACAAAGAACTAGCTGCTGGGACTCGCATGAGATAGACCCGATCATTCTCCTTCACAGCCCTCTCTAGGTTATTATTCATATTTGTATCTAGTTTCTTAACCGCGTCAAGTGAAGGAGAAGCAACACCCTTGGCAGATTTCTTTGCATCGGTGAGGGCACTAATACCGATCTTGAGCCTAGCTATTTCCTCTGCAATCTCTTCCTTCTCGTGAAGCTCTAATGAGTATTGGTAGCAAGCCTCAGAATAAAATTGGGCAGCCTTCAGTTGCACATGAGACATCCATGTGCGATCAAAGTGCTGATTGAGTCGAGAAGCATTTAGGGCTGCATAAGCTTCCTCATAGTAGATTCCAACCTACAAGATTCGTTAAATACCTTGACGTTCAGAAACATTCTAAAAGGTTTGTTTCTATTTGCAGCAAATTTTGCATATGTAAGACGGTGACAATTATAATAAAAGCACAATGATGAATAGATCATCATCCTGAAAGCTTCAAGTAATAATCTGAAACATAATTAAACAATAAAGTTGCAAGGAAAATGTTGGGGATCTAGCGATGGAAACTTAACAAATGCAAGAGCTACACAATAATTTCCATCGTTATCATTTAGACTATCCACACAATTAAAAAAAAATAGTCTAGAAGTTGTTAATAGAAGGGCGGTGATTTGAATTAGGAATAGTAGATGAAAGAATAACTACCTGGAAGAGCACAAATTCAAAGTGCAAGCGACAAGTAAAAGAAACCTACCGAGATTTGCAAATTTACCTGCCTAGCGACCTTAGAGCAAAGCCCAGGAGGCTTTGCGTCGCCGATAACCTTCTGAAAGAAACACTCCTGAGCCTGCGCCAGCATCAGCTTCTCCAGCATTACGGTGCATTCCACTGACAGATCGATGGTCCCTCCAGCAGCCACTGCCTTCGCCGCGACATGATCCTTCAAAAACGAAAATGCTCCCGCAGCGCTCTGGAGCGCGTTGCAAGCCTGCTTAAGCCCCGAAGCTGTTGTCCGATCGGCATCGACGGCGATTTGGCTGTAGACGGCGCCGAGATTGAAGAGAACAGCGGCCTTCTCGAGGTGAATGGAGGGAAGCGCGGCCTTCTTATTAGGCCGGAAGGCGTCGAACCAGGTGAAGGTGAGGGAACCGACGTGGGATCGATCGGGGGAGATGGGAAAGCGAGGCTCGATGGCGGCGAGGGCGCGCAAGTACGAAATTAGGAGGTCGCGGCGGAGCTCCAGCGAAGTAGAGGATCCACCAGCCTCTAGGTCGAGGCGGAGTTTACGAACGGTTTGGAGGTCGTCTTCGGCGTCCTGGGCGTCGCGTTCGGAGAAGGTCGAGGCGATGTAGTTGCGGAGAGGACGGTAGAGATCGACGGCAGTCGTCTTCTTCTCGTTCACCGCCAGCAATACGTTCGAGGCCGCCGAATACGACATCGGGCCTCGGAGGCCCGGATTCGGATCGCCGGCGATGGGAATTGGGTGGGATTTGGACTTAAACTGGAATCTAAAGGAAACGAGTCACGCAGACGAGGACAAGACTTAACTCCTCCGTAGGACTTCGTCAGCACCGCGCGCGTTTACTCGGCGGTGTTTCCATAGTTAGGTTTGACCGGGACTTGTATTTTGTTTCACTTGTCAACGATAAAATTTTCATCAACCCGATTAATAAATTTTAAAAAAAAATAAATAAATAAATTTATATTATCAAATTTAATAATTAATCAAATAAATTTAAAATTATAGAAAATTTAAACAAATTTGAACTGAGAATTAAACTTACATTTATATATATATAAAAAAGAATCACATGAAAATTGAAGAGCCATTTCACAAGTTCATTTTAGATTTGATTTAAATTGACTTGATTATCCTATCAAATAAATTTAAATATCATAAAATTTAACTAGATTTAATTTGTTTACAATCCTATATATACCTAACTAACTAGAGGAATTTGACCAACAGTCAATCAAAGAATCAACATTGTTCAGTTGGCCGTGTTTATTTAATTAAAACATAAAAAAATTACAAAGATGAAGATTTGAATTCATGACCGTTGTACTAACTAAAGAATCAAGCTTAAATATATACGATTTAATAAAAAATAAAAAAGAGAAAAAATAATTCAAGTGTTACAAAGATTTTAAAAATTAAAAAAATAATATATGTTAGATTATTTAGGACACATTACATAATTTTTAAAAATTTTATAATATGTTTTTTACATTCAACCATATTTTTTATTTAAATATATATATATAAAAGTGCAACATGTACCTCTAAATTAATGTAGAAGTAATATAAAATTAAGTTTTAATCAAGGATTAGTGTTATACTTGATTCAATCAGATTTTAGAAGAGTCATTTTACAATAGCCTTTTTGATACTCAACTATATGTGTTTTGGTCAAAACCTGATTAACTATTTTAAAAAAATTTAAAACCACATCAGATATCCTAAATAACCAGAAGATGCATTACATTTTTATCTTAAGATTTTTCTTTTTTTTTAAACTCTCAATCATACATGTTAGGAATTTAACAAAGGAATTAAATTATAATTTTTCTTTTTCTTAAGATTTATCTTAATTTATTTAGAAATGAATTAAATTATATTTATCTTATTATAGATACATATTAGGAACTTAACAAGTGTGCATGAAACTGGGCTATATTTGATGAGGGGCAATTAGCTTATAATATAATCTTGATTAATGATTACTCTATTTGGTATAATTTTAAAGCGAGGAAAAGACATTGTGGATATCAAAATTGGCTTATTTTTGACATTTTAGATACCAAACTTTAAAAAAAATTATCTCAAAGTTAACACTTTATTTTTATTTTAGTTAGGATTTATCTTTCCAATTACATTATAGTGTTCAAGCTAAAAAAAATTAAAAATCGAAACCCTAGAATTTTTGGGATTTGGGTTAATTAACAAAGGATGACTTGAAACATCCAAGAGATTAAAAATTTCTAATGAAGGGACTACTCTACAATAAGAAGCATGGAGTAATTGCTAGTTGGTCGCATGCAATAGTGCAATTATAGGATATTTTCTTAATTTTCTAGATATTTAAGGATCTAGTCTCAATTTTGACGAATTAATGGATGAATTTTTCTTAATGGACGGTTGACCTAAGAATATATGGTTGATGGTTGCCTGCTGCAGTTTTTTCAATTTATCTTGGTGGTCTTTGGGAAGTTTTCGTAGAGTTGGACTGATCACTCTTAAGATTAATCGACATAAGTTAGGTATCTAATGCCTATTAAAGAATTGGAGTGATCACTAGTTAGATGATTTGAAGACTTATAACAATGTGTACTAATATGAGGTGATCCAGGATAGCTTCAAGCATCTAAGGGACTAAAAATTATTGACAAGCATAATTTATAGCTAAATTCAATCTCAGAACCTTGTTTAGGTTTATAGGGTGTAAGTCAAGTAAAGCCAAAATCTCTAAAAGATCCAATCCATTAGAGGTGATTTTTATTTAACTAGAGTATTCAATTGACTAAACATGAATGTTTAGAAAATTAAACTATTTATTTTAAAACTCTAATTGATTAAATTTGAATCTAGTTAATTGGATATTTGAAAAGTTAATTTAAGATTTTTCTAGTTGATTGTACGAGGACATCTCTAATAGTTAGAGTTTTATATGCGTTTTTTTCTTATATTCCTCTACATATAAAATAAGAACTATATATCATTCTATCCAAAATTTTTTAAAAAAAACCTCCTTATATTTTCTTTATCCTATATTATAAAAAAAAATTAAAATTTGTACATCATTAATTACGGTCTCATCCATATTATTAATTTTGAGATAAAAAATCAAATTGAAATTTCATTACAGCTCTTAACCAATGTTCGTAGAATCGCGATCCTACACAGGATCGATTTGGGATCAGGATCGGATCGTAAAATCGTACGATCCTAACAAAAACCCTTAAAAATGAAAGAATATATAATTTTTATTAACACTATAATGATAATATACAATTTTATTAACACTATAATGATAATAATCACGTTCAACTTCAAGAATATTCTATTGATTACAAGATGATCCAATTTAATTGTCAACCTATTAGATAATAGACATCTAAAAATGTATCATTTTAGAAAAAAGATATATAACATAATATTATTAATCAAAAACTAACTAAAAATAATTAAATATATGTTTAAATAATCTTAAAACCCTTAGGAAAAAGATATAAACATAATATTATTAATCAAAAACTAACTAAAAATAATTAAATAGATGTTCAAATAATCTTAAAACCCTAACACTAACTCTGTAAAAGATAAAAATAATAATAATAAAAAAGACTTAATAATCTTCTGAGCTTCTGAAAAGACTTTAAATAATATTTTTTGGGATCCAATCTTAAAACTAATCTGTAGATCTTTGAACGAGTTTCAATTTGATATATTATAGGTCACGTGGTTCAATCCGAGTCAAAAATTATGACCTCTTGAAGCCTTCACCGATCCTGCTCCGATTCTGCTCCGATTCTGTCCGATCCTATACGATTCTGTCCGATTCTGTCCGATCCTACCGATCCTGCTGCGATCCTGCTACGAAAAACGATTCTGCGCGATTCTGGATCGATTTGTGGTGCAGGATCGTAGGATCGTACGATCCTACGATCCAGGATCGCGATTTTGCAAACTATGCTCTTAACCTATAAATCTTAAACCTTACGTCTATGATGATCAGAGTTTTTTTTTTCTTTATCTTTTTCATTTCACAAATCTCTTTTAAAATCTCCCAATGGAGGTGCCCAAACTATTAGTTGCCTAAATAATGATTGTCTTCGCCTAATTAGTTGTATGGAGGCAAATAAATATAGTTATTAGGATCACTTTGTAGAAGCATTTAAAGCATCTTCAATAGTTAGAGTTCTAAATGATTTTTTTTTTGTAATTTTCAATATGTCATATCATAGATATAAAAATCTACTACTCTATCCATTATAAAAAAAACCTTCATACAAATCTCAAACTTCATTATTAATTAATTATTAGCTCCACTCAAATGGTTAATTTTGAAAGAAAAAATAAATAAATTTTAACTATTATTCTTAAACTAAATACCTCAAATCTCATGTTCCTAATGATTAAAAAAAAAATTCCAACATTTTGGTTTCATAATTGTTTTTATAAATTTTACATTGAAGATGCTTTAGAAAGCTTTGAGTTGAGTTAAATGAAAGATGTCATATCATATTTATTATTTTAAAACATATTTATCTATTTTTTCCAATGCTTTGGTTTTATTGGATTTTTTATGGTTAAATCAAATTTATTTTGAAAATTAAGATGCTTTTATGTATATCAATATTAAGTTTGGTATGATAATGATGAAGTATTCAGATAAAAATGAAGAATTATAGAAAAAATAATTTAAAAAGTTCTTTTTTAATCGGGTTATTCAAATTTGTAGGGGTTATCCAGGTTTGAATTTTGATTTAAGAGTTTCAGATTATGTTCGAGTTTGGGTCGATTAGGATTGAGATTTTTTTTCCTTCAATCTTTACTTCAACTCAACTCAAACCCACCCAATCTATCCGAATTGGCACTTCTATCTATAAGTCTCCTTAATTTTGTTAGGACACATATGAGTTAGAGGGGGTGAATAGCTTTGATTGCTTCTTGTCGTGGCTTTGTGCTTGTGGTCGAATATGCAATGTATCAACAATACAAACTTTGACTCCATATGCACAACACTTGAATTTTACTTCGTATTAATCTATTTGAGGTGACTAATTCAAGGATCCACTCCCCATACTTATAACTCTACTATGAATGACTCGTTCTCAGAAATTTTTCGAAGGTAGAGAATATTCGTACAAACTAGCACATAAGAATACAACAAGAACAAGGAAGTAAATACAGAACATAATAACGCCTTGCTTGCTTGATATCTTGTTGTTTGGAAATATCTCTTGTTGACTCATAAATGCAATAGCACTTCACTTCAAAAACCCTAAGAATTGGCAGTTCAAAACATCACAAAACCCCCTTTTCAAGGGTTTCTCTCAAGCTAAAAAATGTCTCCCAAATGATTGGTCTTACCTTCAATTGATTGTCACGCAAGATTAGACTGTTCAAACCTGCAGAGCGGCTCTTTTTCGCTCGTCTAATTAATTGGTGAGTCATACTAATTGATTTGGAGGCTTCTAATCGATTGACCTAATCGATTCAGAAGCATATTATTCTTCGTGAAAATACTGCCTAATCGATTAGTGTTGTTGATTGATTGCCCTAATCGATTCTAGTGCCTGCTATATTCTCGTAAAAATGTCCCCAATTGATTAGCTAATCGATTGACTTAGCCTTAATTGATTGCCCTAATTGATTCTAGCACTTTCTATCTAAGAGTTCTATTGTCTAGCTCTCAACTAGGTTTTCAGCCGCCTAGCCTTGCTTGGACTTTCGTTGTCTGGTTCTCAATTTGGTCTCAACCGTATAGCTCGTTAGGACTTTCGTTGTCTAGTTCTTAACTAGGTTTTCAACCAATAAGCCCCGTTGACTTTCGTTGTTTAGTTTTCAACTAGGTCTTCAACCGTTTAGCCTTGCTAAGATGGTTGCACAACAAATTTATCTATGCTCTTAATTTGAATTGTAAATTGAGAATAGTAAATTTTGAATTGAGAATAGTGAATTTTTAAATAGGCAAAGTAAAACGAAGAGGGGTGTAATAGGAAAGCTTATATGCTTGGAATTTTGAAACGTATACGTTAAAGGGATAATACTACGGTTAGTAAAATATCGACTTAAATTTATGTGCAAATAATAACAGGGCACATATTCTTCATGTCCCAAACTTGATATTAAATTGTGATTCTGATACTAAATTTTTGAAAAGCTTTTATTGTCCCAAAGTTAGTGCTTATCTTTATTTTTAGTCCTAATTTTAAAAATAACAATTTTAATATCATGTAATGGGAGACCCCTCAAGTTTTTTTTAAAATTATGATTGAACACTATAACCTAATTATGAAGGTGAACACTAGGGTTTCGATTTTTAATTTTTTTTACTTGAACACGATAACCCAATTAGAAGATGAACCTAAGGGTTTTCGATTTTATTTTTTTTAAGCTTGAATATTAGAACCAATGTGAAAGGTGAACTCTAGACTAAAATAAAAATAAAGTATTAATTTGGACTAATTTTTTTTTAAGTTGGGTATCTAAAATGCTAAAAATAAATAAATTTGGTACCCAAAATACCTTTTTCCTAAATAATAACTAAAAAATTGAGTTTTTTTTAAAGAGAGATACTTGAAAGGAAAAATTGTCTTAAACTCCCCACATGCAAACTCAACCCTTCCTTAGTCCTACGTCAGAAAAAATTTATTTTCATTCCTTACATGCAAATTTTATGTGCTTTAACTATCGATTTACTGAATTCACTCTAATTTTTTAGATACAAAAAATCCGAAATAAATGTAATTTTTCTTAAATATAACATCATTTAACTAAAATCTAGTATTTTCTATCAAATTGTACGACCTAATCAATTTATCATAAACTAACCGATTGATATGAATTCCTAATCAATTGGTCAGATGAAAAAAAATTGTGCAATTTAATAGAAAATATATTAAATTCTAATTTAAATGTGTTGGATTTAAATAATTATACTTATTTTTGAACTTTTGTACCTATAAAAAATAAAGATGATGTTCTCTCACGACAAATATAACTAATCGATTATCAATCAATTCCTAATCGATCGAAGCTCTCCTCAATCAATTGGAGTAGCTCCAATCAATTATGGTTAGTTTTGATTGATCAATTAGATTTGAAAAAAAATATCTTAATTTGATAAAAATATATTAGATTCTAATTATATATATTGAATTTAGAAAATTATATCTCATTTTGATTTTTTTAATCTAAAAATAATAGTAATTAGATAAATCAAGTATATATTAGGAAGTTGAAGTAAATAGGATTTTTATGTATAGTGGAAATAATTTTTTTTCCCGAGATAAAACTGATGATAAAATTTAAGATATAATGGGGCTTTAAAAATAATTAAAAAAAAAGGCATGTTTCTTATTTATTTGTTCATTCTCTTACGGCACGGTTGGTGTGGAATTGACTGGGAAAGAAAGTCGGTGGACGAGGTCTCGAAATGGTCTCATTGGTTGCTACTGCGCTGTTTCCTCAAATAGCCGGCAGCTCTTCTGTTTCGGCGAATGTCACTGTGAGTTCGTTTCCTCGTTCTTCCTTGCGCGCACAGGCTGCCTTCCTCAATTTGCAATCTAGGGCAAGTTCTAGATCCCTATTTCGACGCCTCTGCTCCGAGACAACCACGGAGATGAACTGTTCGACGTAAGGCCCGCTTGGTTTCTTTCTCCTTTTTTTTTTTTTGCTTCTATTTTGCATCCAACAATGGAAAGGTTCAGATGGAATCGTGTGCAGCAGGCGTTCTCAGTGCTTCCATCAAGCATACCATGGGACAATGGGGACGTATGGTCGATATTCGCAGCTATCTCTTCATCTTGCACGTACCTTTGAGCTTTGGAGGACTCTATCGTTGCCGGTATCCTTCACGAGCCTGACCTAGATCCCCTCACCATGGTGAGTGAGCTTTTCCGTGTAACAATTCTTTTTTGATGATCGTTGAACATGTTCGCTTCTTTCAATTTAAAAAAGACGACCTTTCTTGATTGAGCAATTATTACACACTTGCAGGTCCTCTCCCTAAGCACGCTGCAAGTCATAGAATATGCCGGAGCTTTGACTCTGTTGTATTACAACGCAAAGAGAAAATCCAACCTTTGCAGTTTCTTCCTAGGAAAAATATCCCTGGAAGAAAGAAGTTGGGTTACAGCATCTGCAGTGGGCATTGGATCTTTGATAGGGATAATGTTTATCACATCTATTGTTGCTGATATGCTGTTTGGGCCTAAGGTCAGTTAGTCTACTTAAATGTAATTTCTAGAAGAAAATTTATTTGTCTAGCAGGACCTTGATTTTTGTTTTCAGCGTGTCTGTCTGTCTGTCTGTGGGGGGGGGGGGGGATGCTTTTTCTGTAGGAATCTCTATGCGAAAACACTTTAAAACGCAGCGGAAATTTGAGATCCCTTCGAGTGATCCATGTGAAAGAAAAACTCGTACGAAGTTCGATCTAGTTAACTAAGGGTTATACCTTTGATGCGTGCCCTTGTTTATCCCGCTCATCCTCGGTTCGCCGGATCTCTTGCACGTTTGCCTCTAGTAGTATCCATACGGATACCATCTTGGTTTCTGAGAAGAACTACTTTAGGTTGTGCTAGCAACTAGGGATAGTTTACAAAGCACAAAAACCAAACCTACCAAAATGGAGTTTCGGCCAAGGGAGAGGAAGAGGAAGAAGGGAAGAAAATGACACGCTCTCCACTTGCAATTTCGAAAATTACTTATATTCATCTCATGAATATGAAGATGTTTTGTCCTTGAGCTTCCCTATCACATTAAAGTCAATCAACACAATTAAGCACATGTTTCTCATTTTTGGTGTTTTCAACTTCTTTTCATCCAATGA